>OY992877.1:20064379-20644379 GCA_963921405.1 Cepaea hortensis | reverse complement strand
ACTTTGTTCTAACATGCAATGTCCAGTATATCAAAAAGATCTACCAAATGATCTCATCTCATCTCATCATGTTCCTCTTGTACCCTTGCGGTGTCGAGGTGAAGTAAAAACAGCGGGAGAGTGCCCGCTTATGGGCTTCATGTATCGATATTCCCATGGACTCTGTTATTCCCTGCGTCCATCGTTTATGTGGTCGGCCTCTTCCTCTGCTACCCTCTGGTCTGTACATGATTGCTTGTTGTGGTATAGTGTTAGTTGATAACTTACTTAATGGCCAAACCATTTGACTTGCTGCCTACTAATAAAATCAATTGCAGCTATAACCCTCACTTTAGTCCTGATATCTTAATTTCTAATCTTATCTCTTATTGATACATTGAGTATTCTTCTCAGGAATCTCATTTCTGTTGTTGTGATTTTTCTTTTCTCTTTTTCTGTCATTGTCCAGGTTTGGCATCGGTAACTTAAAATTGGTAGGAAGATTGTGTTGTAAAGTGCTTTCTCAGTAGATATTGATACATGTTTGTTCTTTAGTATTGATGCCATTTATCCAATGAGTTGGTTTGCCTTATTGCATCTATTTTCGATCTCGTCTTCTGATTTGCCATTTGATGATATTATACTTCCTAGGTACTTGAAACTCTTTACTTGTTTCAAGGGATGTTTGTTTAGGTGAATCGTTTTTGCTTTTTCTTCTTTAGTTATAGTCAACACCTCTGTTTTACTTGTGCTAATTTTCATGTTATGTTCCCTACACATATTGTTTAGACTATTCATGTGGTCTTGTAATTCAGCTTCTGATTTTGCTATTAGTGCTTGGTCGTCCGCAAACAGGAGTTCTCTAGTGGTTAGATTTGCCGATGGTTCTTCTTCTGTGTTCTTGTCATGCGGTGTTCTTGCAGTCTCTGTTTGGCTGATTTCTTTACACATGTTGTCTATATATGTTATAAACAAGAGAGGGGACAGAACACAACCTTGTCATACTCCGGATTTTATGGTGAAGGGTTCCGAGTGCCCTCTAGTTGGTCTCATTATGCATTCACTGTTGTTGTATAAACTTCAACATAGGTTTGTTAGATGTGTACTCACTCCATATTGTATAAGGATTTCCCACAGCTTGTTTCTATCTACTCTATCAAATGCCTTTTCTTGGGCGACGTAGGCTAAGTAGAGTATTTCATTGAATTCGATTGATGTTTCTATAAGTTGTCTAAGAGCAAAAATGACATCTGTGCATCCTTTGTTTTTCCTAAATCCAAGTTATGTTTCGCTTAGCTGGGGTTCTATAATAGTTCGTAATCTTTTCTCAAAAATTTTGCTAAATATTTTCCCAGTATGACTCAACACTGAAATGCCTTTGTATTGTGTGCAGTCTCTTTTGCTGCCTTTGATTTTCCAAATTGGGACAATTATGGCTTTTCCCCAACGTATCCTAAATGCTATTTCTGTGTTATACGTGTGCAACATTACAGCCGACCAATCATTTCTCTTGTTTACATGGTCGTTAATATACTGGACACAGCATTACGGTCTGATGTGTTTGTTATTTGGCCTATGATGGTTTAATATAAAGTTTCAAGATCTATGATGGTATTTCAATTGTTAGATACAAATTAAGTCCATATTCCATAATTGTTTGTTCATAGGGATGATAGACCCAGCTAAGAGAGCGAGAAAGAGACTGAAAGAGAGGCAATTTTAGATAGAGAGAGAGAGAGAGAGAGAGAGAGAGAGACAAGAGAGAGAGAGAGAGAGAGAGAGAGAGAGAGAGAGAGAGAGAGAGAAGAAAGTGATGGGGGGGGGGGGACCTGGACAAGAGAGCGAAAGAACGAACTTTATTTTCAAATGGCCACAGGACACCGACATCGATACACACACATACACACACACACATACACACACACACACACACACACACACACACACACACACACACACGCAGACATACACAGACACACATACAGATTCACAAAGAGAGAGGGAGAGAGACAGAGAGTGATAAATAATATCAGTAGGTGATTTATGGAGGCAAATTGTCGACATAAAGTAATGATTGAAATAGTGTTCTGTTGAATTTGTCAGGGCTCATTGGAGCTTTCTGATCAGGTAGAAGGTCATTCCATAAGTGAGCACCGGAATACGCAAAACATATTGTTTATAAGTGTCAGAAGTCAATGTTTTCTCACAATGGAGTTGTAGTAGGCGCGGGTTCACTTTCCACACGTTTACAACCTAAGCAGGCAAACTCGGGACAAATGTCTTTTATAGCATGAACAAAGGACATGTGCCGGGATACCAAAGCACACAGCTGGAAAGGGCTCTTAACTGATTCATTGCTGTGTACCACTTTAATGGCATAAAGTAACATCCCTTTAATACCATGCGCCACTATAATGGCAAAATATTGACAGTTCGTTATTTGCTTCATTTCGCACATCTTCAGTAATTTTAATCCCCAGTAAAATACATTTTACACTGGAAGAAGGTCTGCCTTCCCAAAACACTTGACGCTGGGTAGCAAGTATCTCAACTTTGAGCAGACATTTTAGTTAAATTGTGGTTACTTTTATGATTTGAGAAAAGACAAGGTCCTTTGGTTTTTGGCCTCGCATATTTACATTAGATAAAAGTTTTAAACAATTTTAGATTACAATTATTCTGATTAAAAGGACTTTGTGAAAGATTCTAAACTGATAGCACGTGGTTAATGTGGTTATTCAGTTAAAATAAATGATTTAGAAGGCGGTTATAATGGAAAACAAAACTAACTGTGAAAGTATTTCATCATGTCGAATTATAATTGCTCTTATGGGCCACACTTGTGCCCCTAAGTTTGCTATCCATCCATCATGTGCCATGCCGGTAAGCGTGGGCGGTCATGTTCTGCCATCTCACTCGATCAACAGAGTCGTGGATCAGTTCCGTGTTTCTGTCTCGACCATGCCACAAGGCCAAGCCATCCAGATACTTGTTTCTAGGTCTTCCCCTTGGTCTGTTCCCCTCGATCTTACCAGTTGTCACCAAGTTCTCCAAATCATTTCTTCTCATAACATGCCCAAAAAATTGTGACTGTCTACGTCTAATGTCTCTGATCAGTTTACGATCTTCATTTGTTTCTTGAAGGACTTGTTCATTGGTCTTTCTGGCTGTCCATGGTATTCTTTGCATTTTCCTCAGAAACCACATTTCTACAGCCATCAGATGTTTTTCAGCCTGGCTGCTCATTGTCCAAGCTTCACATCCATATAAAAGTACAGGTTCTATGTAGCATCTCAACACTCTTTTTCTCGTTTCAATTGACATCTTTTTATTGGTCAGTATGTTTTTCATCTTGTTAAAGGCTACTTTTGCCATGGCGATTCTTGTTCTAATCTCTTCAAGGCATCTCCCATCAGATGTTATTACTGTTCCGAGGTAATTGTACCTATTCACTTGTTGAAGAATATTCCCATTTACTTGTATATTACACTGTGATATTTCGTTCTTCTTAGTGATGACCATAATCTGTGTCTTTTTACAATTTAATTCTAACCCTTGTTGTTCACTGTGTGTAACAACCGCATCTACTAAATTTTGCAGGTCCTGTTCATTGTCTGCAATCAAGACTGTATCATCTGCATATCTAATGTTATTGATGCATCGTCCCCCAATGTTGATTCCTTCCATATTTTCAATATTTCTGAAAATATTTTCACTGTACAGGGAAAACAGATCTGGAGACATTACACATCCCTGTCTCACACCTCTCTTAATAGGCTGATATTGGCTTACTTCATTATCAACTCTTATGGCAGCTTGTTGTTTCCAATATATGTTTTTTACAAGTCTAAGGTCTTTCCCATCAATTTGTAGATCTTCAAGCATCCTTATCATGTTGACATGTCTCACTTTATCAAAAGCCTTTGTGTAGTCAATGAAGCAAAGGTGTAGATCTTTGTTTACTTCTATAGAACGTTCGATTACGGTTCTCAGTTGCTCTACCTAACACAATTACTCTGAGGAGTATTTAAATAATTAATTTTAAAAGAATAATGATTATAAAAAATTATATATATATATATATATATATATATATATATATATATATATATATATATATATATATATATATATATATATATATATATATATATATATATATATATATATATGTTTCTCAGAAAAAATCTGACTCGCATGTTCGTGAATGTTTATATTTTGTGCGAAAATTATGTGCTTCAAAATAGGACGTTTTAATTGTGTTTTATTGGTGTTTAGTAACAGTTCTTGTGATATTGATGAAGAAAAGTTGTGTATTTATCATTATTCAGTAAATGTCATTGGATTATCATCAACGATTAAGAAGTAGTGCTTTAGTAAGTGGATATTTTCAATAATTCTCACCTCTGTCTTCAATTTTAATTTTTAGAAATTCAAAGATTATTAAAGATATTTCTAACCTCTAGCAATATTAGCAATACGGACGTATTCCTTGTGCAATATCCTTTAATTTTATATAAAATACAATATATAGCTGCTACCATTTCAACCATTATTAGATTATTACTTCCCATTTTCTGCCATCAATTTCTGTTTGGTCCAAACCCACTTTTTGTTGGCATTGAATCAGGTGAAAAGGTAAAGGCAGCTGGTCTCGGTATCCCCAAAGAGTAGGAAGGAGGAGGTTAGTTACTAAGGTTTACACCTGGTAGTAGATTACTAGGCATGACAGATTTCCTTCATGACAAGTCTTTTCTCCACCAGGTGTCTCTTTGTTGTCATGAACAGGATTGTGTAACCTGGCGCTCTGGTTGAGAGCTTGAAATAGTCGATCGAGAATGTGTAGTTTCTAAGACCTACACATATAAACTCCTATCTATACCTATAAAACAAGCACATAAACAACATGGTGATGATGTCTGGCGATGTCTTTCATCTAGGTTTACCGCTTATACTCTAATCTCTGCATATCTCTCTCCTCTTCTCTTTCTCACCCTATCGATTCGGACAAACCTTTCCGTGGTCGAAGAGATCCCTCCGTAAATTACCGTCTTTACCTTATCGGCCACGCTATAAGGCATGGCATGTCCTAAGTCCATATCACCCATTCAGACATACGGCTTCTTTGCAGCCGCCCTTCACTAACGATGTTTCAGCAGATTAAGTGTTCAGTTGTTGTAATACAATAGTGTCTGATCGTCGGGCTTACATGCCGGTGATTAGTCTCTGCTTCAGCCTCATGTTAGTTACGATGAACGCACTTTCATCATGTATTTGTTTTTGTAATAGCTACGTACACAATATAGCCGTCTCATAGTTTGGGTACTGTATACACCACAACACCTTTGCTTCAAACACAACCACGATTATGTCCCATAACATCACCATGGGATAACGTGTTACATCTGAAGCCTACTACAACAATAATCCATATTGATTTATTTGGTTGTTTGGGGATTTGAGGTTTAAAGAATGAGCATAACCCACTACTAGCAACGCTGATCGCATTCCGGTACGAACTTAGGCCTTGTCTACGTCAATAATCAATATGCATAAGACAGCTACTTATAATAATAGCACAGCACATATTCACCCTAATATGTTACAACTATCTTAAACCGCCCGTGTGTTGCCGGGGCCCATACGGGGGAGCAAAGAATAGTAACACTGTTGCCTACCATGCACGTCATAAGTGGCGACTAAGGAGGCTATGGTTCCGTCGCCCTGCTACTGAGTGAGTGCATGGCGCGACACTGTGAGCTGTGAATTTCGCGTGGAATACTTTTGCATCTGTTCGCTGTTGTTTTTCGCGTGAACTGCATGTTCGGAACGATAACGGCCGGCTGTTGCTGGATTGACTGGTTTGCCTTTTCGGTTCACGAGTGCATTTTTCAATAGACTCCTGGGAGTCGTCGCTGTAGCTATAGAGTTCGCGCTTTGTGCGGCGCTTTCGGTGGGTCACCCTGCAGAAAGAGACCGAGCCATATGGGATAAAACCCGGGGCAATGAAGTCTTTCTGGTGACTGCCGTTTTCATCGACGATGAACTGTATTTTTCGTGGAGGACTTTTGTGTTGGCATTCTGGCGGCGGCATTATGCACAGTGTACCTGTGTGGGCTGTTGGCTTGCCGACACTCCTGTCTATTCCATTGTTCACACGGGGCAGTGAGGAGTATTTTGTGATATTCACTGGCACAGGAACGGGGCAATATGGGGACGACCCGTTGCCGTGAAGTTGGAATCGCGACTAACTAACTAACTAACTAACTAACTAACTAACTAACTAATTAACTAACTAACTAACTAACTTACTTACTTACTTACTTACTTACTTACTTACTTACTTACTTACTTACTTACTTACTTACTTACTTTCTTACTTACTTACTTAATTACTTACTTACTTACTTACTTACTTACTTACTTACTTACTATCTTAAACATCATATACATTCCGTATATTTAGATTATAATTAAAATATGCATAGAAACAAGTACTAGCATAGCATGGACTTGAATGCAAGCAATATTGTAATATAACTATATACAACAAAATGAAACAATGGTAGTTCTCATAGTAGAGACATACATCGGACAAACGAAACAAAGTCCGCCAATGTTGCGACTGTCGCTACTTAGTCACTTGTATGTTAAGAATAAAATAAATATAGTAATAATACTACTTACTAATAAAAGAACAAGTACATCAACAGGGTGTCTAAAAACTGAATATGGCAAAATCATAATAGATAAAGACCAGATTCTACAGGTATGGACAGATTATGTGAAACAACTTTATGATGATAACAGAAACGAACAGTATGATATTAGATTTAATAATGAAGGACCGCCAATTTTGGAGATGGAGGTTCAAAATGTTCTTAAGCATATGAAAGCTGGCAAGGCCCCCCCCCCCCCCCCCCCCCCCCCGGTGCAGATAACATCACAACAGAAATGATTAAAGCTTTAGAAGAATTTGGACTAGAGCAAGTCACCAGACTGCTGAACACATTATATGATACTGGAGATATACCTCCTGATTTATGTAACTCTATATTTATTGCAATCCCAAAGAAATCAGGAACCTTGGAATGTGATCAACACAGAACAATTAGTATAATGAGTCACATCACAAAGATTTTGCTAAGAATTATCATGCAAAGAATGAGGAAGAAGATACAACCTGAAATAGGGGAAGAACAATGCGGGTTTGTAGAAGGAAAGGGAACAGTAAATGCTGTGTATATGCTGCGAACAGTTATTGAACGTGCTATAGAAGTAAACAAGGATATACATCTTTGCTTTATCGACTATACAAAGGCTTTTGATAGCGTTAGACATGTCAGCATGGTGGATATGCTAGCAGATCTACAAATTGATGGGAAAGACATTAGACTTATAAAAAATATATATTGGAAACAACAAGCTGCAATAAGGATTGATAATGAAGTGGGACAGTATCAGCCAATTAAGAGAGGTGTTAGGCAGGGATGTGTAATGTCTCCAGATCTTTTTTCCCTGTACAGTGAAAATATTTTCAGAAATGTAGAGGATATACATGGAATCAGCATTGGAGGACGAAACATCAATAACATTAGATATGCAGATGATACAGTATTAATTGCAGACAATCCGCAGGACCTGCAACAATTAGTAGATGCTGTTGTTGTACACAGTGAGCAGCTGGGGTTAGAATTAAATTGTAAAAAGACTCAGGTTATGGTCGTCAGTAGGAAGGAAGAAGTGCCTCAAAGTAATATACAAGTAAATGGAAATATTCTTCAACAAGTGAATCGGTACAATTATCTTGGAACAGTTATAACATCTGATGGGAGATGCCTTGAAGAGATTAGAACAAGAATCGCCATGGCGAAAGTAGCCTTTAGCAAGATGAAAAACATTCTGACCAATAAAAAGATGTCAATTGAAACGAGAAAAAGAGTGTTGAGGGGATACACAGAGCCTGTTCTTTTGTATGGATGTGAAACTTGGACAATGAACAGTCAAGCTGAAAAGCATCTGATGGCTGCAGAAATGTGGTTTCTGAGGAGAATGCAAAGAATACCATGGACAGATAGAAAAACCAATGACCAAGTACTACAGGAGACAAATGAACAACGTAAACTGATTAGAGAAATTAGACGTAGACAGTCAAAAATTTTTGGACATGTTATGAGAAGAAATGGATTAGAGAACTTAGTGACAACTGGCAAGATCGAAGGGAACAGACCAAGAGGAAAATACCTGGATGGCTTGGCCACATGGCATGGACGAGACAGGAACACTGAGCTGATCCACGACACTGGTGATCGAGTGAAATGGCGAGTCATGACCGCCCACGCTTTCCGGCATGGCACATGATTGATTGAGTAATATTACTCTATACAACACAATGAGACAATGGTTCTCTTTGAAGTGACATACATCGGGCAGGGGAAACGCCAATGTATAGACTGGGTTTTTAGCTGAATAGTTACTAGGAAATAAAGTCCATATGAAATTCAAAACACGAACAGACGCAAGACTTATCGGGAAATGAAATATACATATAAAATCGCTTTCTACCTGATTCTTCCAGAAGACGATTCTAATGGAGAATTCCCATCCATTGGCACCTTGCCGTCTTGACAGACGATAGTTTGTGCTTTAAAAAGGCATAATAACTTTTAACTATGGCGGTAGCGAGTGTGACTGATAAGGCCAATTTGCGCTGTAAATGTCCGTTCACAGTGGGTGCATGTGAACACGTGGTCATTTCCACCATCATGCACCATCTTACGTCTCAAACGCTTGGTGTGTGTCTTTTCTGTAATTTTCTCCTTTGACTTTATTCCATTTCTGATATTTGCCCTCCATGCAACACGTTCAGCGGCGACTTGCTCCCAATGTGCATTATCAATGCCTGTATTAATCATGTCCCGCTTACACACATCTTTGTATCGTAGTAGAGGCCGACCCTGAGATCTCTTACCCATCTGTAATTCACCAAAAAAGATATCCTTTGGTATTCTACCATCATCCATCCTCCTAAGATGTCCTATCCATCTAAGTCTACGAAGACTGAGCATGGAATAAACTGTCACACAACCTGATCTTTCCAATACTTCAGTATTTTCAGTATTCAGGAGAATTCCCAACCCCTAGAATATATACAGGTTTGCTTATCTCACTTATCTCTCAGAAGTAGGCCTCTGATATTGCGTTTAACACGTAATATTGGGCATGGGGGTTTCCTTGACCAGGTGTTGTGTCAGTTCACACTTTTGACCGGCTAGAATGTTTCCCTTGGTCTCGTATTTCATGGCGACAGGTGAACTGGGGAATTCGTTTACGACATTTTATTTGATGCCAAACTGACTGAAGTTGTCATGACCTTTGCAGGTCATCTCGCCGGTGAATAATAATCGCGTCAAATTTTCGATTAGGCTCCTGTTGGTAGAATCCTAGCCTGTGGTCGCTTTGATCTACTAACACAATTTTGCGTTATAGATTGGTAGACGCCGTCGAGCGGGGTGAAGTTTTATTCTTCTGTCTTCTCATTCCTCCTTTATTCCTCTTGATTGTAGCATGATAGATTCATTCTGATATTATCATGGGCTTTCCACCACAATAAATCCAATCTACACTTTGCAACATGTAATAAATTTGAGCGCTTGCTGTTCATTGCATGAAATTGAATCACGAGTAGAACATACTCAGTGGTATTTTGAGATGTAATTTTCAGCAGCTATGATAAAGAAAATAATTCATAGATTATAGCTTGTTTTTCAGTGTGGCAAGACTAGTATAACATCTGTTACCTTTTGCATTGATTAAATGCTTTCAGCAACATATAATTTTGTTTGCTTGCGGAGTATGATTTTCACACTATGTAAGTAAAGTACAGGATCCTGTCTCACCCTCCAAGGCGTATTGAGTATTGCCAGCTCCGTGGCGAAAGAGTTTCGGACTCAGTTCATAATCCCATATACCCGCGTTCGAAACACAGATATGGGCGATTTGGCAGCAGGCCGCTTTGCGTTGGCTTTTACGAAATAGTATGCGTGCCGGTCGTTCAGAAAGCAATGGCAAATTACTGAACGTAAACTTGCCAAGAGATCACAACAGCAAAAATACTGGTATTGACAGCAAAGTTCTGTAAAGTATATGATAAAAATAATTAAACATAAATCAACTCTTTTCTTCCCTCGCGGCATATTGTGTAAATCTTCTTCCTCTTCGTTCCACTATAATAGGTAAATGATACAAGTATAGTAATAGTAATAGATTCCTTTCAAGTCATAAGGCGTATGAGGTATGTAGTCGAGGGTAAAAGACAAAGGGAGACAATCATAAAGACTGATGCTTCCTTCACTACGGTGCTAAGAGGTAAAGAGTAGTTCTGACTTCGTTACGGCCTAAGAAGAAAAATAGTGAAAAGAGAGAGAACCTCACACAGCCTCAACCGACCAAAAAAAGATTATAGTAATTAGATAAGAAGATATACGAGATCTCAGACAGAGGCAGAAACTATTTTATAGATGTTCACACAGGAAACACCATGTTTGAGCCCAAGCGATGAATTAAGGTGTTAGATTGTGGTAGAAATAGTGGTTGTAAAAACTAAAAGAGACAAACAAACAAATCCAAAACAGTACAAAAATAGCTCTTTATTTATCTCCTCTAGCTGAACATGTTTGATAACACATTGCAATAACATATACAACAGACAACTGTATATATCAAACAACAATGGTGGGTAACCCCCAACCAATCAACACCACTTAAGACAACAGGGTACACCAAGTACCACAACACAGGTGCTCCAAGTAATAGCTGGTTAGAATGACACAATAAAGAACCTTGACACAAGCAACACTGCACAGACAATAAGGCACTACAAAAACATAAGTTACACAACATAAACCCCAAGACACGACATAAACGAAGAGTTGTGACACAATTTACTATCCCACCAAGAATCCAGGCCTGCTGACACTAACTAGTCAGCCGCTCCTGTAACAATGGAAAACACAATCTATGATTATCATGGTAAAGACAACATATTAAACACATGAAGCAATGAGCACATGCAATATAACATTTGAATTAACCTACATATAACAAATGTCATCCATCAAATTATCCACTTTGCTATTCCCTCTAGTTGTACTACTGCTATCATGAGACTACATCTCTAATGATTAAATGCAGCAATCAATGCTGCATCATCAGATCACCCACTATTGTCTTCTCCAGTCGTGCCACTGCTGTCATGAGATTACACTTGATATTGCTAGGATAGGACACCTTCTAATGCAACAACCTCAGCCTGCTCCACCTACCCATACAGCCCAGCATTCACTTACAGAATGTCTTCAGTTCAGGGAGGTCATTACCTACAGATCTCTGACACAACACAACTTCTCATCCCCAACACCACAGGCTGAGAATACCACTCATAAATGCCAATGTTACACAGCAACACTCATCAACTAGTCAAAATCAACACCAAACACAACTCAGCTACACCGGTGTACAACGACTCTAACAGGACAACACCATTTGAACATGTACATACAGGACATAAATACAGTTCAATGCACCAACAGCAATCAAGCAGACATAGGATAAGCAATTCAACATGACATGACCAGGACACACATCTTTGTACTGATGACAACTAGACAACATCAATATACCATGACACCAGCAACAATCAGGACACAGGCTATAACATAAGTCACCGACAACAACTCAGACATATAACATACATCGCGACATAAAACCATCACAATCATCAAATGATCACTCTCACCATAGCCATAATCATCCCAATCATCCTAGCTGACACTACATGATCAGCCTCAACATAGTCACCACAATCATAATCCCCATCATCAAAGGGTCACTCTCACCATAGCCATCACTACAATCATAATACCCAAATGCACCACCTTTCCCCCATCTTCTGTCATTTAAATACCTAAACTTATGATGGATGCCATATGATATAGGACACACTGCTCCTGCAATGTCCATGTTTCGATAAAGGATATCAACAACAATATGACATCACACACATTACCGGATGATATTATAAATTAATAACCAACAGGTAAAACATGTTTAACTATGAAAAACAAAGGAAACAGGAATAACCATATTTGTAGAATGTGCAAATGCAACACTTGCACATGGGTGAATCACAACATTCACAGAAAGTTAAAGATAAACATGTATTACACAGGAACTCAATTGAGGAACTCTCTGATAACAGTTCATAAAATAAATACACCATAGTAACAAGTAAGAGTGCATCATCCATATG
Source organism: Cepaea hortensis (assembly GCA_963921405.1). Taxonomy (NCBI): domain Eukaryota; kingdom Metazoa; phylum Mollusca; class Gastropoda; order Stylommatophora; family Helicidae; genus Cepaea; species Cepaea hortensis. The sequence continues at coordinate 20,632,090 of OY992877.1, read as the reverse complement.
AGACAGGATCAAAGCATAAACATGTTCATGGGCAGAAACAGAATATCAGCACTAACATAACAACCAGTGTACTACATATATTATGTCATAATTACACACTAATGACCAATAAGTGTTATTCAAGGCCCAACACAATCAGTGTAATATTATTTGTGAGTGAGCAGCAAATGTACAGTTGTGCGCTCTGTTCCCCACCATTCTTCCTATCATACACCTGTTATAAGTTTTGCTATCTTACGCTTCATGTCGCATAGCAAGTGCATATATCTTTGCGAAAGGTGGTACGTAACAATAAATCACATCCTTCCCCTGGTAAAACAATCACCCTGTTTTACTACACATAAAACTCCCAGTTTGATACACTAGCACAAACACTACTGCATTCTGGTAACAGATGTGACACCAGACTTCAATGCTAAATAAGAAACCCCTTTACCAATATCAGTTCCAGATGCACCTGCCTGTTCTCCCTCAATACAGCCATACTTCATTCGCAGTTACGATTGCACTATGATTGCTGATACGCACCCCGAGTATTAAGATGCATTATTTCCTACGCCTAGTAGCTATCAATCTGCATGGCGTCCCTACAATTCAACACATTATTTCCTTTACTTCTATTTATTACCTACATGTCCTAACTACATAGCTTAATCATTAACCCATCACTGCCACATTTAACATGTAAGTACTCTTCTCTGCTTTACACATGTTATAAATATTACACCTATATTATGGTTATTTTCCCCTACTCGTTGCTTTGGAGTGTTCATACCCAACACTTGACCAAACATCCAATGTGATGCTCACCATAATCACAGAATAATCCTGTAAACATATCTTGCTGCTGTATACACATACACATATGATTCTCACCACTCTGTTGTTAAGTAACCTTCATTTCTAGCAACCTCACAAGCACTTACTCCCTTCCATGCCAACATGGCCTACATGGCACCATGTGGCATTATTTCAGTCTTTACTATAAACTAATTTATGACCCCACACATTGTATATTTTGGTGAATCTCCCACATATCTATTTAGCCAGTAACACATTAATGCCATAGGATAACCATGTAAAATAATTCCCAACAAAATAATCTTGTGCCAGCATGGCTGGCATGACATGACATCAGTCTCTATGATACTTAACCACCATCAATGACCTATTCTACATATTTCACATCACCATTGTCTGATTGCTGACATCTCTATGTGTTACATGTTATTTTCATAAAGCTTTAGGGATACTAAATCCTTCTGTAGAACAGCTTATTTCAATAGCACTTATTCATATTATCTATTTATATTTCTTTGTTCCTACAAGCTCACCTAACTAGCAATTATTTTCACCCACGTCTGTTTCACCATGTAAACACTTTCAAGTTGGTAAACTGGCTTGTGCTGCGATTATACAAATATTTATTAAATTAAACATTTTAAACTTAATCAGTTAAAACTTACAGTTTTGTCACAACATTAGTTGACACAGATCAACTCAGGGAATTGTTCCCACACCTGACAACAACAGAACAGCACTGAACTGAAGGCCATGCTGTCCGCATCTCTCATCAGCACAAAGGACTGCTAAAACAAAACTGGCTTCCGATTCCTTTGTTAAGCCGAGTTCCGGTGGTGGCCAGGACAAATACGGCTTTAATAGACCAAACTAAGGTGCATCGGTTTGTTGTAGACACCAAGGTGCATCGGTTTGGCGCTATCACAGGTATATAGATATAACCCCATATTTTTAGACTACAGCGCACTCCGTGTGTGACGTGGTCAATTTCTATTGGCTAGCTGTACTTCCCATAATATTTTCTAGTGCCCAGTTTTCGCTGTAACCAGGTCGACGAAAACACTATCATCCACAATATGTTGATAGCGCTTTGCTGTGTTATGTTATTATATGTTACATCGTACTACGTCACTGCACATTGGGCATTCTCATGCGTGCTTAGTGCCCAGATGCAGCAGCCATCTCACAGTATTTCTGCACTCTTTATCCATGAGGTGTTGGTTATGGTCCCACAAAGGCGGCATTGTGGTGCTTGACCAGGCCTCACTCCCAGTTCGCGCAGTCAGGCTAGAATCGTTATCTCCTAAGTATCCGCCAAATGAGTCCGTACTGCACTGATTATATCTGCCCTGCCCGTGCTTCTTCCCATTTGCGGTGGGGTATTATTTGCCAGATGTTCTGCACGTTAGTTACCCCTTACTCCTGCATGTTCAGGTGTATACATCGAGGTGAGTGAAGTGAAGCGTGACATTCGAATGATGTCTATCTATTTGGGTGCCGGTTGTTGTTGTTGTTGTTGTTGTTTTTTATTTATTTATTTTATTTTTTTGGTTTTTGGTAGGATTTTCGTGAAGTCGGATATCATTATGACGCTAGTGACTTCGTGTTCTGCTGCTCATGCGAACGTTTTGAAGACAGCGGTGATCTCCATATTCAGGCTTGATGTAGTTATTTTGAAGGCATCCCCATTGATTGTTCTTCCATTCTTTTGTGCTAGCCCACGATGACCCTGAGCCCCGCTTCATGGACCGAGCTATGTCTTCTGGATGTTAATTTCGTTTAACCAATTCCTTTATCTCAGCGTCGACGGATACAGGCAACTGATCTCTCCAGTATCCTCCTTGTGTTAAGACACCTGAGAATGTGTTTGCAAGTCCTCGGGTACGCGCGTCTACTCTTCTTCATGTTGAAGGTCACCCAAGCCACAGACAAGCTTGGTTATCTCTTCAGTCTGGGCCATCCAGGTGAGACCTCCTTTATGCCATTAAAGGCGCTGTGTAGGGTTTTTTTTTTTTTAAATCTGCTAGTTCATGCCTTAACCTGCGCAATGTTGTACCTGGCGGCCATCGTCGGTAAATAATTGATGTGCCGCATGGCCGGGCACGAGGTGACCTTTGTGCAGCCGAGTATGAGTCTCAGTGCTTTATTTCTCATCGCGTCTTATCTTTCTAGCTGTGTCTTGCTGACGGTGGTGAGGTCCAGTCCGTAAACTATGACACTTAGCATAAGTCCTTGATAAAGAAGGAAGAGCAGACGTTGCCTAATGTCAGCTGTTGCCATCATCTTTAATGATATTAAATCTTTCCTGGCTCCGATTATATCATTGTCGACGTGATACTTGTATAACATTCATCCATCGTGTGCCATGCCGGAAAGCGTGGGCGGTCATAACTCGCCATTTCACTCGATCACAAGAGTCGTGGATCAGATCATTGTTCCTGTCTCGACCATGCCATGTGGCTAAGCCATCAAAGTATTTACTTCTCGGTCTTCCCCTTGGTCTGTTCCCTGCTATCTTGCCAGTTGTCACTAAGTTCGCCAGTTCATTTCTTCTCATAACATGTCCAAATATTTTGACTGTTTACGTCTAATTTCTCTAATCAATCTACGATTTTCATCTGTTTCCTATAGTACTTGGTCATTTGTTTTTCTGTCTGTCCATGGAATTTTTAGCATTCTCTTCAGAAACCACATTTCTACAGCCATCATATGTTTTTTAGCTTAACTGCTCATTTTCAAATTTTCACCTCCATACAAAAGTACCGGCTCTATGCAGTACCTCAACACTTTTTCTCTTTTCAATTGACATCATTTTATTGGTCAGTATGTTTTTCATCTTGCTAATGGCTACTTTCGCCAAGGCGATTCTTGTTCTAATCTCTTCAAGGCATCTCCCATCAGATGTTATGACTATTTCAAGATAATTGTACCGATTCACTTGTTGAAGAGTATTCCCATTTACTTGTATATTACATTGTGGTATTTCGTTCTTCCTAGTGACGACCATAATCTGTGTCTTTATACAATTTAATTCTAACCCCAGTTGTTCACTGCATGCAACAATCGCATCTACTAATTGTTGCAGATAGTGCTCATTTTCTGCAATCAATACTGTATCATCTGCATATCTATTGTTATTGATGTTCCCTCCTCCAATGCTGATTCCATTTATATATTCTACATTTCTGAAAATATTTTCACTATATAGGGAAAAAGATCTGCAGACATTACACATCCCTGCCCAACACCTCTCTTAATAGGCTGATATTGTCCCACTTCATTATCAATCCTTATGGTAAATTGTTGTTAGGGAACATACAAAGTGTATTTGTATAGATTTTGAGTCAGGGGATCTTCTTGGTCAAGTGGTTAAGCCATCGGCTTCATATTGGAAGCTGAAGACCTACCGCTATTTATGCCTTAACCTGCGCAATGGTGTACCTGGCGGCCATCGTCGGTAAATCATAGATGTGCCGTATGGCCGGGCATGAGGTGTCCTTTTTGCAGCCGAGTATGCGTCTCATTGCTTTATTTCTCAACGCGTCTTATCTTCCTAGTTGTGTCTTGCTGACGGTGGTGAGCTCCAGTCCGTAAACTATGACACTTAGCATAAGTCCTTGATAAGGAAGGAACAGCAGACGTTGCTTAATGTCAGCTGTTGCCATCATCTTTAATGATATTAAATCTTTCCTAGCTCCGATTATAACATTGTCGACGTGATACTTGTATAACATCCATCTATCATGTGCCATGCCGAAAAGCGTAGGCGGTCATGACTCGCAATTTCACTCGATCCCCAGAGAGTGTATGACAAGGGGTTCTTTTACTTCCTAGGCATAGTTTAGCAGGATAATTTGGCATACGGCCAACACACTAGTGCTGTTGTTTGCCTTACCTTCCATTGCATGGTCACTTTTTAGAAGTCTAGATCATCTCTGGGGCCTGTATTCATTTCTTTAAAATTTACGCTGCCTAGATTTACGAGCCATGTCGATCGTTTATTATAATCTTTCATTCAGACAATCTGCTTGTCGCTTCTTTTGTATTAAAACTATATCCGTAGTTAGTGACCACGCTACATAGTCAATAATTACTTCTATAAGTACTTCTATAATTGCTGCTATACTTGCTTCTATAATTGCTTCTATACTTACTATTATAATTGCTTCCATAATTGGCTCTATAATCGCTTCTATAATTGCTTGTATATTTGATTTTATATTTTATTTCTATAATTGCTGAGATAATTGCTTCTATAATTACTTCTGTGATTGCTTCCATAATTTCTAGTATAATAGCTTCTATAATTGTTTAATTAATTGCTGCTATAATTGCTTCTATAATTGTTTAAATAATTGCTGCTGTAATGCTTTTATAATTGCTTATTATGAACTAATAAACAGACTCTAAGTTGACTTAGGAAACATTGCTGTGATTGTAGGCCACTTCAAGTGGCGCGCGAAACGCCGATAGTTAACCACATAAACAGAAACAGATTTGTAACGAATGTTCCTGTGTACAGGTTCTATCATGATCGTTTGCCAAAAGCGAGAGAGCGTCGGCTTGATCCACATATGATGGGATATCTAAGTCACCCAAACGGGGTCTACAGCAGTATAAAGCAGTTCGCTACTGAGTATGAGAACATCAGATCTGCTCTGAGTAAGTGAGTAACACATGTATGTGTAAGTTAGTGGTACATGTCTGAGTAAATTAGAGACACATGTCTGAGTGAATGTGTGGGACAGGTCTGAGTAAATGTGTGGGACAGGTCTGAGTAAATGAGGCCCGACAATCTTAACATGTTTTGCATATCCTTTACAGGACATCGCTGTCAACATCAGCATCTTTCAGCTGTATGTTGATTTCTTGGCAAGATTACGCTCAGTAGTTTGCCATTGCTTTCTGAGCGGCCGGCTCAGTTATCCCGCAAGTCACCAGCGGGGGTCCAACCGCTCCCAGCTCTCGCCCTGCTACGAGACTCTACGTGATAAACGGGATTACGGAGAAAGTGTTGTAACCCCTCGGCCAGAGAGACCGGCCCCAACAATCTAAGTAAATATTATCCACCCAAATCTGAGTAAATTAGATGAATAAGTCTGAATAAAATAGAGGTACAAGTCTGAGTAAATGAGTAGAACAAGTCTGTGTAAATTAGAGGAACGGGCGAGTAAATCAGAGGAACAGATATGCGTAAATTACAGGAATAGGTCTGAGAAAATTAGAGGAAAAGACTGAGTAAACGAGAGGAACAGGTCTGAGTAAATTAGAGGAAAACGTCTAAGTAAATTAGAGGCACAAGTCTGAGTACATATTAGGGACATTTCTGAGTATATGATGGCACAAATCTGAGTAAATGAGAGGAACAAGTCTAAGTAAATGTTAGGAACAAGTCTGAGTAAATTAGAGGAACAAATCTAAGTAAATGATGGCAGAAATCTAAGTAAATGAGAGACTACAGCAAACGTCTGTGAAAATGAGAGGCTTTTAGTATGTGAAATAAATGGGAACTCTGAGTAAATGTGAAGTATAATTCTGAGGAAATGAGAGACCTCGCCCGACTGTGTTCATGATATCATCAGCGCAGTTCCCTATCAACTTCTCTAACGCACCCGATAAGTTAGTAAATAAGAGGCACACATCATATTAAATGAGAGGCACACATCATATTGAACGAGGGGCAAACATATGAGGAAATTACAGGTTTTAGATTGGGGTAATTTCAAGGTAGAAGTCTTAAATAAATGAGAGACAACAGTATGTGTAATTGAATTGAACGTAGAACGAATTGTGTTAATATGAATTAATTTGAAGGCAGAAATCTGAAATAAATTAGAGACAACAGTATGTGTAATTGAATCGAACGAAGAACGAACGAACGAACTTTATTTTCAAAGTGTTCAGAAATGAGCACGTAGACCCTTCGAACATTACCCTTATTATCTTTCTCCTTTCGTACATTATTTTATTTATAAATCTCTTAAGAGACGACATTCATCCGTTGTGTTGCAGGTGTGAGAAAATTGACAATGGAAAAGGAGATTGTGAAAGAATAAGTGTTTCACAGCAAGGGACATACATTCATCATCATCATCAAGTGCCGTGCCGGCTGGCGTAGGCGTTCATGGCTCTCCATAGATCTCGGTCTTTGGTTTTCTGGATCAACTTTGCTGCTGATATTCCTCCATGCCACCGTCTCAATCCATCCAGCATCACTTCTCTTGGTCTACCTCTGCCTCTCTTCCCCTCGATCTTTCCAGTTGTTACGCTGTTCTCCAATGCCTCTCTTCTCATCACATGACCGAAGAAAGCTGTTTGTCTCTGTCTTATTGTTGTATATAATGTTCTAGTTTCATTAGCCTGTTTCAGGCAGTCGTCGTTAGTTACTCTGGCAGTCCAAGGAATTCGCAACATTCGTCTCAGGAACCACATCTCTGTTGCTTCTAATTTCTTCTTAATTTGTTCATTTACATTCCAAGATTCACTGCCATACAGCAAAACTGGTTCTACATAGCATTTCAGCACTCTCTTTCTTACATTCAGTGATAGTGACTTATTGCATAAGATACTCTTCATTTTCTGAAATGCGGCTTTTGCCTGCCCTATTCTGCTCCTAATCTCTGTTGTACATCTTCCATCTGATGTTATAAATGCCTCTAGGTATCTAAAATTATCAACTTGGTTAAGGATTTTTCCTTCTATTTCTATGTCACATTTTGGTGTCACCATTTTCTTTGATATTACCATTGTTACTGTTTTCTTGATATTCAAGGAGAGTCCTTTCCTTGCACTCTCTGTTACTACAACGTCTAATAATTGTTGTAGGTCTGTTGAATTATCCGCCACCAATACTGTGTCATCTGCATAGCGTATATTATTTATATTATAACCTCCAACTAGTATTCCTAGCATCTCTTTGATCTCTCTCATTATTACTTCGCAATACAGGGAGAAAAGATCTGGTGACAAGACACACCCTTGTCGTACTCCTAGCTTTATCTGTTCGTAACTACCCTCTTTATTTCCCATTTTAATTGCTGCTACTTGGTTCCAATAAACATTCTTTATTATTCTTAAATCTTTTCCATCAATGTTGATATCTTCCAACATTTTAATCAGTTCATCATGTTTTACTTTATCAAATGCCTTAGTATAATCTATGAAGCACAAATATATGTCTCTCTGTTTCTCTATTGACCTTTCTATTAGTGTCCGTAATGTATAAATTGCATTGTTTGTGCCCTTTCCTTCCACAAATCCATACTGTTCTTCACTAATTTCCATTTTTATTTTCTTTTTGGTTCTTCTCATTATGATTCTGAGTAGAAGCTTAGTGATATGGTTTATAAGGTTAATTGTACGAAAATCTTCACAATCAATTGCTCCTGGTCTTTTTGGTACAGCTATAAATAAAGATTTCAGCATATCACTGGGTAAATATCCACTGCTGTAAATATCATTCAACATTTTGGTTAATATATCTACTCCAAATTCTCCCAATACTTCTAATTCTTCTATTGTGATTTCATCTGGCCCAGTTGTTTTTCCTTTCTTCATACGTTTCATAGCGTCAGCGACTTCTTCTTTCAGAATAGGTGGACCTTCTAAGTTACTATCTTCTGTTAATTCATCCCTTTCTCCTTCATATAATTCTCTTATATACTCATTCCACCTCTTCATTATAGCATCTTCCTCTAATATTATCTTTCCTGTTTTTGATTTCAAACACCCCGTATTTATTCTTATTTTTCTTCCTGTAAGCTCACTGATTTGTCTGTGTATATTTTTTGTATCTTTAATGGAATTTAATTCAATTTTTTTGCATTGCTCGTTTAACCAACTTTCTTTAGCCTTCCCACATTTATCTTTTATTTTTTTATTTATCTTAGCGTATTCTTGTTTGTCATTTTTACTCTGTTTTCTTTTGTCCATCAGTTTTAAGATATCTTCATTCATCCATTTTTTCTTAGCTATTTTGCCTCTCTCCGGTAATACTTCTTTGCTAGTTTGATGAATGGAGTCCCTTAACATTTCCCATTGTTCATCTATACTCTGTATTTTAGTTATTGCATTGTACCTATTTTTCACAGTCACTCTGTATTGTTCTTGCATTTCTTTATCTATTTTCAGAACCTCTTTATTAAGTCTCATGTTCTTAACCATTTTTTCCCCTCTCTTTAATCTAACTTTTATTTGTCCACATAGTGGTACATGATCACTATTACAGTCAGCACCAAGCATTGTCTTTACATTAATTAAAGCATTTCTAAATCTTTTATTAATTAGTATGTAGTCAATTTGGTTGTGTATTTTCTTATCAGGGCTAATCCATGTGTACAATCGTCTTTTATGATGCTTAAACCATGTGTTTCCAATTATCATATCATTGATATTTGCCCATTCTATTAGCTTTTCCCTTCTCTCATTTCTTGTACCTAAACCATAATTCCCCACTACATCCTCCATTTTCCCCTTTCCTATTTTTGCATTAAAATCACCAAGTATTATCTTTATTTCTTGTGATCCAATTTGAGCCATTGCCATTTCTATTTCGTTGTAAAAGTGTTGTATTTCTTCCTCACTACTGCTTGCTGTTGGTGCATATACTTGTATAATATTTATGTCTATTGGTTTGCCTTTGATTTTTACCATAATAACTCTATCTGAAATACACCAGTATCCATTAATTGACTTGGCTGTTTTTTCGTCTAATATTATTCCTACACCTTTTTCATGTGTATCCCCTCCAGAATAAATTATTGTGTGATTGTCAGCTATAATTTTGCCCGATCCCTTCCATCTCATCTCACTAACGCCTAGTATATTCATTTTCATGCTATCCATCTCTCTTAGAACATTAGTCAACTTTCCTAGCTCATTTAATGTCCTAACATTCCATGTTCCTACTCTAATTTATTTATTTTAGTTAAGATTTTGCCATCAGTAGCTGGATGACGGTCTGGTGTCACCTGTGGCTCATGACTGTCCCTACCGGACGAGGATGCCCTAAGACAGCCATTAACGTCCTTCACTAACTTTGATATATGTTTTGCCATGAAATCTTGGGAAGATAATGTGGTGGTTTCCCCTTGCCTTCCACATTCACATGGTGGTCTTTTACCTCTGCCTTTGACAGCCATTTCCGACTGTAAGGACAAGTGAGTGCCCAGCTCTGCTCAGCTGCAGAGTTGTCCACTTATTCCGGACATACATTAGAAACAATATAAAAAAGACGGTAATAAACAGAGACATGCTGCAAGAATGTCTACTTACAAGTTTATGAAATAAAATGAGCAAAACAAACATAAGTAACTAATAAAAGTAATAGAAATTGAAACGTAATAATATCAGGGGCGTTCATTTGAAATCCGTTCGAGCCGCACCGCGCGTAATTGCTTACATTGAACATGATCATATCATGGTCATGTGATAAGTACTGACCAATGAATAAAAGAACACGTGCTTATCGTCCCATGATGCATAGGTTCTGTTTCTGACCGTTGAGAAGATGGCCAGGTTGATCCAAAATCCGCCCAAAGAAGCTCAAAGAGCGGTGATTCAGTTTCTTTCATTTGAAGGATGTCAACAAGTGGACATTCATCGAAGAATGCAGGCATGTGTACGATAAAAAATGTGTGTCGAAGACAACAGTGACAGACTGGGCACTAATGTTTCTGAAAGGACGTCAGTTCACGACAGATCTTCGACGGAAAAAAACAAACATCACCAAAATTGATGCAGCAGTACAGATGAACCGTTGTCGAAGCATACGTTCGCTAGCGACACAATTCGATGTGTCAATTGGCACAATTCAAAAAGTCGTTCATAAGAAACTGCAATATCGGAAGGTGTGTTCACAGTGGGTACCACGGATGTTGACCGACCACCAAAAAGAGGAACGCATGGGATGGTGTTTGAGCACTTGCTGCCTTACAGAGTGGAGGGTGATGCATTTCTCTTTCGCATAGTGGCAGGCGATGAATCATGGCGTCACCACTTTGAGCCGAGCAGCAAAGGAAAGAGCATGCAATGGAAGCATGCTGGATCACCAAAAGCCAAAAATTCAAGTTACAGGTTTCCGCTGGTAAGGTTATGCTGAGCGCATTTTTTTACCATGAAGGGCAATTGTTGGCCAACTTTAAAGAACCTGGTGTCAACATCAACTCTACCCACTATTTGCAAACACTATACAAGCTGCAAAAAGCCATCAAGAATAAACAACCCGGCATGCTTTCTCGCGGTGTGAATTTGTTGCACGATAATACTTGTCCGCATAACGCAAAGATTGTCCAGGAAGCATTAGCAAGGAAGAAGTGGGACATTCTGTAACGTTCAGCCTACAGTCCCGATTTATCACCATGTGATTTTCATTTGTTCTGGCCTCTAAATAAAGCTCTCAAGGGACAACGATTTAACACAGATGCAGACATAATGAACGCGGTAAACACTTGGTTCAGTGAGCAACCACAATCCTATTTTTGCGGACGGCATTCGCCAACTACCTAAGCTATGGGATGCTTGCCTGAATGCCTACGGCGACTTCTTCTGACCAACCCGTGGTGTATAATTCATTCAAAATGAATGCTTTGTTTAATTCTACCACGCCTGTTAATGTTTCTTTCATGCTTTTGTAATAAAGCCATTGAAACGTTTTTCAAATGAGCGTACCTAATATATTCTTCTTCTCATAAACTTATAGCTTTCATTACAATGGAAAATGTATATATATATATATATATATATATATATATATATATATATATATATATATATATATATATATATATATATATATATATATATATGTCTTTTAATGAATGTATAGATTTAAATGTACTTGCATGTCTATCTGTTAATCGCCCTATATGTCGGAATGTATGTGTGTGCTGTTTGAATGTGAATTAATATGTATGTGGATATGTCAGTATGTACACTCGCATTGTGGGTCTGTCTGTCTGTCTGTCTGTCTGTCTGTCTGTCTGTCTGTCTACATGTGTGTGTCGTGGGGGGGGGGGGGGGAGGTGACGGTGGCTACACTCTCGCCTGCCGGCCTGGTGGCTATAAGTTCGATCCCCATCGTGGAACATTCGGATGTTTAAATTGTCCTGGGCTCCCAGGTTGACCCATCATAAGATGGGTACCAAGAAATACCATGGGAAGTAAAGTCGGCCGGCAGGACACCGGCCACATCAGCCACCCATCGCCGAGTGTGGGTCTATAAAACATGGGTCTAGCACCATGTATCCAATGCGCGTGTGAAAGCGACCTTAACTTACTTTTATAAACATGTGTGTGTACGTGTGCATGTGTGTATGTGTGTCTGTCTGTATGCACATATGTGTACACGTTTATTCGTACGTATGTCTGTATGTGAATGTGTGAATGTATGCGTTTCTATATATATGTATATATGTATGTATTATTTCTCTCTTGTTCTGTTGTCCAGACTTCACCCAAACGCCCTTAATTCAGAAACACCTGGACTCTATTGCGGCCGAGGAAGACGTCAATGGAGCCAGGCAATCTATTATTCGTCTACAGGTATGTCTGAGCTTTAACATCCTTCAGCCATCTTGTCCACCTTAACAGTGGAATGACTGGTAACTGATCACATCTGGCTAAATGTAGCTGTTGCACGTAAGTTTAGCAGTCAGAGAAACTCATCTTGGAGACCTTGGCTGGGCATTGGATAGCAGGCTTGCCTGTAGGTCTGTCGGGTCGTTATTCGTGTCCCCCTCGAGTCGAGAATTTAAATAAAAATATGACTTTGACGCCCGATCGACGTGTCTTAAAATGGTTAACAGAACATGTTCTAAGCAAGATGGTCGGTGTGATACTGACCACATCACCCATAGAGTGCTGATTATTCTATACAAATGTAGGGAATTCACCATATACCCAACACAATCTATAGCGTGGAAACACGTCCTTTATTTTTCCTATACAACTGATCCATGACACAAACACGCCGCGCGAGAACATGAATTATTTGCTTGTGTAACCTAGTTAATTAAATTGTGTTGCGTATCCCTTACGGGACGTTGCAGTCAACACCAGCATTTTCAGCTGCTGTTGATGAACTAGGCAAATGTTACGTTCAGTAGTTTGCCATTGCTTTCTGAACGACCGGCTCCTATACCTTTTTCGAAAAAACCAGCACCGCCGTGTTTCGAACCCAGGTATGCGGACTCACAAACCACGTTCGCAAGCCCTTAGCCACAGAGACCGGCGTAACCTAGTATTATAACATATATATGGTTAATGTAGTCCCATGGAAGATATTGTCGTTGTGATGTGACGAGGAAGGGACTGGCCAACTACTTCATTATGCCGTTAATTAGAAAATGTAAAGGCCTATCTCTTCACATCCCTACGGTATTATCGCACATGGAAAGACAAGGTAGAGGTTTTCAAGCGCTGTGCTGCAGAGGCCAAAAACGCAAAATGGGAATGTTTCATGAAGAAGATTGGAGGTGATAAAACACTGCGAAAATTCTGGAAACTGCACAGACAAATGCAAAGAAAAAATCGCCCTATGACAGTTGGAACAATTTATAGAGAAGATGGTGCGTGTGACAAGAGACAAAGATAAGGGGCGGGGGGGGGGGGGGGTGGCGTTTCTCCAGAAATATTTATAGCAGACCAATCATAATGATGCGGACACCAGGGATGCAGTTAGAGAGGAATTATCTGGCACCATGAAGAATATGCATTATGAAGATGTTAAACATATTTTGAAAAAGGCAAACGAAATCAAATCAAATCAAATCAAATCAACTTTATTAGGGTCACAAATTGAGCGCGCAGGCCCGTCTTACATTCGGCCCTTCCAATGACTCGTCTTTCGTTCATCAAGAGCATTATACATTTACATAGGAAGAAAAATAAACATTGTGAAATGAATGTTGTAAACATAAACAAGGCTAATTACCATGTTATGAGGCCCATCTCCCACCTATCCATACATCACCCCATTCACACACACACCCCCAACTATCCACACTCACACCCAGGGACACATACATACCCCACCAACCGAACCCTCCCCCTCCCGCACATCCCCCACCCACATACACACTGCTCTCACCTGATCCCCTAACCAAAACACACTCGTCACCCACAAACATTCCCCCACCAACCCACACATCCCACGCCCATCCACATACACATCCTAACCCACACATCCTCTCCCCACCCACACCTCAAACCACCCATCCCCTAGCCACATCTCCATCGACCACATATTTCCCACCCACGCACACAATCCCCCACGAACCCACACATCGCACATCCACTCACACATCCCCAAACCATACACACACATCCCCACCAATTGACATGTCCCTACCCCCCCCCCCACACACACACACATTTCCCTAACCACCCATACATCCCCAGTCCACTCACACACACCCCACCACCTACAACTTCCACCCACCCACACATGCCTTAACCCAATCCCCCGCCACACAATCCCCCACCCTCACATCACATACACCCCCTACCACGCACTATTCCCAACCCACGCACCACACCACACACATATCCCTCACCCAGATACCACACAATATTCCCACGCACACCAACACAGATACCCTTACCCATCCACCCCACATACCCCCACCCACACACACATACCTCACCCACACACGCATTCCCTATCCGTCCACAAACACACACTCACTCACGCATACATCCTCCACTACGCACCCACACACCTCCACCCACCCACCCCCAACCAAACATCTCTCGATCACAATACCCCTACACACACACATCCTCCACCCACTCACACATCCCACCCCGACACATACAACTCCCTCACCCACCTACACATCTCTAAACCACTCACACTCCCCCACCCACACATTCCCCATCCACGCACACATCTCCCACCCACACACACCCACATACTTCCCCCAACCACCACACATCTCCTACTCACCCACACATATACCACACCCATACACACATTCCCCACACCCATCAAACACATCCCCCACACCACACACTATCCTCCACCCACACACATATCCTCACCCATACCACCATAAACATACCCTCCACCCACACATCATGCACACATCCCCCACCAACACACCGCAGACATATCTCAAACCCACACACCATACACTTCTCCCCACCCGCCCTTGCATCCCCAATCCACCCAACACAATCCCCTACCCACACAACCCCGCCACCAACACATACTTCCTCAAACCATCCACACATCTCCACCCACATAAACACACATCCCCCGCATCCGTCCCGGACACGGCACCAGGGCTCGATGGGGTTAGGTATGGCCACATGAAGGCTTTGAGCGATGCAGACCTGAAGGAAATGACCGTCTGCTTTAACCAGAGCATTAGGACAGCATCAGTACCCCAGTATTGGATGCACAGCTACCTCGTCCATCTCCCAAATCCATTCAAGGATCATTCAAAGCTTAGCGGCTTTAGGATCATCACTCTTCAAAATACATTTGGGAAGGTTCTAGAGAAGATAGCCACTGTCAAGCTGCAAGAGTTTTTGGAAAGCGGGAAGCTTCTTCCAAGAGGCCTGGGGAGTTACAGGCCAGGAAAAAGATACCTGGTCATATGCAGCCACTTTTGCCTTTGATGTTTATGAGGGGTTCCAGAGTAGACAGGAAACGATGACGACAGCGTTTGATCTCGAGGATGCGTACAACAGAGTTCGATATGATATTTTGAGGACCGCACAGATGGAGAAGGGGGTCAATCCCTGGTTGGTGAATGGATAGCGGCCGTCCTGCATTCTCGTCGGGTTGCTCTCCGTCTGGGCACATGAACCTCAGAGCCACATATTTTAACCCCGGGACTGCCACAGGGATCTGCAATCATACAAGTGCTCTTTAATGTGTATACGAGCAAGATTGCAAACCTAGAAACACCTGGGGTTGGAAGGATACTAACATTTGCAGATGATATTCTTGCATATAGGCAGGGGGAGATAGGGAGCAAACAGCCCAGGAGCTACAGGCGACAGTAGACAAAGTGATTGACTGGTGCACTGAAATTAGTGCTGTCATCCACCCGGAAAAGGCGGCTGTTTTGTGGTGCTCTCTGGACAACAGTATTGTGAAAGGATACGATCAGATAGGTGTGCATCTTGGAGAACATTAGGAGAGAAGAGGAGTGGGTCAGAGTGCCAGCGGAGCAGTCAGACTTGTGCAGAGTTATAATCACATTGAGCCGGGAGTGAAGGGAGTGGTCAGCAGAGGCCAAGTGGAAATCCAGCAACTAATTCAGGATAATGCTCGCTCGGGTGATGTGATTATCTACACATATGGGTCGGTGTTGAGAGGTAGGAGAGGTGCCTGGGGGTTCTTAGCAAAAGCTAATGGTCGACGTTTGGTGCAGGAGAGCCTGGCATATGATACCACAACATCTAGCTTAAGAATGGAGGTGGAGGCGGTCAGTGAAGCTTTCCGTTGGATGGAGAATACGATACACACGCACATCGTGATTGTAACTGACTCAGAAAGCACGCTGAGTAGGGTGAGGACAGGCAAGCTGCGGGTAAAGTGACTTGCTTCGCTTCAGAGGTCACGGATGGCAAACATCGCCTGGATCTTTTCTCCGGGGCATGCCGGTGTGCAGGGGAATGAACAGTTGGACAGATTGGCTGGCTCTGCAAAACTTCGTGGAGTATTGATGCATGACAAGGCAGACGTGGTTGCGGCCTTGTGGGAACACGTGCACACCTCAGAGGAGCAAATGGATCACCATGGTCTGGCAAGAATGAGAAGCGAGGAGTGACGCGGGGATCTGGCCGACGCTCGACGCTCAGAGGAAAGGCGAGATTGACATATAATCAGATTGATACTGGAACTATTGGTGTTGGAACTCTTCGCTGGCTGCTGAGGATGGGGACGGAGCGTTTATGGGAATGCCCCGAATGCTGTGATGTCGGTTCCTAAATCAATCAATCAATCATCAATCATGGAACCAGTTGTACCGTTATTTCCAATGTTTATGAGGCTGAGTCGTTACCAACGCTGTACAGGTTCGAGAAAATAACTCTGCCACTGTTGGGATTTAGATCAGACCAATGTCTTGACTGGTAAGTGCTAATACTTTATGTTATCTGAAAGCTAGGACAGCAGCTTTCTGTGGTCAAGTGATGGGAAGAGAAGCACTGTTGAACGTCGTGACAAGTGGACATATAAATGTAAAAAGATGCAGAGGCAGACCAGGAGAAATGATAATGGATGGAAAGAGACGGTGGCTTTGAGGAATATCACCAACAGAGTTGATGCAGAACGAACACCAAAGACCGAGATATGTGAAGAGACATGAACGCTTACGCCAGCTGGCAGGGCCGATGATGATGATGATGATGATGATGATGATGATGATGATGATGATGATGATGATGAGATGATAATGATGATGATGATGATGATGATGATGATGATGATGATGATGATGATGATGATGATGATGATGATGATGATGATGATGATGATGATGATGATGATGATGATGACTAGGAAATAAGTAAAAAGCGCAATAAAATTCTTTTACAAACTTGAACTTAGACGGCCTTATTGGAGAAACATTGTTCAGGGAAACGTGTATTCATCTGATTATCGTAATAAAAGTGTATTTGTATAAATTTAGTGTCAGGAGATCTCCTTGGTCAAGCGGTTAAGCCGTCTGCCTAATATTGGAACCTGAAGACCGATCGCTTTGAGCTGATTTCGATGGTATGAGCGTCGGTGGTTAAGAAAGCAATGAAAAACAATTGCATGTAAATGTACCTAGAAAATCACAAACAGCAAATAAATACTAGTGTTGATTACAACGTGATATAACGAACATGTAGCTAACTAACCATCTATATATAACTGCTGATTTCAGTGACATTTGTGAGACAACGGTCTTGCTCAGCATGCGAGAGCTTGTTGTCAAGCAGGGAATTCCATGTTTTCTAGCAAGGGATAACGTGTTGTCAAGCAGGGAGCTATGTGTTGTCAAGTAGGATGGCACAAACCCTGAAGGCTGTGTAACGGACAACAGAAAAACTGGTCAAACAACACGGGACTGACTTTGGCGATCAGCTGTCACTAACTCGTGATAATTCTGAGCAGATCTTAGCACATATGGACTTGCCCGGCGTGCGTCCGTGTGTATGTGTATGTGATTGTGCGTGTGTGTGTATGTGTATATGCATGTATATGTCACAGGAGGAAGAATATCAAGGACAGGAAGATGTAATTTCCTATACTTAGGTGCTCAAAGACAAAGAAGAGCAACACTGACTTTTAGTGGGCCAGAGAAGAAAAGGACAATAAGAAGAAATAGAGAAAGAGCACTATATATATTCTCCGCTGTTAACAAGAAAAGGGATAGAGTTAGACTGAAGATTCCAGGAGTTCTTAGGGCGGGGGATATACTGTTGTATACCCCAGAGAGAAGATTACACTGCTGGACTGTAACAGGATCAATGAGTTTACACAACAAACTACAGACTAAACAAAACAAATTATGAACAACAAAATTAGACTTTTATTGACAGAACTGCATGATTCAGTGACAAACAGGCATCCTGACATGTACAACTTACATATACAGAAATGGGAACCTATGTTCCCACAGTAGATATCACTGCTGCCTAACATCGCTATGAATATGACCGAATACCCATCCCCACAAACCAGCAAGGACATGGCAACAAAGGGGCCTCAAAGTAAACAACAACGGTAACAGCAGGTATGGCCTCTCTATTGTTATCATCTCAGGACTCATGGACTGTTGGTGCATACAGAAATGGGAATCTGAAATCCCACAGTTAGAGATAACCGCTGCCTAGCACTGACTACAGGGGCGGTCTCTAAATGACAGTGAGACCTCAACCATGTTCAGTTGAGTCGAAGGGCACCCTCAATACCCACACAAGACACCCGCATCACATAGGCCGACTGGGACCAGATACAGCAAATAGCCATAACATAACGAATAATAAAACTATAACCCTAACAGCAGAGATATAGTGACATAAACAGGTATAAACAGGTATACGAATGGGGGTGTGAGTGGCCTAAAACGACATTAACCAGAGCTGGGGCTCAAGTTTGCTCTACAAACAACAACCATGACCAAGGATCACTTCCTGCAATGCATGACAAAATACAACATCTAATTAATAATCATCAAAGAATCATTATTTGCATCAACACATATATGCATTCCCCATATTGATCACCCATGCCCATTTCCTATGTGTATCCTTCGGAGTGATTAGGTCTGCAATTAGAACAACAGCCATTTCCACATCATGACACAATCTTAATTTGAAGGCGGATCATCCCTCGTTACAATGCTCGCAGCCTTTTCTGGCTTCTCATCTAACTCATTATTTACTTACAGAATACTCTCAGTTCAGGGGGGTCATCCCCTACAGATCTCTGACCCAACACAACTTCTCATCCCCAACACCACAGGCTGACAATACCATCCATAAATGCCAATGTTACACAGCAACACGTATCAACTAGTCAAAATCAACACCGAACACAACCCAGCCACACCGGTGTACAACGACTCTAACAGGACAACACCATTTGAACATGTACATAGAGGACACAAATACAGTTCAATGCACCAACAGCAATCATGCAGACATAGGATATGCAATTCAAAATGACATCACCAGGACACACACCTTTGTACTGACATCAATATATAAGAAGTACAGTTCTACACATGACACCAGCAACAACCAGGACACAGGCTATAACATAAGTCACCGACAACATCTCAGGCATATAACATACATTGCCAAATAAAGCCATCACAATATTACTCCCAACTATGATCAAACTCACACAATAATACCCCAGATTCATTATGGGTGCCCTATTCAGCACCTCTCGCTCTGGCTGGTAATGAGACTATTTTTGCCTAGTTCACATGTGTCCAACCTGAGCAACACAGATCATTATCCCCACGAACACTATTATAATCATAAACCACCCTATCATATGTGTAGTGTTCAACCTGGCACCTTCATCACTGCACAAAGTCATGAATAATTATTACTATAGCTACATTTATCTAGGAGAACATAACAGACATTGTTATCAAGCACCACATATCTATTGCTTTCACCGTGCCACTCTACATCTCCGTACGCCAACAATCACTAGTTTTAGCATTATTGAATCATAATAAGTAATCTGACTTCAAACACAATATAGCATAATGGAGGTGTCTCTCGTCCCCTGGCACCCTTTACTTTTCATTACACGTGAGGCATCTCAATACCTCAATACATTATAATATAAATACACAGGTCTTCCCCTTTGTTGTGGGAAGTTAAATCATAAACACATCCGTACCATGTTTCCAGTTCAACTTCATGTTCCTTATTGTAGTCCAGACTGATATAACCACCCAATTATGTACCTTGCCTCCCTCTTTCTGACTGTACAGTCCACCTGGAACAGCCTTGGTTACCCCAGGTCATTCAATCTACTGTTAATCTTCAATCTCACCATGCTTCTATAATAATGGCATTATATTATATTATATATATATATATATATCCTTGCACACCTAGTCTGGTCACCTTCATACAGGAATACCACCCAAATAGAATTAACCATAACCTAATATTTTATGCTACAGTGCTCCATATTCTCCTCTTTACTGTTGTAAACACACCCAACCATTATTTCATTATTTCCTAATATTTTATGTTAGTGCTCCGTATTTTCCTCTTGGCAGAACACAGACTTTATAGAACTATACATACATCCTCCTCTACTCTGGACTATGATACTACATATTTTGAATACCGTATTGAATTGTGGCTATGTCAAATTCTCTAGAATTACACAACACAGTATCGATACTTCCAGTTCGTACTACGCTGTCTGCTACATTAAATTTAAAAACCTACAAATATACACACCACCATAAGAGAACATCCTTTGTCCTGGATCTTCAGCGAATACCCCTGGTACTAATTTTCTTAATACAGCCCTGCAAATCTGCAGAGTAGCACTTTCACCGCTACTCATCGAATCAAATCTATGTTGTCCTAATTCTGCCGGTTATCGCCATTTTATATGTGAAGATAACTCTACTAATATTAGTCAATCAGGAGCAGAAGAGCTCCTCAGACTCTGTAAAACTATAAACCGAACTACACCAAATTGTACCTCAAACCTGTGGATGTTATAAGTTTGGAGCTTCCAGCTGGGGACTAGTAGAGGCACCACTATCCTATCTTTAATTAAGCTATCTAAATATATTTAACTCACCAAGAGTGGGCTTACAAATTGCCAGTCATTTTCATGTATTTCCTCGGTCCTTGTGTGTGGACCACACAAGCCAGTCTTGGTTAAATCTAGAGGCATTGGTGACACCCTGCTCTGGTCCAGTGACTGGGGAGGGCTGGTTAAAGCCTCCCTATTTGATATATACATCACTACAGCGATCTACATAATCGCTCCTTCGGCCACGGTTGTTAGTTGAAGAGAGCGGGAAACTGGCGAGCACTACTTTTTATCCCTGTTTCCAGAGCGGCTTCCAATCATACCCTAGGGCACTGCAAGGGACGCTGGTATTGGTAACATCATCATCATCATGCGCCGCGTCAGGCGATCATATATATATATATGTGTGTGTGTGTGTGTGTGTGTGTATGTGCCTGAGTGTATGTGTGTGTGTGTGTGCGTGCGTGCGTGTGTGTGTGTGTGTGTGGCACTCAATTTATCAGTCAGTCTTTATGTGTATCTTTAGTCTGATCCGCGAATACCTTTTCTGTATGCATACCTGTGTATCTATATAGGAGTATTCACCCATCAGTTGATCCCTCTGCACGACTGCCAGTCTATGTGTCTGTAAGTCCATGCACATTGTTATCCCAGTGTTAATCAATGTTTACTCTACAGGAAGTCTACAATTTAAACACTTCAGACATGATCAAGGGAAACTACTTCGGGTTCATTGGGCCGGAACTTAGCGAAGCTGATATTCTAGATATTGGAGAAGCTGCATTCAACGGTCGGTTCCTTGCGAATGTTTGTGTGTATTATCTTTTCCGTTAATTTCATCATTTTCGTTTATTTGAGTTTACTTGTACGATTTATTCAACATACACGTACTGTCTTGTCGGAATGAAAACACAAATTGAGATTAAATAGCTCAACGGATAGGAAAACACACAGAGAAACAGGCGAGCGATTCCACTGAAGTCTATAGCAACGAAACAACAAAAACAAAGTAAAAAAATTGTCATTTAAAAAAAAAACTAACAACACAAAGGAATGCTTATCTGTATGGAGCCGATTCCACGTGTTTGTAGTTTGCTTCCTTGCTTGCTTGTGTTCGCTGGCTTGATCTCCAACGCGAAGTCCTGTATGTCAGACGAAGGCATCCTGTTGTCCAACATCAGTGTCATGTCATACAGGACCTGAGGTTTGCGTGAGTATCCGTTGTCCCATGTCTGGCTTATTAGTGTGCAGACTGGTGGTTCCTCGCCGTACAAGCAGACACTCTCCGACTTCGAAGGAATCGGCGATCCTACTGACTTTAGCCAGGACCCCGAAGGGACCTGTTGCCCAGGACGCTCGACGACGACGCGTCAGTAGGTCTTGGCCAGTATATAACCCAGTCCTGGTGCCTTGGAAACACCTCTGCGTCCCGTTTGTAGTTTAATATTCCCTCATAATAAGGATCGGTGTCACGCATCTCTAAGAATTGTCTGGGAAGAAGTTGCGGTTGTGAAGGTAACAAACCACCATAAATTATTAGTTCATGGCCAAGGGTATGTGAACATTTCACATTTCACACTCCAATGGCAGAATATGCGCTGGGACTACCTTTACCTCTTGTTACATTTCAATTTGTCCCATTGCGCATTAGGGATCGACGTGGCCTGAAAAGGGGGGTATGGCGCAGAAAGGAGGGGGTGGGTGTGTCATTAAGAGGGCTTGAAACGCTTGCGATTAAACTTCCTGTGTGTTGACGACAGGGTGTTTGGATCGTTCCACACAGCTGTCATTTGGACTTGAACTTTGACCTCTTATTCAGTAAGCAATGCCAAACAATTGTAGATACAAATGCCTAGTAAATCAATTTGGGGCTGGGGTTGAAGGCAATGTCCGGCAAGGGACATACACATGTTTGTTTTTCCATCGGGCATTGGGCTGGGATCTGTTCATATTGAAAACTCTACTCTCTGTGGTGGAGGGGGAACATGAAATATCTAGGCCTATTCCGTCAGATTTACGTGGGGGGAAACATGAGTTATGTGTGCTAAACGATAATGTATGATGATTTCTGTATGTTAAACGATAATGTATGGTAATTTCTTTATGTTAAATGATAATGTAAGATGAGTTATGTGTGCTAAACGATAATGTATGATGATTTCCATGTAGTTACCAGCAATTTATCCCACACACAGACAATCAGTGGGACTATGCTATATTTTGGCTGCAAGAGGCGTTGAAATTAGCCACCCCACAACAACCTACCGCTGGTTTCCAGGACTTTGATGCCTCCACAACTTCAAAGGGACGGATTCTTGCTCTACTTGGTCGGTCCTATCTTAGAGTAAGCCTAGCCTTTCTTATATACAAGTGTTCATAAATTGAAAATAGAATAAATAATTAATTATTACAGAAATCTGACATGGTTGTGCCTGATAAGTTGCGCTGTCATATTCTCAAAGGTTTTGAGTTATTCACCAGTTTAGTTTTGCGCATGTGTGTGTGTATGTGTGTGCGCGCGTGTGCGTGTGTGTGTGAGGACGCACGAGCGCGCTTCAAGATTTATATAAGCATGATGTCAGGAGAAATAAGCTTGAAAACCTATCCACTACTCACATGTTTGATAGAAAAAGAGTAATGGCAAGGCAAACAGATAAGTACCTAGATGGCTTGGCCATATGCATTCACGAGACAATGAAAACTAACGGTTGCAGTAGGAAATGATAATCAGGCATGAAAACAGTTCAGTGTGTTTAGATCGTGCGAAAAAGAAAGATGTAACAAACACAAACAAAGTGTACATACATTATAGAAACTCAGACCCAGTTAATAAAAATAACAACGGGGAAAATAGCAACAATAATAATACTAAATTAATGTAAAGTAACAATGTAAACATAAGCTTAACCACGGCACAAGGAATCCGACATTTCGATCTTAATGATCTTCTTCAGGAACAACACAAACAAATTTACAGGAAATAAAATAAATTAATATAGGCAAAACAAGTAAACAAACCAAACACAAGGAATCCACAAAATTCATGTATCGGACTGTAATATGCCATTGAGCATTCTCGGTGAACTGAATGGTCAGGGAAGAGTTCCAGTGTTAAGGTGCCAAATAGGAAAATGTGCAGCCCAAAATGCGGAAACAGATATACATATATAGAGGGTACTCAACAGTATTGACTCTCGCCGGATGGATGCAAGTAGTAATTCATTTCGTTTACGAGTAGGGAATGTGGCTCTGAACCACGCAGTATATTCTTATCTGTAACATGTGACGTCATGAGACTCATATTGAAAAAAGAAAATACCACAAGGGGTTTAACTCGTGTTACTAAGGGAAGACAGCTCGGTAAGTCTTTTTTTATATTAAAGATGGCGATTCCATGTTGAGATTCGAGGTGGCCGAGTGGTGGAGAGGCTGTGGAGTGGGTTTATGCAAGTTTTTTCTTGTTAACGGGGTGGTTGGACGGAGTGACTGTGGAGTGGGTGAATGACGATTTTTCATTGTTAAGAGACGGAGTGGTGGGGTGGTTTTGCTAAATAAATGCTTCCTTTCCTTGTTAAAGGACGATGTGGACGATAGGTGAAGTGGTTTTGGATTGGATGAAGGACGGTTTCTCGTAATGACATAACCTTCCTGACCGTTGCGGTTGGGTTATAACAACAAGGGCATGGAATGAACATTTTCACCCCGCATTCAAAGTTTTCTCTGTGCTGCATATCTTGGATACACCTCCAACCAATATTTAGCTGTCATTTTACCAGTTCTACAGTTACTTTAATTGGCATTCTGTATCTTTAGTTCAATAAACATATATTATGTCAGCCTGTTTGTCATATGCGGCGTCTGAAGATTGTTACTTTTTCGTGTCCGTTCAGTTGGTAATTTGAAAGGAAACGCCTCATTGGTGGATGGGTATAATTTCAG
The DNA here is from genome assembly GCA_963921405.1 of Cepaea hortensis. Taxonomy (NCBI): domain Eukaryota; kingdom Metazoa; phylum Mollusca; class Gastropoda; order Stylommatophora; family Helicidae; genus Cepaea; species Cepaea hortensis. Next base: position 20,607,102 of record OY992877.1, on the reverse strand, counting down.
AAACAACTAGTGACGGAGGAAGATATGTTTGATGGTCAGAGGTGGTCAGATACACAAGACAAGAACCCAGAGCTGAGCCAAGACTTCGGTAGTTGTGTGAGATGCGAATAAACCGTGTTAATTAGCCACTGTTTCATCATAGCACACATGTAAGTTAGTTAGTTAGTTGCATAGCCTATTACAGGACGTTTGCAGTCAACACCAGCAGTTTTTGCTGTTGTTGGTGTCTTGGCAAGCTTGTGTTCAGTATTTTGCCATTACTTTCTGAAAGACCTGCACCCAAATCATTTCGTAAAAACCAGCGCAACGCGGTTTGCTGCCAAATCGCGCGCAGCTGTGTTTCTAACGCGGGTAGGTGGAATCGTGAATCGCGTCCGTAACAACTTCGCCTCGAATACCGGCACAGCACACATATCCTTTTTGTAAAATTATTGTAAAGTTTAAAAGTAGAAAAATAATGATATGATTAATTATTACAACTTTAAATACAGTATTTCTGTCAAATAACTTGTTTTCTAATTTATTTATTTTCTTTTTTCGCACTGGACATCAAGCAAGGAAACAAGGTGAAGGCCAATGAATTGTGGCGAGAAGCCAGGAGAGCTAGTGGTGAGCATAAATATATTTCTCATTTATTCATCATGTGCCATGCCAACATGCGTGGGCGGTCATGCTTCGCCATCTTACACGATTACCAGAGTAGTATGTATATCTGCTCTGTGTTCTTGTCCCGACCATGCCATGTGGTCAAGCCATCAAGATATTTACTTCTCTGTCAAAAACATACTGACCAATAAACTGTTGCAAATGACATCTTTTTATTGGTCAGTATGTTTTTCATCTTGCACAAGGTTGCCTTTGCCATCACGATTCTTATTCTAATCTCTTCAAGGCATCTCCCATCAGATATTATAATTGTTCCGAGATAATTGGGCTGATTCAGTTGTTAAAGATTACTCCCATTTACTTGTATATTACATTGTGTTATTTCCTGCTTCTTAGTGACTACTACTACTTTGTATCAGGTCTTAGTCAGACGGTACTACCTGCTTTCTGTTAGCACCGAACGATGGGCGGCGCTTACTAAACCCGACACCCAACATTGTTCCAACGGCTTCAGGCGGAAGAGCGCAATTGGGAGGGTACAAGCCTTACCCTGGTGCGAGGAAATGCAACCCAAAGACAAAGTGTCATGGCAGGACAGACCAGGCCCTAAGCCTTGGTTGGCGGCTGGTCTAGGATCGAAGCTCCGACAGGCGGACAATTAGAGCATTGCTTTGCTGATCCGGCAGCTTCTGCAGCTTGTCTTGTTCCAGATGTAAAGGTGTTACCTTTCCTCTGCAGTGAACTAGGCAGGCCGAGAGAGGGATCATGCTGCATGGGCAACACATGATCTCTTTATTTTAGCCCAGGCTTTGTGCTATGGAGAGGCATAACTCCATCCCTTACAAACTATCGTCTGTCATGACGGCAAGGTGTCAATGAGTGACTACCATAAACTGTGTCTTCTTAAAATTTAATTCTAACCCAAGTTGTTCACTGTATACACCAATCCATCCATTCATCACGTGCAATGCGATAAGCGTGGGCGGCCATCTCACTCGATCACCAGAGTCGTGGATAAGCTCAGTGTTCCTGTCTCGATCATGCCACGTGACCAAGCCATACAGGTATTAACTTCTCGGTCTTCCCCTTGGTCTCTTCCCTTCGATGCATGCGTTCATGTGCATGCGTTCATGTGTATGTGTATGTGTGAGAGAGTGTGATTGAGAGAGTGAGTGTGTGTGTGTGTGAAGGATTGTGTGTTAGAGAGTGAGACAGTGGGAGAGTTGATGTGTTAGTGTATGTGTGTGTGAGCGCGCGCATGCGTGTGAGTGTGTGTATATGAAAGAATACAGAGAGAGAGAGAGAGAGAGAGAGAGAGAGAGAGAGAGAGAGAGAGAGAGAGAGAGCTGAGCAGATGCATGTCATGTAACACGCATGTTATGTAACACGCGAATCCATATGTTTGTGTATTCTCATCTGTCATATTATCAGTTAAATACCATTTGATTTTATCATGCATAATATAAACTCATGTTCATTACTGTAGCTTGAGTGAGAGAGTCAGTGAGTGTGAATGAGAGACAGAACGAGTGAGCGTGAGAGTGAATGAGTGAGCGGGAGAGTGAATGAGTGAGCGGGAGAGTGAATGAGTGAGCGGGAGAGTGAATGAGTGAGCGGGAGAGTGAATGAGTGAGCGTGAGAGTGAATGAGCGGGAGAGTGAATGCGTGAGAGTGAATGAATGAGCGGAAGAGTGAATGTGTGAGCGTGAGAGTGAATGTGTGTGTGAGAGAGAGAGAGAGAGAGAGAGAGAGAGAGAGAGAGAGAGAGAGAGAGAGAGAGAGAGAGAGAGAGAGAGCATCACTATTTTTACGTCACATACATTTTATGTACACATTTTTCTCCATGTTTAACATTTTTATGAGACTGCTCATGACAAGTGTCAGTGTATGTGTGTGAGTAAAGTGTGGGAGTTTGTTCATACTAGTTTCAATACTAACGTGAGACATTTTGTATGTGTCTAGATGTGAGGAAGTGTGAGTGTATGTGGAGGATGTGTGTGAGTGTGGGGATATGTGTGGGTGGGGGGTGTGGGTGGGGGTATGCGTTTGGATGGGTTGGGGTGTGTGGGTTTTGGTGGGTAGTGGTATTTGTGGGTGTTGGTGGGATGTGTGGATGGATGTGTGGGGGTGAAAGTAGGGGTGTTGAAATGGGTGTGGGGGATGTGTGTATGGGACGGATGCGGGGGATGTGTGTTTATGTGGGTGAAGATGTGTGGATGGTTTGAGGAAGTATGTGTGGGAGGCGGGGTTGTGTGGGTAGGGAATGTGTTTGGTGGATTGGGGATGCAAGGGAGAAGTGTATGGTGTGTGGGTTTGAGATATGTGTGTGGTGTGTTGGTGGGGGGTGTGTGAATGATGTGTGGGTGGAGGGTATGTTTGTGGTGGTATGGATGGAGGATAGTGTGGGAGATGTGTGTGATGGGTGCGGGGAATGTGCGTATGGGTGGGGTATATGTGTGGGTGAGTAGGGGATTGTGGTTGTTGGGGGAAGTATGTGGGGGTGTGTGGGTGGGAGATGTGTGTGTATGGATGGGGAATGTGTGGGTGGGGGTGTGTGAGTGGCTTAGGGATGTGTAGGTGGGTGAGGGAGTTGTATGTGTCGGGGTGGGATGTGTGAGTGGGTGGAGGATGTGTGTGGGTAGGGGTATTGTGATCGAGAGATGTTTGGTTGGGGGTGGGTGAGGGTGTGTGGGTGCGTAGTGGAGGATGTATGCGTGAGTGAGTGTGTGTTGGTGGACGGGTAGGGAATGCGTGTGTGGGTGAGGAGAGGTGTGTGGTGTGTTGGTTGGGGATATTGTGTGGGTGAGGTATGTGTGGATGGGGGATTTTTGTGGTGTGTGAGTGGGGGTATGTGGGGTGGATGGGTAATGGTATCTGTGTGGGTGTGGGTGGGAATATTGTGTGGTATCTGGGTGGGGGATATGTGTGTGGTGTGTAAGTGGGGATGTGTTGGTGAGGGATATGTGTGTGTGGTGCGTGGGTTGGGAATATTGCGTGGTAGGGGGTGTATGTGATGTGCGGTTGGGGGATTGTGTGGTATGGGATTAGGTTAAGGCATGTGTGGGTGGGTGGAAGTTGTATGTGTGGGTGGTGGGGTGTGTGTGAGTGGATTGAGGATGTATGGGTGGTTATGGAGATGTGTGTGTGTGTGGGGGGGGGGGGGGTAAGAGACATGTCAGTTGGTGGGGATATATGTGTATGGTTTGGGGATGTGTGAGTGGATGTGCGATGTGTGGGTTGGTGGGGGATTGTGTGCATGGGTGAGGAATATGTTGTCGATGGAAATGTGGCTGGGGGATGGGTGGTTTGAGGTGTGGGTGGGGAGAGGATGTGTGGGTTAGGATGTGTATGTGGATGGGCGTGGGATGTGTGGGTTGGTGGGGGAATGTTTGTGGGTGGCGAGTGTGTTTTGGTTGGGGGATCAGGTGAGGGCAGTGTGTGTGGGTGAGTGATGTACGGGAGGGGGATGGGTCGGTTGGTGGGGTATGTATGTGTCCCTTGGTGTGCGTGTGTGTGGGTAGGTGGGGGGTGTATGTGTCCCTTGGTGCGCGTGTGTGTGGGTAGGTAGGGGTGTTGTGTGGGTGGGGTGATGTATGGATAGGTGGGAGATGGGCCTCATAACATGGTAATTAGCCTTGTTTATGTTTACAACATTCATTTCACAATGTTTATTTTTCTTCCTATGTAAATGTATAATGCTCTTGATGAACGAAAGACGAGTGATTGGAAGGGCCGAATGTAAGACGGGTCTGCGTGCCCAATTTGTGACCCTAATAAAGTTGATTTGATTTGATTTGATTTGATCTTGCCAGTTGTCACCAAGTTCTCCAAGTCATTTCTTCTCATAACATGCCCAAAAACGTTTGGCTGTCTACGTCTAATTTCTCCAATTAGTTTACGATCTTCATTTGTTTCTTGAAGGACATCTTCATTGGTTTTTCTGTCTGTCCATGGTATTCTCTGCATTTTCCTCAGAAACCACATTTCCACAGCCATAAGATGTTTTTTCAGCTTGACTGCTCATTGTCCACACTTCACATCCATACAAAAGTACAGTGTCTATGTAGCACCTCAACACTCTTTTTCTCGTTTCAATTGATATATTTTTATTGGTCAGTTTCATCATGGCAATTCTTATTCTAATCTCTTCAAGGCATCTCCCATCAGATGGTATGACTGTTCAGAGATAACTGTACCTATTAACTTGCTTAAGAATATGCCCATTTACTCGTATATCACATTGTGGTACAATCGCATCTCCTAAATGTTGCAGATCCTGCTCATTGTCTGCAATCAATACTGTATCATCCGTACATCTAATGTTATTGATGTTAAATCCCCCAATGATGATTCCTTTCATATCTTTTCACATTTCTGACAATATTTTCACTGTACATGCAAGCAAGATCTGGAGACATTACACATCCCTGTCTCACACCTCTCTGAATAGGCTGATATTGACCTACTTTAGTATCAATATTAATGGCAGCTTCCTGTTTCCAATATATGTTTTTATGAGTTTTGGGTCTTTTCAATCAATTTGTACATCTGCAAGCATCTAAAACATGTTGACATGTTTCATTTTATCGAAAGCCTTTGGGTAGTCACTAAAGCAAAGATTTAAGTCCATGTTTACTTCTATAGAACGTTCAGTTAATGTTCTCAGCTTATACACTGCATTTAATGTGCCTTCTACATATCCAAATTGTTCTTCTCCTATTTCGGGTTGTTTTTCTTTCTAACTCTTTGCATAATAATTCTTAGCAACATTTTTGTGATGTGGCTCATTATGAAAATTATTCGATGTTTTTCACATTCCAAGGCTCCTGACTTCTTCGAGATTACAATAAATATATAATTACATAATTCAGGAGGTATATCTCCAGTATCATATATTGTATTTAGCAGTCTGGCGACTTGGTCTATTCCATATTCTTCTAAGGCATTGATCATTTCTATTGAAATGTTTTCTGGACCCTGGATCTTGCCAGATTTCATATGGTTAAGGGCATTCTGAACTTCTATCTTAAGGGTTGATGGTCCTTCATTATTACTCCAATATCATATATTTTTCTTCTATTGTTTCATCATAAAGCTTTTTCACGTAATCTGACCATGTATGTAAAATCTCATGTTTTGCTATTATGATTTTCCCATCTTTAGTAATCAGGCAGTTTCATGTAGATTTTCTTTTATTAGTAAGCTCCTGAATCCTTTTGTGCATTAATTTGGTATTTTTACTGAGTGTTGTTTCTCAATTTCTATGAAATTATTTTTCAAGCCATGCTTCTTTTTACTTCTTTACATAATGTTCTGACTTTCCTGTGAATCTCTTCATATTTGTCAGGATTATATTTTTTTGTGTCTTCTTGTTTTCATTATTCTTAAAATTTCTTAAGTCATCCATTTCATACGACCCACTTTCTTTAATTTTGGGATAGTTGTAGCCAAATTGATTGACTTCTTCAACATTTTCCATTGATCATCCACGTCTTGAAATAATATCTCTAGATCAGACAATATGTCAAATCTGTTCTTTACTTCTATGTTAAAACTCTCTTGTGTTTCGTTGTCATTGTTTAATCCACAGAGATCAAATTTAGTGTTTCCTGACGTATTCTTGGCTTTCTTTAACTTTATCTTCAATGTGCCTATAATCAATCTGTGATAACCGTAACAGTCTGCATTTGGAACTGTTTTTGCAACTGTTAACGCATTTCGAAACCTTCTATTAAACAGGATGTAATATATCTGGTTTCTAATCCTGCTGTCAGGACTTCTCCGTGTCCATTATCTTCTGTGATGTTGCTTAAACCAGGTGTTTCGGACAATCAGTTCATGTTCTTTTGCCCATTCTACAAGTCTGTTTCCTCTCTCGTTTCGTTCTCCCAAACCACGTTTACCTTCTGTGCATCCTTCACCTTGATTTCCTACTTTCGCATTGAAGTCACCGATTAATATGTTTATTTCTTAATTTTCACATTTCTTCAAATGATTCTCTGTGTCATTATAAAATTCCTCTACACTATCTTCACTGCTTTCTCCCGTTGGGGCATATATTTGAATGACGTTTATGTTAAAAGATCTCCCGATTTATTTTACCAATAGAACCCTGTCTTTCACTGCCCAATATCCTTTAAAAGACTTTGATGTTTTTAGATCCAAGATAATTGCTACATATCTTTGCCTTTCCTATCCTCTAGAATATATAATCTTAAAATCCTCCTCTGTCTTAATCCCTGTCCCCTTTCATCTCGTCCCACACAATCCTTAACATGTTAATATTTTCTCTGCCCATTTCTTGTTTGATTTTATCCAATTTTCCATCTGCACTCATTATTCTAACATTCTAATTTCCTACTTTCAATGATAGTAATATTGTGCACTCAGTAGCCTGCTTACAGTCTGGAGTCACCTGGTGCACATTACTACCACTTCCGGGCGAAACAGCTCCTATGGAGTACCCATTTACGCCGTTTCTCTGATTTTTCGATGAGACCACAAAACATAATTTTCTTGGCATCTGTAAAGAAGGTAGTGTGCCATTGCTTTCCTTCTTAGCAGTGACCATACTGGTCAGTGACCGTAGCCATTGTCTTCCAAAAAAGGAGATCCTCTGCCTACCGAAGTGAAGCTGGAGACCACAACCTACAACTACCTGTCGGCTGTTCTTCACCCTCATCCACCACCCTCATCCATGGCTCCACGTAACCCTAATCAGGAGGCTAAACGGGTACACCACCTTGCCCAAGGGTGTCCCGTAGGCTAGTGGAGATAAGGGGGCACCTTACTTCTCCTTTGATAGGGGATACCCCGCTCCGCTCTAATCACGATCCTTTGAAAAGTATCTCGGTCTCTTCTAAACATCCCTGCCTTGTGCACCCAAGGAGTCTGTAATGTCCTGTGTACATCCTCATGCCCAAGGAGTCTGTAATTTCATGTGTACATCCTCATGTCCAAGGAGTCTGTAATGCCCTGTGTAATTCTCCATATTGTTCGACTTCTACCTTTCCTTCCAGGAACCGTGTCTTCTATCGCTGTTCTGTCCGAGCCACTGTGATGCCAACTATGGCCAAAGTATTAAAGTTTCAGAGACATGGCACTGTCCACGAGCAAGTTTCCGTCGATATTCAGATCTTGTAGAATGCCAGCGTATTCTTCTTCGTGGTCCATGATATTCTAAGGATCCTCCTGTAACATCCAAGTTCAATAACTCCAGTTTTTGTACTATGCTAATATGTAAGTAGTAAAGGTTACTTTTACACTTCTAAGTCACATTGGTCATATGGAGCTAGACTCATATTTTTATATATCAAAAATCACTAAGTGGGTGATGTGGTCGGTATGACGACGACGGATTTGCTCCCCGAGACATTTCTGGTACCAATTTTAGGTTGAGTCGACCTGGGAGGCCATGAAAATTGCTAAAATCCGGAACCGACTGATGTGGATCGAACACAAGACACCGGTCCCATAAGCGAGCTTCTAGCGGTGAAACAATGGTGTCCCCTCCCCATGCTAACAAGTAAAGAACATAACTATGTCAAATTTATGAGCATTTCTAACTTAATGGCTAATCTGAGCAGCTGTTGCTAGATTTTCACTGTTGCTACTTATAACTATTATTATATTTAACAACTAGCAAGGCCTATGCATTTTGTTTGGGTATTTATTGTGTGTGTAATGTATAATACATCTGTTTACCATCAGCTGAACCAGATTCGCACGTTTCGTCGCTGGAAAGAGAACTGAATATTGATCAAACATTTAGCAGGCCAGACCAAACAAATGAGGACTTCAAAAGGTTATGCACTCTGCAAAATAAGCTCACTCTGGTAATATCACTAGTTGTCTTTCGTGTTCATTATTTTGATGTTAAACTGCCAAATGTGACTATGACATCTGTACACATGTTGAATTTTGACGTTATTGTTTACGGAATAGAGGATTAGTCCTAGGTAAATGCCAAGCAGTATTCTAAGTAGGGTTGTTATTTCACTACAGGTAAACAAAAATCTCGAACCTTACCCAAGGCTAGATCATAAGTCCACCTGGTCCATATTGTGGAAAGGTGTTGAGTTGTTAAGGCCTCTATAGTGTTTTTGCTTCTGGCCACGGTTTCTTTACGCATTTTCCTCATTTTGGATTGGTAGCACATGGTTCCGTCGCCAAGATACTGAATTAAGTGCGTGGAGATACACTGTGAGCTTGAGGATTTCATGAGGATTACTTTTACATGTGTCCGAAGTTTTGTGAGCTGTATGTTCAGAAAAATGGCGGGCAGCCGGTTGCTGAATTAGCTGGTTTTGCCTTATACAGTAATTGTGTGCAACTGCTGGTATTATACTGACTACCGCTTCAACGACGATGAACTGTAATTTTAGTGGTGGACTGTTGGGTTGGCACTCTGACAGCTGCTGCATTATGCATGTATGCCTGTGCATACTGTTGGTTTATCTGGACTGCTGTCTGTCTTACTTTTCACATGGGACGGTGAAGGTAATTTTTGCGTGATATTCACTGGCACAGTAACAGAGCATTATGGAGTGAAACTTTCCCTGAAGTTGGAACCGCGATTAACGACTAACGTCCCGCGATGTGGGAGGTAGACATTCTTATCGCTCGATACCACCGTCTTCATGGCTCTATTTAACGTTATGCTTCTTCTTCTTCTTTCGCTTCCTCTTCTGACGCTGCTGATGCTTTATTTAACGGTGTTGTTGTTGTTGCTGCTGCTGCTGCTGCTGCTGACGACACTGTCATGGTTATTTAAGTTTTACAAGCTAAAATGTCGCAATTAATAAACATATTAGCAAATGTATGCGGTAATGGCCGGTCTCCCTGGTCTAGGGGGGTTACACGACTTTCTCCGTAATCACGTATACTCTCATGAATCCATCAATCACATGACCGCTTTCCAGCATATGCCTAGCAATTGATGAAGCGGGAAGCTTCCGGTGTTCGGCCCCACTAGGCTCCCGTCGCCTGTGTGAAGTATCTCGTCGATCCATTGATGTATGTGTTCAGCAACTCTTTTGTTCAACTGCCTGTCTGTTCTGCCAATGTAGGTAGACTGGCACCTACATGTTAATTGGTAAATACAATTGTTTTTGGCTTACAGAGGAAAAGGTTCTTTTACTGCTGGGGTGAGAATCGGTGTGTTTCTGTACCTGATGACTGGAGTTGCAGCACAGAATGTTCGGCAGACTGCTGTAAAGAGCCGATCTTGTAGACGTTGCATTACGTCACCCCCTCGAAAGATTAGCTGGATGAATACCTTGAGTTTAGGGACTGTAGTTTCGTCTGGTTTTGGTTTGGACTGTTGGCAGTGGCGCTTTATATATCATGTGGAGTACCCATTCACGTTTAAGACATTCTTCAGAATTTGAAATTCCTCTGTCAGTGTGTCCTGGGTGCATATCTTCCTAGCACAGTCAAACAGGGTCCGTACTAAACCTCGTTTGTACTGGACAGGTGTGAAGCTCTGAAAATTTAAGTATTGGCCAGTCCATGTTTCTTTGCGGTACACCGATCTTTGAATTGTGCCGTCTGCTCTACGTCTCATTAGAATACCTAGGAACGGCAACGCTTCGTTGTGTTCGTGCTCCATAGATAGAGAGATGTTTTTATGCGTCATGTTCATTATGGCCTGGAACGATGTTGCTTGTAGCTCGTCTGTGGTGATAATTAGTATATCGTCCACACAACAACGGTAGAAGACCAAGTTGTTAATGTCTGAGGATCTCTTTTCTTCTAAATGTGCCATGAAGATGTCCGCTAGAATAGGACCAAGAGGATTCCCCATGGCCACTCCGTCAATTTGGCGGTATGACTATGTTATAAAAGTGAATTGTATGTTGGCGGTACATAGTAATAACAGCCTATCCAGAATAGATGTTGGTATGCCTAGTTTTAGTTGTTTGACTTTAATGCGTTCTCTTATTATTTTCACTGTCTCATCTAATGGAACGTTAGTGAATAGGGAGGCTATATCCATGGATGTAATGTGTTTATTATTTATGTCTATGGTATCCAATAATTCCACCAGTTCGAATGTATCTCTGAGTGTTTTTTGATCGAAGGACTGTCGTACTGGCTTTGAAATTTCAGCTAGCCATCTCGCCATCCGGTATTGTGCAGAGTTAACCATGGACAGGATCGGTATTTGCAGGATACCGGGCTTGTGAAGTTTGGGTAGATCGTACATCTGAGGAGTTTGGAAGCCACGCCGTGTGTGCGTTATTGCACTGGCCTCACTGATGAGTCCCGCATTCACAAGTTACTGGATATCTTTCCTCATGTTGAAGAAAGAGGAAAGAGAAATGAGAAAAGAGATCCAGAATAATTGCTTCCTATAACTGAAACACCAAAACAAAGAACTAACATTGTTCCTAATTTAGAAGGTAAATACTCACATTCAACATGATATGAACATAGAAGAAAATTGGATCATAAAATGGAAAATAGAACATGAAATTCTCGAGTTACATTAAACGTCATAGTGGTTTGGGAAGAGCAACACTGGAAGTCATGGTTTCTGAATAAAGAGCCAGGGACTAACTAATGTAGCGGTGGACACGGGGCATTAAGACACCCTGAGCCTGAACATATAGCATGTGTGGGAACTGTCTTAGGATCGAGATCTTTAGTGTGAGTTTTGGCTAGAGCGAAATCGCTCTCTTTGTGTGTGTGTGTGTGTGTGTCTCTCTCTCTCTCTCTCTCTCTCTCTCTCTCTCTCTCTCTCTCTCTCTCTCTCTCTTTTTCTCACCCTCTCTCTCTCCTTCCCCTCCCCAAAGGACAATCTCAATGATGATGATAGAAACACTTATCTACTTTAACATTCTCTATTCTTATTAATAAAATAATTAAAATGCTTGATATAGTCTTATATTAACTAAGTTGTATTGTGTTTTCAGAAAAGGTTTGATCCTAGAATCTCCTGCAGCTATAAAGAAGTCATACTTCCCTATAACAGATTTAAGCAAGAGCTGGTATCAATCACGCCTTATGTAGCTCTCTTCTATGAAGTTGTTACGGACAAGGAAATATACACGATCATACAAGTCGCTCGGCACAAGGTACGGTATTTGTATATTTATTTTCATGACTATTAATTGAAGTAAAACAGCATATAATAGCATGTGTGTGTGTATACATGTCACACATCAACTAGTTTGCCTACCGGCGTCAGCAAGACTATGCTTCTCCACCTATTTCTAACCCCACCAACGTGTATCAATTCTTGCGCTGATAGTCTTCCGTCTATGACATAAGGCTGTCCAGAATCTTCTCTGGCTATTCCCCACATATCTCTTTTTACACAAATCTTTCGAGTCGTCATAATATATTCCAGTTGTTATCGTTTCATAACATGGCCAGAGTAATCTCAACAGGCTCTTTCTGGTGTCAAATGGAGTGAACAAACGAACGAACGAAGGAACGAACGAACTTTAATTTCAAAGGGTCACAAATTGGGCTGGCAGAGGTGAAACCAGACTATGGCGTTATACAGGGGAGAAAGAATAATATTAGGAGGTCAGCTTGACCTAATGGATAAGAGAGCACGCTCTTAAACTTCGGATGTTCTGATGCCGAGGTAGCGGGATCAACCCCTACACCGGCTATTTGGACTAAAACGTTGACTTCTTGTCCTTGACTTTAGGAGGTAAATTAGAAATCGGCGTGGGGTCGCTTGATGGCGAGACACTGACAATATGGAAAGCTTACTAGCACCGATAAATAAGTACGGTGCCTGCAAGTAGTAGCACGTTGATGCACTACGCTTATATTCAAAGCGAGTGAACGCAAAAACAAAACAAACGAAAACAAATAAACCAAACAAAAATAAGAAAAACAATAGAATCAACAAACCCAGTACCAATGTCGCTGACCGCTACACGCTGAGGGAGATATTGAGGAGGGGAGCCGCCGAGTAGTAGTACGGACTGAATGTTTCCATGTGCAGTGAGGATAATGTGTCTTCTACCTGCATACCTAACAAACTAACTACTAACTAACTTTCTGATGTTTGTGATCAGTTGTCCTAGTACCATATATTTCCCAAAACAATCATATTGCACATATTGTCCGAGGAATTTCCCGCATTCTTCTGTAATTTAATCCCCCATGCTTCAAACAAATGTCCTCTTTGAAGAAGAAATGTATGTGGAAGCTTAAAAAACACACAAACACACACACACACACACACACACACACACACACACACACACACACACACAGAGAAGAAGAAGAAATGTCACAAATAGCAAGAAATCAGTTTACTTAAACAGTTTTTTGTGTCCTCACTTCTTTTGTTCGGATGTGAATGATAGGCAATGAGTGAAGAAGCGGTGGAGAAAATGGATTCAGAACACATTTTGGGTTTTTATGTGGAGAACATTAGCCACAGAGAAGAAGATACACGTGGACGTATTCACAGCTAAAGACGTTAGTGGATCGCTGATCAAATACGTAAAGATAAGGCAAATGAAATGTACAGGTCAAATCAACTGAGTATATGCAATAGAGAAATTGGTCTTGTGGTATAATAAACAGGCACGAGAGGCCGAAGAGGAAGCGGGAAGGTGTATGTGGAAGTTTTAAAGAGCTGACATCAAACATTAATAATATAAGCAGTTAATAAATAAATACGCACGTATTGTTTGGCGCTTATAGAAGTATTGGTAAGAATTAGAGACTAGAGGATGCGCTAGACAACATAAATATTGAAAGTTATAGTTACCGACCGGATTCGAACCTGTCAGCTGCAAATGACGACGGCACCTCGCTGCAGGAACGAGTGTACTTCGACACATGACCACCTAGACACCCCTAAAATATGTCTTCATTAGCCAGGTCTGGCATCCACATGAACCTACAACTATGGAATATGGACGTAATACTTATCCAACCATTGAAATAGCACCTAGATCTCTTCTTCTTCTTCTTCTTCTTCTTCAGCGTTCCGAGCCATTGAGGTTCTTTGCTGCAAATACAATCCGTCTCCATTCGTCTCTCTGGTGGACCTTCTCTTGCCAGTCGTTGATTCCAAGTGCTTGCAGGTCTGTACATGTATTATCTCTCCACCGCCTTCTTGGTCTACCTCGGGGTCTACGTTCATTTATTTCCTGAGTGTAAGCGAGTTTTGTTTCCCTATTATCTTCCATTCTTTCTATATGCCCCAGCCATTGTAGTCTATTAGCCTTCATGATACCAGTGATTAGCGGGGACTTAAACATATCATAAATGTCTTTGTTACTTCTTCTTTTCCACTCTCCACTTTGTGTATCCCTAATGGGTCCAAAGATGCGTCTTAAAATTTTGTTCTCAAAGGTTTGTAACAAGGCTTCGTCTCCTTTCGTTGTACTCCAGGTTTCAGAGCCATACAGCACAACTGGTCTGATCAGTGTTTTGTATATTGTGATTTTGGTGTTACGAGATAGCGCCTTTGATTTTAGTAGATGTTGTAGTGCATAGTATATCTTATTTCCAGAGTTGATTCTAGTTTGTATTTCTTCCCTTATGATGTTGGAGCAGTTGAAGATCGTACCCAGGTATTTGTATGTTTCCGTTCTTTTAATGGTCATATTATCTATTTGTAAGTGGCCAGAGTTTCTAGCCATTCCGTCTCTTGAAATTACCATATATTCTGTCTTATCTTGGTTGATAACCAGCCCCATCTGTTGGGCTTTTCCCTTTAAGTGAGTCAATATTTCCAATGTCTTTTGTTCACTTTGCCCTATAATATCTATATCATCTGCATAACCAAGCAGCTTGGATGTTCCTCCAATATCACATTCCTCCTTTACCTTCCTTACAACTTTCTCTAGAGCCAGATTGAAGAGTAGCGGCGATAGTGCATCACCCTGTTTCAAGCCAGATGTTATTTGGAAGGGGTCTGATTTCCTGCCTTTATATGTTACTATATTATAAGTATCTTCCATGCATAGTCTGGTCATGTTGATTAACTTCCTTGGTATTCCAAATTCCTGCATAGCATTCCATAGACTATTCCTATGGACACTATCATAAGCCTTTTTAAAATCCACAAAAATGTTATGGAGATCTCTTTTATATTCCCAATGTTTCTCGGCTATTTGTCGTAAGATAAATATCTGATCTATTGTTGATCTGTTTTGTCTAAACCCCGCCTGGTAGTCACCTAATATGTCTTCTGAATATGGTTTTAGTCTATTTAGTAATACTGCAGATAGTATCTTATAGCTTGTGGACAGTAGTGATATTCCTCTATAATTTCCACATTGGAACATGTCTCCTTTCTTAAAGATAGGTATCAATAATGACTCTTTCCAGTCATGGGGTAATTCTTCTGTCCTCCAGATTTTTATTATTAGTTCGTATAGCTTTTGATGTAATGCATGGCCACCTGCCTTTATAAATTCAGCAGCTATTCCATCAGTCCCAGTTGCCTTATTGTTTTTAAGTCGTGTGATTACATATAGGATTTCTTCAAATGTAGGTTCTTCAATTTGTGGTTCGCATGTTAGAACCTCTTCCTGTGAGAAAATGTTACTTGGAGCTTCACAATTTAGTAATTCAATAAAATATTCTTTCCATGTGTTGCACATTTCCTCATTGGTATTTATCATATTCCCATTTTTGTCTTTTAAACCATATGTGTTTTGTTGGTGCCCTCGTTTCATTGACTTAAGTTCTTTAAAAAATTTTCTGGATTCATTTTTCTGGTGATTAGTTTCCATATCTTTGATTATATTATTCATATATTCTCGCTTCTGCTGTCTGACTATTTTTGTAGCCTCTTTACATTCATTTCTATAATGCTCTTCCTTTTGGATGTTATTGATGTCATTTAACCATACATGTCTGGCATTCTTCTTCCTAATGACTGCTTCTTCACATTTTTGATTGAACCATCTGTTCTTTCTATGCGTGGTTAACACACCGAGACATTCTTCTGCGGTAGACTGAATTGTATTCTTGATGTTCAACCAAGTTTGGTCAATGCTTTCCTCCAAAGGGTTTTGCAGAGTTTCAAGTTTACATTTTATTTCATCTGTAAATTTCTCTTTGACTGTAATGTCTTGCAGTTTTTCTCTGTTATATGTTGGGTTTAATCTTTGTAATTTAGTATAGAAATCTCTCTTAAGTTTTATTTTAAATTTTGCTCCAACGAGGAAGTGGTCACTGTGGCACTCAGCTCCTCTATAACTTCTGACTTGCTGTATGTTTGATGCATTTCTGTTGTTAATTAAAATGTGATCTATTTGATTATAGGTTCTCTTGTCACATGATTTCCAAGTTTGTTTGTGTATATCCTTTCTTTGTAGTCTGGTACTGCTAATCTGCAGTCCTTTGGCTTCTGCCAGGTTGATGACTCTCCATCCATTATCATTTGAAGTTGTATGTAGGCTTTCCATACCGGCCACTTTTTTATTAGTTTGCTCTCTACCTATTTTTGCATTGAAGTCTCCTAGCACAATCAGGATGTCCTGTTTGGGGGTTTCTTCTATGACATCTTCCAGATCATTATAAAAGTCTTCTTTAATATCATCTTCTTTTTCTTCAGTAGGTGCATGTACATTAATCATCGTTATATTTTTCCATTTACCTTTTATTCGTAATTTACTAATCCTGTCATTAAAAGCTTTAAAGTTTAAAACGTTCCCCCATAACTCTTTTTTGATGACAAATCCTGTTCCTAATTCATGTTTATTTTGGGTGTTTCCTCCATATATTATAATCATTCCATTTTGCTCTAAAGTACCCTCTCCTGGCCACCTTATTTCTTGAATTGCTGTTATATCCATTTGATATTCAATCAGCTCCCGGGTTAGTTCTTCGGCCGCTCCAGCTCGATATAGTGTCCGTACATTCCATGTTCCAAATCTCAAAAGTCCTTTAACGTTCCAAGGTCGTTGTCCAGATAAGTCAGTCCGATATCGAGGCTCATGTATTTGTTTCGTAACAAAGAAAGGTTTTTACAAAGGTGGGGATGTTAACCCCACGCTTCAACCCCCAACCTGGAGGACCAGGGTGTTTCTCTTTGTCTGTTCTCTACCCTTTGACCTGTCCGGCTTGGGAGGCCCTGCTGGTAGCTACGCTACCGCCGGCATAGCTCTCAGGGTCATTGAGAAACTCAAGCTCCCCCACCACGACAAGGTGGAAACACCATCGGGGGAGACCTAGATCTCAGAAATGTATATTAAACCAACATAGGTCAAACAGCAAACACACAAACACATCATACCGTATCGCAGTGTCCAGTATACAGGGTGTCCGTAAATGTCTGAACACATAGGATAATTTGATAATACTTTTCATTTAATTCAAACATGCAATAGGGAATTCTCATTATTTTATCAATCACATTGAGGATGTTATTTGAATAAACAGTTGTATTTTTACCCATGTGTCCAGACTTTACGGACACCCTGTAGTAACGAACATTTAGAGAAGGGAAATGATTGGTCGGTTCCAATGTTGTACACTTCGGCGCGTAGGTCGGTTTTCGCCTCTAGGCTGACTAGGCTTTCGTCAGTTTTCAGGTTAAATACTGGTTTCCTTTTGCATTTTTTGGACACCATGGGTGGATTTCTGACTTATCTTTAGGTTTCGTAGTTGTATTTAATTGTGGCTTCAGATTGAGGTTTATCCGTTGTTTGTGGCGTGCCTTCTGTTGACTTGTTTTAGGTTAGTTCCCTATCGATTCTTAGAAGGTTTCTTTCTGTTTTGATTGTTTAAAGAATTTCTTCATTGCTCTCTTGCTGGATGCTGGCTGAATTTCTTTTAAGTATTCCAGAGTTCTTGTGACGCTGCCGGTGTTTTGTTCTGGATTTTTATTGGTTGATTTCGGCGTCAGAAGTACCTTGATTTGTTTCTACAGTTTGTCTATCTGTCATTGAAGCTAAGATTGTTTCAGCTTGTAAGATGCATTTAGCTGTCTCGCACCTCTGCCGTGCTTCCTTAAATGGTGTTTGTGTTGTTATGGCGATCTTTATGGCGTCTCTGTGTCTTTGGAGGCATTGGCAACCCAGATATCTTGCTCCATATTTGCCAAGGCAGTTGGCGCACTTTTTATTGTCATTAGGCTTTCGGAAGTCTTTGTTCTGTTTGGCCATCTGCCATTTCTCGAAGGCATGCTGTTCGGCGCAGTATCGACAGATGTCTGTCTTGCTTTCTGCCATTTCTTGAAGGCATGCTGTTCGGCGCAGTATCGACAGATGTCTGTCTTGCTTTCTGCCATTTCTCGAAGGCATGCTGTTCGGCGCAGTATCGACAGATGTCTGTCTTGCTTTCTGCCATTTCTTGAAGGCATGCTGTTCGGCGCAGTATCGACAGATGTCTGTCTTGCTTTCTGCCATTTCTTGAAGGCATGCTGTTCGGCGCAGTATCGACAGATGTCTGTCTTGCTTTCTGCCATTTCTTGAAGGCATGCTGTTCGGCGCAGTATCGACAGATGTCTGTCTTGCTTTCTGCCATTTCTCGAAGGCATGCTGTTCGGCGCAGTATCGACAGATGTCTGTCTTGCTTTCTGCCATTTCTCGAAGGCATGCTGTTCGGCGCAGTATCGACAGATGTCTGTCTTGCTTTGGCACCTTGTTCTGCTGTGGCCCTCCCTCTGGCACCGAGAGCATTGTATGGTTCTCGGAATGAACCGTTCAGGCTGTTGAGCTTTCCTGTTCATCGACACTTCGATCGGCATCTCGCTCCTCTCGGTTGTCACCACCGCTAGAGTTGTGGGTATCTTGGATTAGGTCAGAAGCCGCTACGCCTAAATGACTCGGATGTTAAGATTCTCCTGTTGCAGCTGCTTCAGTATCAGGTCGTATGTAAGCTCCACTTGGATACGTTTTATCACCCATCTGATCGTCTGCCGCATGTTGTTGTTGTTGTTGTTGTTGTTGTTGTTGTTTTGTTGTTGTTGTTGTTGTTGTTGTTGTTGTTGTTGTTGTTGTTGTTGTTGTTGTTGTTGTTGTTGTTGTTCCCCCCGACTATAGTGTCTTCCTCCTCAGTCTTTAAATTTGGTTTGCAACGTATTGTCGTCGCCCTTCCCAGTGGTCGTTTGATTTGAGTTTACTGAAAGTTCTGGCTCTCCGCCGCAGCTCTTGGACATGTTTTCTCCTCCCGTCTTCTTGACAGCTTTGGTGACGGATGCGGCATCTACGCTGTTCACCTCGGACATCGGGTGTCTTCTGGTTTTAGACTTGGGACGTGCCATTCTTCTCCCTGTTATCAGGTTTCTTCAACAGTTGAGTTACTTGTTTTAGATAAGGCTCCGCAGTGAACCTCGTTGAAACGTACTCAGTAAACCTCGTTGAAATTCACTATATATATATATATATATATATATATATATATATATATATATATATATATATATATATATATATATATATATATATATATATATATATATATGGTGGGGGGGGGGTGTATATATATATATTCTTGACTGTCTGGGCGCTGTGCTTTTACATATTAGTTATCTGTGAATTAATGTTTTTATTTCTATATTGACTAATCGTATATCTACTTTTGTCCCTTCAATCCATGTAAGATAAATATGCTAACTGCATTTGTGACTCTTTCACTATCAAAGCTAGCTCAAATATATATTTTCTAATCCCGATACAATAAAATATTATTCTAGAGACAGTCGCGATAACTGTGACTAGTTCACGGAACTTCCTGGAAAATCGTATCCATAGTGGGCCATTGTGTGATGGAAACGAGATTGCAGTTCTTGGGTATCTTCTTTGTTTATCTTCTAATATACAATATCCGGTCCACAGATGTTCAGAGGGGGAGTTTCACTTAACGGCAACATCGTTGTAAACCGTCAAAGGACAAGTGATCTGTAAGTACAGCTGTTGGTAACATCATCATCATCAAGTGCTATGCCATCTGGCGTAGGCGTTCATGTCCCTCCACATATCTATCTTTGGTGTTTTGTATCAACTCTGCTGCTTATATTCCTCCATACCACCGTCCCGTCGTCACGATGTTCTTCAATGCCTCTATGCTCATCAGACGACCACAAAAAGCTGTTTGTCTCTTTCTTCGCGTTGTATAGAATGTTCTAGTTTCATTAGCCTCTCTTAGGCAATCGTCATTAGTTACACTGGCAATCCAAGGAATTAGCGACATTCGTGTTATGAACCACATCGCTGTTGCTTCCAAGATTCACTGCAATACAGCAAAACGGGTTCCATATAGCACTTCATAACTCTCTTTCTTACATTCAGTGATTGTGACTTATTGCATAAAATAGTTTTCGTTTTCTGAAATGTAGCTTTTGCTTGCTCATTCTGCTCTTAATCTCTGGTGTGCACCTACCGTCTGATGTAATAAATGCCCCTAAGTATTTAAATGTATCCACTTGGTTAAGAATTTTCCATTTTATTTTCATTTCACATTTTGGTGTCACATTTTTCTTTGACATTACCAGTGTTACTGTGTTCGTGATATTTAAGGAGAGTCATTTCTTTGCATTCTCTGATACTACAATGTCCAACAATTGTTGTAGATCTTTTGCATTATCCACCACCAACACTGTGTCATCTTCATAGCGTATATTGTTTACATTATAACCTCCGATTAGTATTCCCGACTTCTGTTTGATCTCTCTCATTATTCTTCTCTATAGAGGGAGAAGAAATTCGGTGACAAAACACATCCCTGTCTTACTTCTACATTTATTTGTTCATAATTGCCCTCTATATCTCTCATTTTAATTGCTGATTCTTGCACAAGCTTTAATTGAATATAACCCGGTTAGTGATAGAATCATCACTGTCATCCAAAAAACACAACTCCCATACAGATATATGTACATAATCCAACAGAGAAGAAGACGAAAATGAAGATTTTTACAGCAGACTGCAAGACACATTACAAAAGATTGGTCATAATGACATAACAATAATAATGGGAGATTGTAATACAAAAGTGGGTAGATGAAGAGATGAACATGAGAAGAAAATTTGGATTGGGAAATAGGCAATATGCGGGTGACAAATTAATTGAATTTTGCAGAAAATGAGTTAACGATAGCCAACTCACTTTTTATTAACAACACCCAAGAAGACTCTTCACGTGAAAGTCCCCGGACAGTACTACCAAAACCCAGACATACTATATTTTAATACAAAGAAGATTGAGATCAAGCATTCATCATCATCAAGTGCCGTGCCGGCTGGCGTAGGCGTTCATGGCTCTCCACAGATCTCGGTCTTTGGTTTTCTGGATCAACTCTGCTGCTGATATTCCTCCATGTCACCGTCTCAATCCATCCAGCATCACTTCTCTTGGTCTACCTCTGCCTCTCTTCCCCTCGATCTTTCCAGTTGTTACGATGTTCTCCAATGCCTCTCTTCTCATCACATGATCAAGCATTACATCGGCAAAAACCTTTCGCCTCGCTGGGTTGACTGCCCTCCGCACGGAGAATAGACGTTGTTCCGCTATATGAAAAACCGAACACAACAGAAACACACACGCTGCGAAAATTCATTCAAGGATTGCTTCGCTCAATGCACGAACTCCGTAGCATCGGCGCAGATCTTGAGAAGAAACTCCTGGTATTACATCCTGGCACACAAATCACACGCAAGAGATGAAAATATCCATCACCTACGCGAAAAAGGGAACTGTCACAAAACAACACAACCGTCCGCTGCCACCTTCACCAGAAGTGACCCATCCACTGTATAGCACGATTAAGAAGGTAAAGGGCAGCAGGTTAAAAATAGGAAAGTCGTGGATGGGTCAAGCCGAAGACATCCTTCAGCAGGTGTGTTCACTCGAGGAATTAGAACCTGGCGAGGAGTGGGTACAACTGCCAACAGAGTTCTGCACATCTTTTTCAGTGTGCATCCAACTAGATGGGAAATGCAGACGAGAAAATCCAGCTGCTG
The DNA here is from genome assembly GCA_963921405.1 of Cepaea hortensis. NCBI lineage: Eukaryota > Metazoa > Mollusca > Gastropoda > Stylommatophora > Helicidae > Cepaea > Cepaea hortensis. The sequence continues at coordinate 20,585,599 of OY992877.1, read as the reverse complement.
TGGAGGCGGAAGTACAGGCTCTGATCTTCGAGAATTCTTTAGAGGATGATGCTGTCATATACACGGATGGGTCGGTCTTTCGAGGAATGAGAAGTTCATGGGTCTTTACGGCTTAGGCCGGAGGGAACATTGTGAAGGAAGAGTCTGGTGCTTTTGCTTTGACCAAAGTAGCCTGACTATGGAAGTCATGGCAGTAAGTAAAGCAATAACATGGCTCGAGACAGACATTCACTAGGGCATGTGTCCTTAGTGACTCAATGAGTATACTCAGGAAGATAGAGACGGGTTGGGTCCGAAAGAGTGGTTGCTGTCTCTGGAGCAGTCTCGGTTGGCAAATATTATCTTTATTTTCGTGCCAGGGCATGAGAGTGTACAAGGAAATAAGCAGTCTGGCAGGCTTGCAGGTAGGGCTACAGTGGGAGGCGGACGAGTCATAGACCAGGCAGACATTCTGAATGCTCTACGAGAAGTAAGTCTTTTACGAGAACCAAGCGATGACTGGGAATCTACAACCATGGCCAGGCTGCTAGAACAGCGAGTTATAGGAGCTGTGGCCAAACAAGAACACTACACAGGAAGCCAAAGAAGATTACTAAACCAACACAGAATTCGTGTCGTAAGCCGCTAAACGCTGCGGGATTTGCTGAGTAGGGGATCCGAGCACTCATGGACTTAATGGTTGGATGTGCAATGAGGATGATCTGTCGACTAACTAACTTCTAATCCTTTATTATTGTCTGTCCGGCGTCTGTGGTTTAGATATATTTCAGATGTCTACTCCTGTATCATAGTCCCTACGGGTGTCTGTGGTTTAGATTGTCCTCAGATATCTACCCCTATATCATTGTCTGTACCGGTATAGATATACTTCAGATGACCAAGAATAATAATAATAATAATGGATGTGACGTGTGGACAATAAACAGTTAAGCTGAAAATCAGCTGATGGCTGTGGAAATGTGGTTTCCGAGGAAAATGCAAAGAATACCATGGACAGCCAGAAAAACCAATGAACAAGTCCATCAAGAAACAAATGAAGATCGTAAAATGATCAGAGACATTAGACGTAGAAAGTCAAAATTGTGTGGGCATGTTATGAGAAGAAATGAATTGGAGAACTTGGTGACAACTGGCAAGATCGAAGGGACGAAACCAAGGGGAAGACCGAGAAGTGAATACCTGGATGGCTTGGCCACATGGCATGGTCGAGACAGGAACACGGAGCTGATCCACGACTCTGGTGGTCGAGTGAGATGGCAGAACATGAACGCCAACGCTTACCGGCATGGCACATGATGGATGGATGGAGATGTCTACTAATGTATCGAGTCTACGGGTGTCTGTGATTTAGATAGTCTCAGATTGATTGATTGATTGATTGATTTAGGAACCGACATCACAGCATTCGGGACATTCCCATAAGCGCTCCGTCCCCATCCTCAGCAACCAGCGAAGAGTTCTAACACTAATAGTTCCAGTAGCAATCTGATTATATGTCCGTCTCGTCTTTCCTCTGAGCGTCGAGCGTCGGCCAGATCCCCTCGTCACTCCTCGCTGCCTCATTCTAACCAGACCATGGTGATCCATTTGCTCCTCCGAGGTGTACACGTGCTCCCACAAGGCCGCAACCACATCTGCGGAGAAAAGATTCAGGTGATGCTTGCTACCCGTGACCTCCGAAGCGAAGCAAGCCACTCTGCACTAAGCTTGCCTGTTCTCACCCTTCTCAGCATGCTTTCTGAGTCAGTTACAATCACGATGTGTTTATGTATCGTGTTTTCTATCCAGCGGAAAGCTGCACTGAGATTGCTACTCCTATATCATTGTCTCTACGGGCGTTTGTGGTTTAGATTGTCCTCAGATGTCTACTCCTATATCATTGTTTCTACACGTGTCTGCGGTTTAGATTGTCTTGAGGTTTTAACTCCTATATCATTGTCACTACGGACATATGTAGATTAGATTGTCCTCAAATTTCTACTCCTATATCATTGTCTCTACGGGCGTCTGTGGTTTAGATTGTTTTCAGATTTCTACAATTGACCCTTTCGGCGCCTATGGCTATGGGGGTCGTTTTTCACAATCTCACATATCCGGTTTGTAATCAACTGCAGGTAAGGTGGAAGCAGACACCCATGTGTTGATTTTTAACAATAATATCAGCATCAGTCGTTCAGAAATCAATGGCAAACAACTAAAGGTAAAATTGTCTAGACATTAACAAACATCACAAAATCCTGGCGTTGATTGCCACATCCTGTAAAGGGCATGCTACTTATGTTTTCATTATTGACTCTGAAGGTGCTAAACAGTACTTATGAATGTATTTCTCTCATGTATGATATAAATAATTGCGTTAAGTACTTACCCATATTTGTTTATATACAGCTCATTTCTGTTTGACGATGAGTCGCCAGATGTTTTAGGCTCCTTGTCCAAGAAGGTGGCAGGAATTACCAACCTGAATACTGCACAAGTTGAACCTGGTTATTCTTTACAAGCCGAGCCCTTTCAGGTATGATTTATACAGGCCAGAATGAGTTAGTATCATTATTATTATCATCGTCATTATTAGACCTGTCATCGTCGTCACCATTGCATTCTCATCACCATAGTCATCATTATGATCAGCATTATCATTATCATCATCACAGTTATAATATTTGTACTCATCACCACTATTGTTGTAATCATCGATATATTTAATATAACTGATGTTGCATCGTCACAGTTATCATTATCATTATAATCATCATCATCACGACCATTGTCACCGTCATAATCATTACCCCCTTAGCAATCGTCATCCTGATCATTACTAACATCTTCATTTACATCAACATCATCATCATTACCATCATCATTATCATTACCATTTGCTTCTTGATGTAACCACGTATTAACCTCTCAACTTGTCATGTCAGCACGATGTTTGCCATGGTCCAGTTGACATAGGCCTGGAACATGGCATGACGTTGCAGTCTGCACGAAGAGACCGTGCGAAGTGACCTACCACGGTATTGATCACAAAAGCAGGAAAAGTGTGCTGGACGTTTTGTGCCAGGACACAACGTCACCTTAAGTCAGTTGAATGAGAGCTAGTCGAACCTAGTTCTGAGTTAACAGAGCATGGCTAACATTACGCCGCTCTTTTATAATAGAATGCTTAGACACCGTTATGTATATCTGTGACTTTTCTGTGGAGCAACTGATTGTGTTATCGACATGTGAAGTGTGCAGTCCTAGTAAAATAGAGTGTTGAAAAACCCATGCCAGAGTTGTTATGCAAGTTTGGTCTCAGTAGTTAACACTTATAGACTGTACAAGATGGAAAGACTCAACGGCCATCAGAAGTTGAGGGAGAGATGTCCACAAAAGCAAGAGTAAGCATCTCTAGAGATATCAACGAAGCGCCACTGAATCAGTACAGTGGTGGCTCGTCAAGAACGAGATTGTCGTCCCGGGCGTGTGCAGTAATCTTAGCCCATGAAAGCTATGTGTTGTTTAACAAGGCCGTGTGTAAACCATTAGGCGTTCCCTGTGCTATATCAATCATCAATGTAAAGAATGCCACGGGAGCTGTGGAAAGAAACGAGCATCTAGTTACTCCCTGGCAATGTTTTAGTGTGAGATTTTTGTCATTATATTCTTCTTTTAGCTTTCTTACATCAGTATTGTCATCATTTAATTCTTCGCCATCTATATCACGATGGCTCACGTAACTTGTATCTTGACTGGCGTCGTCTTCATAACCACTATCTTCATTTGCGGAATAAAATAATAATAGTAATAATAATAATAATAATAATAATAATAATAATAATAATAATAATAATAATAATAATGACAATAATAAGAACAATAAATATGGGGCTAACATGGCCGAAAGGATACGAGCACTCGCTCTTAAACTTCCGGTGCACTAAAGACGAGTTAGTGCGTTCATCCCCTACACCGGTCAGTTGGACTGTAAATTTGACTTCTCACCCTTGACTTGAGACGTACATTACAAGTACCTCTAATGTCAGAGTGATTTCGCCGGATGGCAAGGGACACTGGTAATTAGGAAAGTTAATCCTCAAGCAGAAATCATTCCCGTGAACTCACTAAAAGCAACAACTACTAGTGGTAGTAGCACGTGTATAGACTATACTCGAGGATGCGTATAACAGGGTTAGGAATGATGGGTTGATATTCACACTGTTGGAGATGGGGGTCTGCCCTTGCCTAGTCAGATGGGGTGCGGCGGTCCTTTATAAGCGTAGACAAGGTAGACACATTGAAAGTTTGGCTGCAGGCTTGTTGTTTGTCCATCAAGAATGATGATGACCATTCATTTCATCCAGTGGGGTTGAAAATATGGAGCCGTTAGTTCTAAGATGGCTGATAAGGCCTATTTTGACTCGAACTGTTCTTTGACAATGTGAGCAAAGACTGCTTCACGTTCCAGGAGGATTTCTTGAAGTGGTTTTTCTTTCCAGCCTTTTTTCCCAGCTCTTGCATTCGTGTTTGCTTCACAAATGTCTACACCCTTGCGTAATGATGTACGCCACTAAATTCGGTCTTTGGCAGCAGTCTTCCAAGTGTCAAGATGAATTCCAAAAGCTTTTAGTGAGATCTTCAGGGTGTCTTTAGAGCTTTTCCTCTGGCCGCCTTAGGGGTGTTTACCACAACGCTGTTCACCATAAAAACTTCGTTTAGGGAGCCTGTGATCTGGCATGCGAGCCAAGTGACCCGCCCAGCGAATCTGATTCTTCATTAGTAAGTGTGGATACTGGGCATGGACGCTCTTTCTAGGACTTCAGTGTCTGGGATCTTGTCTTGCTATTTAATCGCTATTCAATAGCTTCCTAAGGCAGACTGTGTGCACGTGGTTTAATTTCCTAACGTGTCGCTAATAAACAGTCCAGGTATCACAAGCATATAGCAGTGAGGATAATACGACTGCTTTGTAGACTTTTAGCTATGTTTGCAGGCTTATTCCATTTACGTCCCACACATTCTTGTACAGTCTGCCAAAGAACTCGCTGGCCTTGGAGTTTCTTGCATTCACTTCGTCATCAATTGTAGCAGCTTTGAACACAGTGCTGCCAAGATAGGTGAATTTGTCCACATCACTTAGTCTATGACCATTTACTTTGATATGCGGCACGGTGTGATTAATCCCTGGAGCTGGCTGGTACATAACTACAGTCTTCTCCAAATTGATATTGAGCGCATAGTTGGCTCAGGCATATGAGAAAGCTGAAACATTGTGTTGCATGTCTATCTTTGCGTTGGCATATGGAGCGCAATCATCAGAAACAGGAGGTCTATGACGGTGTCGTTGTTAGTTGTTTTTTTTTTTATAGTTTTCAGCCTTCTGAGATTGAACAACAATCCATTCATGCGGTAGTTGATGTCTATTCCAATGTCGCTGTTCTTGAAGGAATTCGTCAGCATAGCTGAAAACATGAGGCTGAAAAGTTTTGGTGCCAGGACACAGCCTTGTTTCACTCCATTGGTGACAGGAAAGGGCTCAGACAGTTCACCATTTTCCTGTACTTCTGCCTGCATACCATCATGAAATAGCCGAACTATTTGGAAAACCTTCGTGGACAGCCATATTTCGCCATAATCTTCCACAGTCCGTCTCTGCTGACTGTATCAAAAGCCTTGGTAAGGTCAATGAAAGTGGAGAATATTTCGAAGATTTTTTCTTGACATTTCTGTTGCAGCTGCCTTGTAGCAACAATCATATCAATAGTTCCTCGTTCTTTTCTGAAGCCATATTGATTCTCAGGAAGAATACATTGGTCGAGATTGGCTGTGAGGCGATTGAGAAGAATTCCGGCGAGTATCTTCCCTGCAATTGAGAGCAAGGAGGTGCCTCTTTGGTTGTCACAGGATTGGCGGTTTCCTTTACGTTTGTAAAGGTGGACTATTGACACGTCCTTGAAATCTTGTGGCATGGTCTCGTTTACCCATATGTTTGTAAAAACTTTGTGAAGCTGCTGTATTAGAACCGGTCCATCTGCTTTGTATATCTCTGCCGGGATAGAGTCACGACCAGGTCCCTTACCGCTGGAAAGTTGCTGGATAGCTTTGCTTTGTTTACTTCGACTTTGGTTGGCAGGTCATCAAGAGTATCATTAGTGGGGACTTGAGGAAGGCAGTTGATGGTTTCATCGTCGAAGGAGGAAGGGGGGGGGGGGGGCGTTGGACCCAGGATTTCCATAGCAGTGTTGTAAATTATGTCCTTTAGAGCTCTCCACTCTGTTTCCGCATCCTGTTTAGCTGCAGTATTGGGCTTGATGCGGTCTTCCAGCATATTTTGAAAACGACAGCTGCATGATTTTACTGTTTAGGCGGGTGACATTTAGTTTTTTTTTTTGTTTTTTTTTTTTCACTTTTATCACTTGAGGACACCGAGGTGGTTTGATGTGTATGTTTATTTTTGAGACAATGAGACGATGGTCTGTCCTAATTCGGCACCACACATGGATTTCGTCACCGGAACATCGTGTCTGTCACTTCTCCTGACGATGACATAGTCGATGCGGTGCCAGTGTTTCGAGCGAGGGAACATCAACGACATCCTATTTCTCATGGGAAGACGGGAAGTTGTGTTAGTAATCAGGAGATCGTGTTCGGCACATGTATGAAGGAGGAGGAGTCCATTGCGGTTACAATTTCCGACTCCGTGCTTTCCAATAATGCCACTCCAAGAGACAGAGCGGTAAATTCTGGATGGCCTGACCATATTGTATGGTCGAGACAAGAACACAGTGTTGATACGCGACTGTGGTTATCGTGTAAGATGGCGAAACATGACTAGCTTCTATTTTTAAAAGTTAGTTGGATGTCCTCTTTTACATGACGTCGCAATCAACCCCTTTATTTATTGGCTGTTTTTTTATTTAATAGACAATTGTTTTAACAATAGCTTATTGTATTAAATGGTATTGACACATGTAACATCCTAAACCTGACTCCATCATCTGTTGCACGTGATGTTCTGTCTCTGACGGAATATTGTTTACTCTTGATTTATCATTATATTCTCATTTTATCACTACAGGTTGTTAACTACGGCTTGGGTGGACAATACGACTTGCATATTGACTTTTTTAATAATGTAAGTGCAATGACTTGGTTTTCTATTGATTAGTAACTAAACTACACTGTCAAGGTAGGACTTCGCGAGCCATCTAGTCAAGTTGATAGCGAGCTGTGATGGTCAATTCAATAGCATGGTTGCATGCGGCCTGGGCGCCTTGGCTCGTCGATTGTCAAAATGTGGAAAGATTTTCCTCGTATTTCTCCCTGCTCTCAGGTCTAAAGTGTGGAAAGATTGGCCTCGTATTTCTCCCTGCTCCCAGGTCTGTCCTATGCGTTTGTATAATCAATAAAGCAAAGATGTGAATATTTGTTTATTTCTATAGAACGTTCAATTACTGTTCTCATCATATACATTGCATTTACTGTACCCTTGCCTTCTACAAACCCACACTGTTCTTCTCCTATTTTAGGTTGTATTTGCTTCTTAATTCTTTGGATGATACTTCTGAGCAAAATCTTCGTCATGTGACTCGTTATACTAATTGTACGATGTTGATCACATTCCAAGGCTCCTGATTTCTTTGGGATTGCAATAAATATGGAAATACATAATTCAGGAGGAATATCTCCAGTATCATACATTGTGTTCAACAGTCTGGTGACTTGGTGTATTCCATATTGTTCTAAAGCATTAATCATTTCTGTTGTGATGTTCTCTGAACCGGGGGTCTTGCCAGTTTTCTTTTGTTTGAGAACATTCCGAATCCCCATCTTCAAAATTTATGGTCCTTAATTATTATTTCGAAAATCATACTTTCCTACTGTGTTATCACCATAAAGGTTGTTTTTTTTTTACATAACCTGACCATACATGTAAAATTTGATTTTTTTTTTATTATGATTTTACCATCTGTTGTTTTTAGGCAGCTGTTGATGAACGTGTTCTTTTATTAGTAACCTCCTGAATTCTTCTGTGCATCAATGTGGTAATTTTACGGTTGTGTTATTTTTTTTTAAATTTCTATGCAATTTATCTCAAGACATGCTTCTTTTGTCTCCTTACATAATGTTCTGAATTTTCGGTGAATTTCTTCATATTTGGCAAGATTATTTTTGTTGTGTCTTCTTGTTTCCATTAGTTGTAAACTTTCTTCAGTCATCCATATCGTAGGACCCACTTTCTTTAATTTTGGAATAGTTGTTTCTGCAGCCAAACTTATTGAATACTTCAACATTTCCCATTGATCATTTACATCTTGAAATAGGATCTCTAGATCGACAATATATCAAATCTATTTTTTACTTCTATGTTGAAATTGTCTTGTATTTCCTTGTCATTTTTCGATGTACACAAATCATATTTAATGTCTCCTGCTGTATACTTGACTTTCTTTAACTTTACCTTCAATGTGACTATAATCAATCTGTGATCACTGTAGCAGTTTGCATTGGGAAAGGTGTTTACGATTGTTAACGCATTTCGAAACTTTCTGTTAATCAGAATGTAAACAGTCTGGTTTCTCATCCTGCTGTCAGGACTCCTCCATGTCCATAATCATCTAGGATGTTGTTTAAACCATATGTTTCCTACAATTCTTTCCTGCTCTTTTGTCCATTCTACAAGTCTGTATCCTCTGTCATTTCGCTCTCCCAAACCAAGGTTGCCTACTGTGCATCCATCGCCTTGATTTCCTACCTTTGAATTGAAGTCCCCCATTATGATATTTATTTCTGAATATTTACATTCCTCGAAGCAGACTCCGTGTCAATACAAAATTCCTCTATACTATCTTCACTGCATTCTTCTGTTGGGGCATGTATGTGAATGACTGTCATAGTCTTGCTCGTATCTAGATAACTAAACTTGGGTTCATACAGGCAACAATAAATCTGTTCGTTATGAGATCGAATATTTATTGTATTTACATATACAGTATGCGTTGGCGCAGTGGGTAAACAGACCCGCGCTATATTACATCTGTCAAATAGTAAACATCAAACACATAAGTATCATTTATCAGTCTAGCAAACTATCTAGCCTATGTCTATATATCTATTGATATCTATAGAGTCCCTCAAAGGCAGGCCCTGTTGCCTCTCTCAAGTCCATCCGTCCTCTGCCGGTCTCCGCGTGTCCTAACTCGACACGGGCGGTAACTCTGTCCGAGTTCCTCGTGGACCCCGCATTAGGCGGGCCACATCAGTGTCCACGGAATCATGGACTTGGTGACCATCTCTATCTAGAAGGTTCTAGATTACTTGGGTCCTGCTCGACTCAATGGTTTCCCTTGGGCTGGAATTGCAGCCCTTTACTAGATATGCCAGTGAGGCGGTGACAGGATTCCCCCCTCCCCCGTGACATGATTTGTTGTTGGGAATTAGATCCGTTCTAATTCTGTCACCGACTCACCTACAGTTGGTGTTGTAGTTTGGTGGATAGTAACCTGGCAACCTACCTATTAGCACTAAAAACTCATGTATTCTACCATACAACACTTGTCTGATTTGGTGCAGAGATCCCTGTCTCTCGTGTGCTTAAATATGCTTATCAGACCGAAGTTACGTGGCATTTTAGTAGTTGTATTTACAACTTGCCCTTCTCATAGTACCCAAAATGGTACCCAGACAAATAACCCCTATATAATAGAGGGTTAACAAGACCGAAGTCTTGGCTAAATAAGTACACCTTCAAATCTTGATCTGTGTGTGTATTTCTATACACTTTTACTCCCGTATGTTATCTAATGCTAAATATGTAGTTACCTTGTTATTTTATCCCTCTCATACTACAAGTGTCCCTGTTGGCTTGTTAGTGTGCTTTGACTAATTAGTTGATGTTTATAATAAAGTGACTGTATTTTAACTTGATAGTGTTGAATTTTAAGGTTTGTGTACTGTGTGTGCTGAATGTGTGGCGTATTTCCAAGCGTCACGAGTTGGGATAACCTCAATCATGAACTACTGCACTGTGTGCAATACATGAACAGGTATTCCAAGTAGTGGTGCTTAGATGTATCCTAACTGCTAAGCTAAGTATATTAACTCACTATTAACCTAAGTACTACACATGTATTCACAAATTAGACAAGTCATACAGTTTACATGAAAGACGCAGACAAATTAAAATAAATACGGTTTGCGTACAATTTGTCCGCTAAGTGTATCGTTCTCTCATTTAATCCATTCACACAGTCATTTACTCACTTTTCATTAAAAATAGTATTTGGTTAAAATATATAATTAAAGTTGAGGTAAGTGTTATTGCCCTTAGAAAAAATGGGCTAGGCGATATTTGCCCTTTAAGAAAATACGTACTTCTTGTACGATGACTCACAAATGGGTTATAATTTAAATAGAGACAATTGTATAGGACGGTTCTTTAGCTTAGGAATGGTACCGCCTGTAATATTAATGTCGAATATGTACAAATTACAGGTGAATACAATTTCTATACAACAATAATGGAAATATAATACATATTTAATCTTAAACTAATTAATTAATTAAATCCCAAGATGATGTGCGCGTCGTTCTCCTGTCGCTAGCGTGTTATGCCATGAATGGTAAAGCTAATATGGCTGTCTCTTGAGTGTCGTAGTCGATGGGGATCTGTTTCGGCTGTTTGTAAAGTTACGTAGTAACAACAAGTATGGCATGTTCTTAATCTTATATATAAATTAGGATGTGCGTATCTCTGTATGTATTTATGTATCTCTGTCTGTATGTATGGCCTTTATTTGTTCGCGAACGGCCCATCCGATTGAGATGAAATTTTCTACACGCCTTCCTTTCATTCCAGGGCTGTCAACTGTGATATTTTGTTAGTGTGAAATCGCCTGCTTACTCAGTATTATTTCATTTTTCATTTTTCATCATAATTTCATATATCTCAGGGGACCTAACTCTGTAAAAGTTATTTCAAGGGGCATAACTTTTCTGTATAACTTATAGTCATATTGTGGCATCGTTTTCAAAGATTTATAAACTCTTTGTCCATAGTTATGTACCGGCATATGAGTTATAATAAATAATGATACAATCTGTAAGGCATTTTCAAAGTTTTCATAAAAATGATGCACAATGCATAACATTGTAACTCATCTTTTTTTGCTTAAGAAGTTATTGTAGTCATGCAGGTGATTAGAAAGAGTTTTCATTAAAAATAATGGATGGTGTGTAGAAGAACGTTCTTTTAAGTTACTTTTTTTGTTGTATGAATTTAATGAAGCCGGACAGGGTCAGGCAGACAGATAGACAGACAGATAGACAGTCGGGAACGGGAACTTATATGACTACTTATATGAATTAAATGAGATGCTCCACACCAGGAGCTGGGCAATGCCGGGCCGGGTCAGACAGACAGACAGACAGACAGACAGACAGACAGACAGACAGACAGACAGACAGACAGACAGACAGTCGGTAACGGGAACGAGAACTTATATGACTACTTATATGAATTAAATGAGATGCTCCCCACCAGGGTCTGGGCGAAGCCGGGCAGGGTCAGCTAGTGTCCTATATAACGAGTTCTTACAGAATTCGGAGTTAGTTCGTTGGTTGATCTTATTGGTTGACACAAACACAGTTACTGTTTCTTGCTGGAAGTGTTCTAGCGCTTAGGCACTTGATGGTATAGTTCTCAAAGTAACGTATCATGTTTTTGGGTGTCGTAATTCAACTAATCACTGAGAGTACTCTAGCAGGTGTAGAGTTCCACTGTAATATGCAACCGACTAAAAGTATCACAGTTTATAGTATGGCTAATGGTCGATGGGAGTAGAGTCATTCTACTGGCGCATTCACCTGCCGTGACAAAAGGTCAGCCACAATGTTGTCGGTGCCTCTGATGTGGCGGATTTCGAAGTCGAAATCTTGAAGTAGAAGACACCATCTTTGTAGCTGATGGTTTTTAGGCGACCCCTGGTTAAGGACTAATAATGGCGAACTGTCAGTGAGGACCACAAAGTGACTCCCTAAGAGGAACTTCGATAATCTCAATATACAAAACACTAGGCTTAAACACTCTAATTCAACTGTGGCATACCGAGTCTCAGCCTTCTTTAGTTTGCGGCTTACATAGAGAATTGGGTGTTTTATGCCATCCATTTCCTGCATCAGGCATCCTCCTATTGCGATAGCGCTCGCATCTGTGGTCAAAATAAAGGGTAAATTAATGTTGGGTAATCGTAAGACTGGTGGATTAGAAAACATATGTTTCAATTTACACATTGCATCATCTAAGCTGGTACTTTTACAAATTTTTAATGGATGATTTTTAGTTAACATATCAGAAAAGACTGAGGTTAATTCTGCCCAATGTGGAATAAATTTCGAATAATAGTTAATCAGACCTAGTAAACTTCTAACTTGCTTCTTTGTGGTAGGTACTTCTAGCTTAAGGATCTTGGAAACAATTTTATCATCAGTCAACAATTTTCCTTCAGAAATTCTATGTCCAAGGAAGTCTATTTGTGTATAACCTATTTCAACCTTGGAAGGTTTGATAGTAAGTCCAAAAAGAGAGATTTGGTGGAAGACTTGTTTAAGGGTGAGTAAGTGAGAAGTCATATCAGAAGAATGGATGCATATATCATCAATATAAGCAACTACGTCCTTAATTCCGTGTAATAACAATCTTGTTAGTCTTACAAATGTGGCCGGTGCGTTCTTGAGCCCAAACGGAAGATATAGCCATTCGTACAAGCCAAGAGGTGTTGCGAATGCTGTTATATGTCTACAAGAAGGGTGTAATGGAACTTGCCAATATCCTTTAGCTAAATCGGTCTTAGAAAATAAGGATGATTGAGCCATATTTAAGATAAGATCCTCACAGCTGTTCATTGGCTCTGCATCTGTTGTTGTTCTTGTATTTAATACTCGATAGTCAATGCACAAACGAATTGTCTGGTCCTTTTTCTTCACCAGAACAATCGGTGACGAATATTGAGACATCGATTTTTGAATAATGCCATTTTTCTCTAAGTCTAAAATTTCTTTATCTAAATTAGATCTGTAATGGAGAGGAATAGAATATGGTCTACATTTGACCGGTCTCAGATCTGTCAGCACAATTGAATGTGTTATTTTATCAGTGCGTCCAGGTTTGTTAGAAAAGATAGATTTATATTCGTCGAGGATAGTCAAAATGTCTTGTCGCTGTTGTTGTGTCAAAGTGTCAGAGATATGTATGTCATTTATACTTCCGTCGTCAGTCATGATTGGTACAGGGATTTTAGTGTTGTCCACGTCTGTCTGATTTATCACAGATGCCACTGTTTGTACATTGTCTTCAATGTCATTGTCGTCGTCGTTGAGATCAATCGTTGTTAATATGTCGTCAAATTTGTCGTCGATGTCGATATCACAGATTGTCGGTAATGTCCATATGTCTTCGTCGTTTTTGTCGTCGTAAGAGTGTGTCGTTAACGATGCTTCGTTTGTCGAGGTGTCATTTCGTTGAGAAATTGTCGTTTCGTCTCCGTCACCAGTTCGTTGAGTCAGTTCATTTGTCTCATTGTCCTGTCTAACATAATATGGTTTCAACATATTTCCATGAGATAATTGCAAGTTTCTATTTAAAGAGAATACAGTAGGGTTATTCCCCTTGTTGACCAGTTTCTGACATATAACACAAGTTGTACAAAAGGTTTTAATATCCTGGTCAAACTTTGGCCAATAAAACTGGGTCAGGATAATAGCCTTGGTCATTTCGTATGTCATATGACCTCCAAAAGGGGAGTCATGGGCTATTTTTAAAACTTTGTTTCGATGTGCTTGTGGTAGCACTATTTGCTGTGTCGTGGTCTGTTTTGTTGTGTAAAATCTAGTTAAGATGTTATCCTGTAGCCTTAATGTCCACGATGCGTTCTTTGTTAATTTTGGCTTAAGGCCTACTAACTTAAAGTATGGTGATAGTGTAGGGTCATTTTTCTGTTCATTACCAAAAGTGATGTTAGTTGAGTTTGGCGCTACTATTTCTAATGATTCCTGTAGTTGGTAGGTGTTGGTTTTGTGGGTTGTCTGTCGTGTTATTGTGTTTGTGTGTTGTGTGTTTTGCTGCACATTTACAGGTTCGGTACTTGGTAGTTTGGTCGCATCCTCAATTCGAGGTTTTAATTCGGTCGTATCGTTTCTTGATTCGACCGCCCCTGCATTGTACACCTCGGTAAATTCTTCCTGAATTACCTCAGTGGTTGTCTCCCTTGGTCTTTTGGCAGATTGAGACAAGCAAGAATGGTGTTTCTCTTTTGTGTCGCTATTTCTGTGGTGGATACCGTGTTTTTGCTCCCACATTTTTATTTCTCTTTTAGAGCAAGGATGTATGTTGGGTAAATTACCAAGTATAATATCCGCGACGGGATTTTCAAGGACAGCACACAATACTCGCCCCGATATGAATGGTGTTTGAATTTCGACCAAAGCAAGGGGATATTTCTCTGTTGTACCTGAAAATGTGCGACACGTCACATGTTTGTCTGTGTAGTCTTTAGCGTCTATTAATGTCCTCCTCACCCCACAGAGAGTTGCGCCGGAATCACGAATTAACGTGCCCTTTTTGTTGTTAACAAACCCTGTAAAAAAAAACTAGCTTGCCTGTAGATGATAAGGCAGCGTTAGCTATTTCATTTGCAATTGGGATAATGTGACCACAATGTAGTGTTGTATCCAGTTGGAACTTTGTACAGGTGTTGCACTTACTGTCTGTTATGGTGTTGATGACGTGTACAGCATTCCCAAGCTCGCTTTCATTGTCGTGTTGATTTTCACATTCATTTAGTGACTCAAGCTCTTCGTCAGTCGACGTTTCTACTAATGCCGCATTGGCCTGTTTCAATAACTTTCGGCCTTGACAATCTTTATTATAGTGACCCCAGCTATTGCAGAAATAACATTTAATTGCTCTGTGGTAAGCCATGCGTTTAGCTGTTTGCTTCTCTACCATCTTTTTGAGGTGTTCAGGGTAGGTGGGTGATTTGTCACACATACCGTAACTGTCGTGATGAAAATTGCAATGTTGGCACCTTACTACTTTACCGACATTGGATCGTGGTTTAAATCTGCTTTGTGATTGTTTGGAGTATTTGGTGTTCACTACTGCAGCTGCTGTATCATTGTGACTTATATTATGTTGAAAAATATCCCTGTTTGCTGTAAAAAATGCATTTCCTTTCGCCTCGATTTCCTGAATGCTCTTACAATCCATTTGTTTTAAGAACTTGGCAAAAGGTGTGGGGATGGTGCTAACTATTTTATCTATTATAATTAGTTCCTTAAGTTTATCATGGCTATTGTTGGTTTTAGCCGAGTTAATCCATTTTGTGCATATGTCTTGGACTGTACTGACATAATCTATGAAGGTTTGGTTTGGTTGTGGAGATAATTTGGCAAATTGTTGTTGGTAACCTGCAGTGTCTAAAGAAAAATGTTGGAGAATGCGTTGTTTTAGGTACTCATAGTCTTTTCGCATTTCCTGTGGTATTGTTTCTATTACTTTCAGTGGTTCAAGAGCCAAATTCCTCATTAGAATAAATGCCCAATCTGATTTACTGATTTTATGATGAGACATGAGACACTCAAAATTTTCTAAGTAAGCGGAGATGGAATCTCCAGAACAGACAGCCTTTACGAGACCTTTATATTTATTATATTTTTGTTCTTCCTCTTTGCTTCTTAGCTTATTTATAGATATTTCTGCGTTAGACTCAAGCTCCATCTGTTTTAATTTTATTTGTGTTTCGGCATTCAATTGGGCCTGTTTGGCCGCCGCCTCGAGCTCCAGCTGTTTTTCCTGAGCCTGCATCTGCATTTTCTTTTCTTCTGCCTCCATCTGCATCTGCATTTTCTTTTCCTCTGCTTGCATCTGCATTTTCTTTTCCTCTGCTTGCATCTGCAGTTTCTTTTCTTCGGCCTCCATCTGCGATTTCTTTTCCTCTGCTTGCATCTGCAGTTTCTTTTCTTCGGCTTGCATCTGCAATTTCTTTTCATCTGCTTGCATCTGCAATTTCTTTTCTTCGGCTTCCATTTGAAGTTTCCTTTCCTCTCGTTCTATCGCTCTTTCTTCACGGGCAACGTTTTCTGCGTGTGTTTTCTGTGCCCATTCTGACAGTTTTTCTTCTTTATAACCTAACTTTATTCCTTGCTCAATGCATTTATCTATGGAAGACATTTTGTGTTTTACTTGTATGTAATGTTTCTAAAGTTAAATCCCTTAGAAAAAATCTTGTGTACTCGAAAATTTTGTTAACTCCCTTACTTATTAATGTGTAAATCAAAATGTAAGGTTATATTGGTGAAAAGTTCGTGAATATGCAACCAAATCAATATGAAACAACATAATACATTGATGAAACATGAGAAGTACAGCTTAGAAGTACAATGAGTATGAGGTGAAACTTAGCTCTGAATTTTGAAGCTCCTCGATGTTATTTTGCACTCTCGTTACTGTGGGAAAGGTTTCATCGGTTGGACGCGGCACTTGTTGCGGAACAATCTGCTCGTGGAGCGAGAACACATTAGTGACTGTCACAAAAAAAAATGTCAAAATAATAACATGTCAAAAAAAAAATTGTTTACAGAATCAAAATAAAGAGGCGCTGTGGAGGCAATGGTGAGACATTGCATAGGGACTCAGATTACTTCTATTTTATCGCTAGATAGCTACTAGTTTTATGTAACCTTGTAACGTTAACAATTTCTTTGATTTAAACAAATCAATGTGTTACCAAAAATCAATGTTTTATCAAAAATCAGTGTGATATGATTAAATAATTAATTTTACATGGCATTTAATAGGTTTTTAAGAAAACATTCTATGCCAAAACCGGAAAACTAGCCCCCAAAAAGCCTGTCATAGTCTTGCTCGTATCTAGATAACTAAACTTGGGTTCATACAGGCAACAATAAATCTGTTCGTTATGAGATCGAATATTTATTGTATTTACATATACAGTATGCGTTGGCGCAGTGGGTAAACAGACCCGCGCTATATTACATCTGTCAAATAGTAAACATCAAACACATAAGTATCATTTATCAGTCTAGCAAACTATCTAGCCTATGTCTATATATCTATTGATATCTATAGAGTCCCTCAAAGGCAGGCCCTGTTGCCTCTCTCAAGTCCATCCGTCCTCTGCCGGTCTCCGCGTGTCCTAACTCGACACGGGCGGTAACTCTGTCCGAGTTCCTCGTGGACCCCGCATTAGGCGGGCCACATCAGTGTCCACGGAATCATGGACTTGGTGACCATCTCTATCTAGAAGGTTCTAGATTACTTGGGTCCTGCTCGACTCAATGGTTTCCCTTGGGCTGGAATTGCAGCCCTTTACTAGATATGCCAGTGAGGCGGTGACAATGACGTATATGTTAAGATGTCTGCCGATTAATTTTAGCAGTAGTACCTTTCACAGCCCAATATCCTTGAACAGATTTTGATATTTGCCGATTCAAGATAATTGCTACACCTCTTTGCCGCTCTCTCCCCATAATAAATAATCTTAACATCCACCCTTGTCTTAATTCCTGCCCCTTTCCATCTCGTCTGGCACATTCCTAATATATTAATCTTCTCGCTTTCCATTTCTTGTTTGATGTTACCTAAGTTTCCGTTGTCGCTTAACGTACGACCATTCCATGTTGCTAATTGCAGTGTGTCCTTTTCTTGTTTTGATCTGTAATTAGGCGAATCATGATAAACTAGGCAACTTTAAATAAAGTAGTTTGCCGTTGCTTTCCTTCTTGGCAGTGACCATACTGGCTTGTTGACCTCAGCTATTGTCTCGATAAAGAGATTGTCTGCCTACCGTCGCAAAACTTGAGACCATAACCAACAACTATCTGTCGGCTGCCCATAACATTTCATCCGCCACCTGCCTTCCGTAGTTTCTCGTAGAAAAACTTCCGAAAACGAATACGAAATAACAGCACATCCTCCGCATTAAAAAAAAACTTGCGTTCTCTGAACAAAACACCGCTATGTCGTCACCATCTTACCGGAAGAACTGCAATGAATTACCTGTTCGATTACAGCTGATCATTATATGAAATGTTTCTTCCTGTTTTTTTTTTTTTTGTTTTTTTTTTGTAGTTAGTATAAATATATGTATAATTTTCTGGTCCTTTCTGTTTTGGAGTATGCGATGGCGATACTGACTCTCAGCCATAAGCAAATAGATAGGATGGAAAGAATACAGAACGAATCTATGCGTATTATTCTTGGATGTACAAGAGATACAACATACAGGGCGATGTGTTATCTTCTTCATTTTCCAACCATGAGGAACAGAATACAATGTTGCCAAGCACGTGCCTATCTCAGAGTCAACGCAAACACACAACATCCACTGCACAGCTAGATTAAGAAGGTAAAGGGCAGCAGGTTAAAATGAGGAAAATCGTGGTTGGGTCAAGCCGAAGACATTCTTCAACAGGTGTGTTCACTTGAGGACTTAAAACCTGGCCAGGAGTGGGTACAAGTGCCAACATAGTTCTGTACATCCTTTTCAGTGTGCATCCAACTAGACAGAAAATGCAGACAAGAAAATCCAGCTGCAGTGGAGGCGGAAGTACAGGCTCTGATCTTCGATAATTCGTTAGAGGATGATGCGGTCGTTTACACGGATGGGTCGGTCGTCCGATGAGTGAGACGTTCATGGGCCTTTCCGGCTCAGGCCGGAGAGAAAAGTGATAAAGAAGAGTCTGGCGCTTTTGCTTTGACCACAAGCAGCCTAACTATGGAAGTCATGGCAGTAAGTATAGCAATAAAAAGGCTCGAGACACAGATATTCAATCGGGCATGTATCTTTAGTGACTCAATTAGTATGCTCAGGATGATAGAGACGGGGTGGGTCCGAAGAGAGTGGCTGCTGTCTCTGGAGCGGTCTCGGCTGGCAAAGTTTAGTTTCATCTTCATGCCAGGGCATGTGGGTGTACAAGGAAATGAGCCGGCTGACAGGCTTGCAGGTGGGGCTACTGTGGAAGGCGGACGAGTCATAGACCAGGCAGACATTCTGAATGCTCTACGAGAAGTAAGTCTTTTACGAGAACCAAGCGATGACTGGGAATCTACAACCATGGCCAGGCTGCTAGAACAGCGAGTTATAGGAGGTGTGGCCAAACAAGAATACTAACAGGAAGCCAAAGAAGAGTAATAAACCAACACACAACTTGTGTCGTTAGCAGCTACACTCTGCGGAATTTATTGAGGAGGGGATCCGTGCACTTATGGACTGAATGGTTCGATGTGCAATGAGGATGATCTGTCGACTAACTAACAGTTCCATGTGCTCTTTTCCCATCAGTGTCACCGACTGTTACTAAGTTATCAAATTATTTTATAATCATAATGTGCCCAAAATATCTTGTCTATCTAAGCCTAATTTCTCTAATTATTTGATGGTTTTAAGTGTGTCTTCAGAGATTATCTTATTCGTCTTTCTGCTCCTCCTAAGTATTCTTTGAATTTTACTCAGAACATTCCATTGTCATGTGATGTTGGTCATCTTGTCTATTTTCACACTCACGCTACAGTTTATCAACCTCACTCTGACAGTTTAACAATTTATGAAAACTCGAATAGAAAGAAAACTAAAGTACCACACACATGGCAACCCTGACATCGGCTAAACGTTAACGATAATGTTCTTCTTCTTACGTTCGCCTGAAATATGCTTATAACTGCAATTTTGTCTCTTGTATGAATCCAACAGTCTTTTTTAGTTCATTCAGCGGTCCATAGAGTTTATCCTCCACTGTTGTCTCTCTAGGCCAGAAGGTTCGCCTGGATATGTTGTAGTTTGGGCAATCCTGGAGTATGTGCTCTGCTGTCTGCGACGCCAAACCACACGTGCACATGGCTGAGTCACCAATCTTGAATTTTGTATACATGTGGTTGCGTAATCTATTGTGTCCTGTTCTGAGGCCCAGAAGAATGACCTGTTCTGGTCTGTCCATAACGTGGTAGTCGTCTTGAGTAAGGTTTGGTGACCTTCTGACTGTAAACGATAATGTAAGGGACAATGTTGCATGCAAATTACTGTTTTTGTTTTGTTTCGCTTAACCAAATGTCACTTTCAATTTTCACTCCCACAACAGTCAACATTGAATGTACCCAATGTTCAATATGGCGGGGATAGATTGGCTACTTATCTCATGTATGTAAGTATGAATATCAACATCATCATCGTCATCATCCAAATTGCCTTGGCAAACGTCGTAGGCGATTATGCTTCTCCACATCTTTCGATTTCCAACAGTATGCATCAATTAGATGGCTGACACCATTCCATGCCACGGAATTGTCTATCACTGTCTGCATGTTTCTCTTTTCCCACAGATTTGTCCAGTTGTATGTTGTAGTTGTTGTCTTCACATAATGTGGTTAAACATGATGACTGTCTCTTTATGATATTTGTGATCAGTTATCTTTGTGTCTCAGCATCTATGAAAACGTTTTGATTATTCATTTTCTTCAATTTTCAGTATTTTTCAGCTAAACCACATCTCTGAGAGCTCATGCAATTTTCGTTTGTTTGTTTGTTTGTTTGTTTGTTTTTTTTGTTTGTTTGTTTACTACTTGTTCAAGATTCATAACAAAATCTTAAAACTTGTCCCATGTAACATGCAAGAATTTATACCCTAACTTTGAAGAATTGACAATTATTGCATCAGATTTTCATTTTATAACATGTAGGTTGTGCTTGTCCTGTTCTATTCTTTATATCTGTGATGCATCTTCCATCTGATGTTATTCACGTGACTAGATACTTCCAGATCAGCACTTGCTAAAAATTAACACCATTTACTTTAAGTGTGCCAACTATATCCTTATTTTATCGAAAGCCATCTCTATGTCTTCCTATTATCTGAGATAAAGCCCATTTTTTTTTTCCATTTTGTTCTACCGCTGTATCTATCATTTTTTGTAGTTCCTTCTGACTTGCTGCTATAAAGACGGTGTCTTCAGTTAAACGTCAATTATTTATATTATGACCAACCAGGATCTCTGCCATCAGCATATCTAAGATTATGTATTATTTTTCCTTTGATGTTCAATCCAGGTAATTCTCAAACTTGCAATATACACACATTGCCATCCTCGCAGGTAATACGGAATTCGTGCAGTGTCCTGAGATTCTGCTCATGCGATCTCAGGGAGGAGACTGGAGTACTTACGGCGATATCGGTGTGCAATCAAAGCAAACCTCAAATAAAACATAAGAACTTTTTCATGTACTGCTGTGTAGCATAGAGTTTACATGGATACGACCACCACTTTGAATTTATGATAGTTAATTTCTTAACCTCATTGTCTACAAATACAGCATCCACTTGGGGGTGGGGGGGGGGGGTGTCTTCATGGCGAAGTGGTCAAGCCTCTCGCCTCGCGCTCTAAACCTCGTGGGTTCGTTTTTGCAATTCTCCGTTTCACAGGTTCAATAATTTTTCGGAGACCCTGGTGGTCGTCACTGCAGCTGCGGAGACTCCTACTCTGCGCGAAGCTTTCGACAGGCCTCCTTGGCCTGGCGGCACAGTCAATTTGTAACAAAAAAATGCCCCGATGGGTATTTGACTACATTCCTACCGGACACACAGACAAGCGTGCTAGCCATTCAGCTACCCTCACCCCCACAGTAGTGAATATCGTTCATAATTGCGCCACTACACTAAAATAGAGCTCAATGGAATTTGGGAATTTTAGATTAATGTATCTTTCTTCTTTTTTTTTTTTTTTTGGAAGGGGGGAGGGCGTTAAAATGTGTTACATGGCAAAAGGTTATTATTCTTCGATGGCTGTTGAAGATAAGGGGAACACGTACGAGAATGCCCTGATTGCTGTGATGTCGGGTTTGACTAAACTCACCTCAACTCTATTCATCCACTGTGCTATCATCATTCCTCTATAAAACCACCTCAAAGCACAGCTTTCACATAATTCCTAACGTGACGGCTAATTGTCAATGATTCGTATCATTTCCTCATTTAGATTGATACAGATAAATTATAGAGACTACTTTGTATCTGTTTTATTTGCTGTTTTCGATTGTCTATCTGCATTAATGCATTTTTACCTGCTGTTATTAAAGTACCCAGACACTGAAATACATTGGCTTGTCGCAGGCTGGCTCCGTCCACGTTGATGTTGCATTTGTGAAAACATTTGTTTTCTTTGTAATTACTATTACTTCTGTGTTTCTGTTGCTCAAGCCAAGTACTTTGTATTCACTATCTGCTCCAATTGTGTCTGTCATTTCTGTTATTTGTGTTTCACTTACAGTAACTCAAATCCCGTCATCAACACAGTGCAGGTTGCTTTCATTACTCCCACTATCTGATCTTCCTGGCACAACATTATCTTGTTTGGATCTTGTTATTGTTTTGCCGCACAAATTGAATATATTTTGTATGGTATAAAATCCTGTCAAACTCCTTGTTTAATGTTTTGAACAGTTCCAAATTGGTTGAGATGTATTATGCATGCTCTTTATTGGCAATATATTTGGAGCAGTTCCGGTGATAGTGCACAACCTTATCTAAGACATGGTTTAATGTGTTGGAATGTTCTGATCTATGTTGACAAAGTGTTCGCTTTCGCTGGGGTGAGAGACATTGGGAGCAAACTGAATCAGTGACATTGACTACAATTTTCCGTATATGGTCACTTCGATTAGTTTCCACCCCTCCATTTTCTAACAAAACAAAATGTCATTGTTTACGTTGAGTTCATAGCGGGGTGGTTATGGAGTCCGTCCCATGATCCCAATTTACTAGGTTCATGTCTTATCATAATCATGGGAATTCTTAGAAAAACCATTGGTGTCCAACAACATTATATGTCTTGATTTCTTGGCTGGGGAAGTCGGATATCTACAGTTCTCGGATAAGGAGGTATAGTTGAGAGCTCTGTATGCAGCTTACGCATGTTAAAATCCCACCAGTTGGAAATCGTAAAGAGTATAGAAGAAGGATACTTCTTCTTCTTCAGCGTTCCGAGCCATTGAGGTTCTTTGCTGCAAATACAATCCGTCTCCATTCGTCTCTCTGGTGGACCTTCTCTTGCCAGTCGTTGAAGAAGGATACTGCACTGGTAAATTTCCCAGGAAATAACTACGACGGGTAGATAGAGCCTTTTACTTTACATGGATTTTAAAGTAAGTTACTGGCACCTTACCGTCTTGACAGACGATAGTTTGAAACATGAGTTATACCTCTCCATAACATAACACAAAGCCTGGGCTGAGTTTAGAGACCATGTGATGCCCATGTAGCATGATCCCTCTCTCGGCCTGCCTAGTTTACTCCAGATGACAGGTAACACCAATACACCTGGAACAAGATAAGACCCAGAAGCTGCCGGATCAGCAAAGCAATGCTCTAACTGTTCGCCTATGAGAGCATCCGTCCTACACCGTTTGCCGACCAAAGGCTTAGGGCCTGGTCTGCCCTGCCATAACATTTTCTCCACTAGGGTAAGGCTTGTACCCTCCCAATTTGCACTCCTCCACCTGAAACCGTTGGCACAATATGGGGGTTCGGGTTTGGTGAGTGCCGCCCAACATTCGGCGCTAACACAAAGCAGGTAGTACCGTCTACTCTCGTGCGATACCTCAGTCATATCTGACTAAGACATGACACCCTAGAGTCAGTAAACCTCACACAAATGCATGCAGAAATCTAGCACACTAGGCTCCAGGCTAGATATATCAATGAGGTGTGACGCATTCCCATGGACAGAGCAATAAAGAAGAGTATTAGTAAAACGAATAACTATCCCTTTAAGTTTTATAAGTGTATTATGGGTTTTATGTACTGTTGTATTTCTAGTGTGGGATAGCTTTCGGTGGCGGGGTAGGGACCCGGTATCAAAAGAGAAGTAAGGTGCCTCCTTCCCTCCGTTAGCCTACTGGACACCCTTGGGCAAGCTGGAATACTTGTATAGGCTCCAAAGAAAAAAAAAACAAAATAAAAATAATTAATTCAAACACCAGCGAACTTGAAACCACGTGATAAATTGGCTGTTGAGCTTGAGTGCAACCGGCAGTCAGTTGTTGGATATGGTCTCAAGTTGTTGGATATGGTCTCTAGTTGTTGGATATGGTCTCAAGTTGTTTAATATGATCTCAAGTTATTTAAAATGGTCTAAAATTGTTGTATATGGTTCCATTTGTTGGCTATGATCTCAAGTTGTTGGATATGGTCTAAGGTTTCTGGATATGATCTCGAATATTTGGATATGGTCTCAAGATACTGAACATGGTCTCAAGTTTGCGACGATAATCAGTGGAATTTTTTATAGAGGCAATGTCTACCGTCTTCAACCAGTATGGTCACTGAGGCTACGTGACACTATTGTTTGCTTAAGTACACTTATTTACTGCAAGAAGAAACTAGCATGCATATTCTGTACCATGAGATTACACAATTCTGTATTATATATGTATAATGTGTGTTCACAATTGTGTGTTATATCTGTAAACAATGATGATTGTTCACAAATCCAGTTAACAGACGTAGAGCGAGGCGGGTCGACAATCTTTAACGAAGTTGACCTTGCTGTCAAACCGGTAAAGGTAAGTAGCAATTCCAGATGTGCTTTAAATGTCAATAATGCATACTGGGGACACGGAGTTGTGGTACACATCTTCGTCGGGCTAATAGCATTGTGCCTAATGAGACGCTATTTCAAGAAGCAAATGAGATCCATAAATGTATTAGAGAAATTTTAAAAAGACAGCCATGAACTTTTGGGCATATTATTATATGAAATAAACATGACTACTTAGTTAAAACTAGTTAATTAATGACAAAAGAACAAGGGAGAGGCAAAGAGATAAGCTGTAAAGATGGTTGGATCACAAGATATAATCAGGACAAGAACAAAGATCTGATCCAAGGCTGGTGATCGTGTGAGATGGTGAGCCATGACAGCCATGGCTTGTCGGCATGACACAAGATGATCAGAATTATGATTGTGCCGGATGTAGAGAAGATGGCAAATGTCTGTTGTCTGTGAGATGTACATATGACGGCAAATGCGTGCTGTCTCTGAAGGGTGAATTTGTAAAAATTGTAAATGAAATATTCTCGCAGTTGTGGCTGTGAGATGTCAATGTATTGTTTTGTTTATTGTTTTGTTATATGAACCCTGAAAACAAGTTGCCTACTCAAAAAACAAACACAAAATTCAGTGTGTTTGCTTCTTGTTGATCGCAGAGATGAGCAGATTATGACAAATGTGTGTTGACTGGGTTGATCCCATAGATGTGTAGATGATAGTAAATAGTTGTTGTCTGGGTTGATCCCAGATATGTACAGATGATAACAAATGTCTTCTGTCTGGGCTGTTCAGCCGGCGGGTACAGATGATGGTAAATGACTGCTGTCTGGATTGATCCCAGAGATGTACAGATTATGGCAAATTTTTGCTGTCTGGGTTGATCCAAGAGATGTACAGATTATCGCAAATTTCTACTATCTGGATTGATCCCGGAGATGTACAGATGATGGTAAATGTCTGCTTCTGGTTGATCCAAGAGTTGTGCAGATGATGGCAAATGGCTGCTGTCGGGGTTAATCCCAGAGATGTACAGATGATGGCAAATGTCTACTGTATGGGTTGATTCTAGAGATGTAGAGAAGATGGCAAATGTCTGTTGTCTGTGAGATGTACATATGACAGCAAATGCGTGCTGTCTCTGAAGGGTGAATTTGTAAAAATTGTAAATGAAATATTCTCGCAGTTGTGGCTGTGAGATGTCAATGTATTGTTTTGTTTATTTTTTTTTTTATATTAACCCTGAAAACAAGTTGTATCCTGGACTGCCCAGATCCTAGTACGACTCCCTGTGCAAGTAAAAACAAATGTAAAGAACCCCTTTCTGCGCTTTGAAATTTATTGGATAAATATGGTCAGCAAAGTAATCAAACATCGGATGCGTTAACGAAGTTGACAGGCCAAAAGTATGTACGGGAAAATGTTCTGGGGGTAAAGGCGGCCGGCATGATATTGAGCACATCACCCATGGATTGCCGGCTGGTCCACACACATGGGGCTAACACCATATAGCCTGTATGGCCCATTGCGCGGAGAACGAACGACTGAAGGAACTTTATTTTCAAAATGTCACAAATTGGGCACGCAGGCTCGTCTTACATTCGGCCCTTCCAATCACTCATCTTTCGTTCATCAGTTGTGCATGTTACATTCACATAGGAAATAACACATTGTCAAATGAATGTTGTAAATATAAAAAATGCATATTACCATGTTACGAGACAGACAGGCCGATAGACACACGTACAAGCGCACATTCAACACATACATACATACCTGCACTCATACTTACATCATTTATCCCAGCTCTCACAGTTATGCACCCACTCGATAATACACAAATAGACACTCCCTCGCATATACATACACTTACTCACAATCACAAACTCGCTAACAAAAGTTTACTTACACACACACATTCTCTCTCCTCTCTCTCTCTCTCTCTCTCTCTCTCTCTCTCTCTCTCTCTCTCTCTCTCTCTCTCTCTCTCTCTCTCTCTCTCTCTCTCTCGCTCCCATATATCCTCTTCCATCTTTCATACACACAGCAAAGGGTCCTTTACCTAGTTTATTTAAAGGGAAGGGGTCTTTACCTAGTTACTTTATGCTGGGCACTAGAATCTCACATTTGTAAAATGTATTACAGAAAATGGCACTGTTCTGGTACAATTACAAACCATCTGGGGAAATAGATCTGGACACACGTCACGCTGGATGTCCGGTGGTCATTGGTCACAAATGGGGTAAGCACTTTTATCTGATGCAGATTTAGTTTGGTTTGCAACTGGTAAACACCATGCAACGTTCCAATATAAACATCTCATCTCATCTCATCTCATCATGTTCCTCTTGTACCTTGCGGTGTCGAGGTGAAGTATAAACTTCGTGAGAGTGCCCGGTTATGGGCTTCGTATATCGACATTCCCATGGAACATGTGTGAAGATAACACCTGCTTCGAATGGGTTTTGAGCTCACGATAGCCGAACCGGCAGGGAAGTATGCTATCCACTGAACACGTTGCGTAATTACACGACTCACTTGAATTGGTAGACGATCAGCATTCACATATAGGGCAGCTCGTGTTGAGAGATTGGGACGTATGTGTTATGTGCTTACTTGTGTGACTAGGACTTAGTTGTTCTGCGCTTATTTATCTGGTTAAGACTACTGCGTTCTGTGCTTACTTGTGTATTTTGGGGCTAGTGTGTTTTGTGTTTACGTGTAAGTTTTGGGACTACTGTGTCATGTGTTTACGTCTGAGTTTTGGGACTACTGTGTCATGTGTTTACGTGTGAGTTTTGGGACTACTGTGTCATGTGTTTACGTGTGAGTTTTGGGACTACTGTGTCATGTGTTTACGTGTGAGTTTTGGGACTACTGCGTGCTATGCTTTGCTTGTATACATGGACTTGTGTGTTCTTTGCTAAATTGCATGCTTGAGACTACTGTGCTTTGTGCTTAATTGTATATTTGGGAAAACTGTGTCTGCCCAGAATGTCCCATAGACTCGTGTGTTCTTAGAATGTCTCAAAGATTCGGTCTTTCCAGAATGATCCACATATTTGTGTCTGTACAGACTGTTTAACATTCTCGTGTCTATCCACAATATTCCACAGATTCGCGTCTTCCCAGAATTCCCCTAAAGACTCGTGTCTTCCCAGAATATTCTACATACCCATGTATGTCTGTCCAGAATGTCCCACAGACTAGTATCCACCTAGAATTTTCTACTAGAAGGTGACAAGAGGTATTGGTTAGCATGAGGTTCGACCCTGGCATATCCAAGCATCTGAACTCCTACATTAATGTTAAACATCTGAACCAATCTGCACAGAAAGGTATGAGCCCAACAACGTAAACCAATAATTTAACGAAGAAACAGGATATAACAGGTTTCTTCCAAAATAACAAATAAATGAATGACAACAATAGATCAACGAAATGTAGAAAGTGACCCAGAAACACAGAGGAGAGCTAGATAACACACAGAGAGAAGAAACATAGTGATCTAGCAAGCTAGTATAACAAAAACCAGCAGTAAATGAACGTTTTAGGACCATTACGCTAAAAATAACACATCCCAACAGAAGAAACATCAGCAAAAGACGAGCACTGGAAGCCAGCAGCTAACTTACAACTCTATTTATAACCTTATTAAAGGTTGGACATGGCAAGTTGATAATGATAAAAGAAAATTATTTTGAGGCTGCAATAACCCACCGTGTATAACAATTATCACTCGACCTTCTCTTGGTAATGTGTAGTTGTATCCGTTTTGTCTATGGCTGGAACATTGCTCGAGTCATGTTTCACTGACAATATCTGTTGTTAGTTATGGGTCAGTGACAGGCCGATAGGTTAGATTGCTAGGTTCTCTTTCGGGAGATCCGTGTTCGAATCCTCGGTAAGATGTGGACGATTTTCTGTCGGGGCAATAAGAAAATCTTAACCTCCAGTTCGCGGCGACTGCACTAGCCAGGCGGCCTTAACTCATCAGACTCAACCCCCTCCCGCCCTTCACCGCTAGGTACTATAGGCAGTACATCGCAGACAGACAGTTATATGTCATTGCAATAATGGAGCACATACTCCAGGACTGCCCAAACTACAACATATCCAGGCGAACATTCTGGCCTAGAGAGACAACAGTGAAAGATTAAACTCTGTGGACCGCTGAGTGAACTAAAAAAGATTGTTAGATTCATATAAGAGACAAGATTGCAATTATAGACATACTTCAAGCGAACGAAAGAATGATTGATTGATTGATTTAGGAATCGACATCACAGCATTCAGGGCATTCCCATAAGTGCTCCGTCCCCATCCTCAGCAGCCAGCGAAGAGTTCCAACACTAATAGTACCAGTAACAATCTGATTATAAGTCCGTCTCGCCTTTCCTCTGAGCGTTGAGCGTCGGCCAGATCCCTTCGTCACTCCTCCTCGTCTCATTCTTGCCAGATCATGGTAATCCATTTGCTCCTCCGAGGTGTGCACGTTGTCACGTTGTGATTCACTATCTTCATTGGCAGTATTAGCTCGTTTTCTCAATTGAATATGAACGGACCAACTGGTCAACTCTAACAGTGTCTATCAATAACGCCGGACAAGCGATTCCTATTCTGTTTTAGTTTTATTTAGAATACAGTCTTCAACGATCCTTACAACATGCTCAAGGATTCAAAGCATCCATACTCGCATTCCCGTTGTACCTGTCGTTCTGCTCTAATAACTAAATACGAATTAGCATCAATCTTACCATAATTACTTTGCACTCACCTATGTTGACTTGTCCATTAATATTACCTGTGCAGCAGCTGTTTATCGGGCGATTCCCTATACTTCTCCTGAGTCGTTGGTTATCTTCAATAATGGCGCATCAGCCCTACTTGCCCTTCATGTCCACCTCTTCAGTTATCAAATCGTGCCTCGTTGTGCATATTCTCTCTGTTGGTTTTCTTTCAATATCTTCATATCTTCTTTCGTCCTGTAACCAACCATCTCTTCCTGATGTTCACCTTTCCACATAAGCTCTTCGAGTTCTCTTGTGATGATCTAACTTCTTGTGTCCTTTGTTGATCTCTTCCCGTTCTTCTCTCTCGCTCACTGACGTACTCGTCACCAAGTCAGCTTTTGTGCGTTCAATGTGCTGTATTCTTAATTCCCGATTATTGCATTCTTTGTCCTGCGACACATGGCACACGTGTTCCCACAAGGCCGCAACCACGTCTGCCTTGTCATGTATCAATACTCCACCAAGTTCTGCAGAGCCAGCCAATCTGTCCGCGTGTTCATTTCCCATCACACCGGCATGCCCCGGAGAAAAGATCCAGGCGATGCTTGTCACCCGTGACCTCCGAAGCGAAGCAAGCCACTCCGCACGAAATCTGCCCGTCCTCACCCTCGTTGGCATGCTTTCTGAGTCAGTTACAATCACGATGTGTGTGTGTGTGTGTGTGTGTGTGTGTGTGTGTGTGTGTGTGTGTGTGTGTGTGTGTGTGTGTGTGTCGTATTCTCTCCATCCAGCGGAGAGCCGCAGTGACTGCCTCCACTTCCATTCTTAAACTGGATGTTGTGGTATCATATGCCAGGCTCTCCTGCCCCAAATATCGACCATTAGCTTTGGCTATGAACCCCCAGCCACTTCTCTCACCTCTTGACACCGAACCATCTGTGTAGATAATCACATCACTCGAGTGAGCATTGTCCTGAATTAGTTGCTGGATTTCCACTTCCGTGGCCCCTGCTGGCCACTCCCTGCACTCCCGGCTTAATGTGATTATAACTCTGCACAAGTCTGACTGAGCGAACGAAAGAAGAAGTAGAAGAATTGCATTAATTAATACTATTCATATGAAATTACAAAGATACGTCTTGTTTTTGCTAAAAATGAATAAGTATATCCTCTCTCGTGGCAGTGTCCAACAAATGGATGTGGAATTACGGCAACATGTTCACCCGACGCTGTGGTCTAACACCGGAGGCTACACAGCTCGACATTGAACCCTACATGAAAACAGGCTGGGTTTAACGGAGGCTGAATTTAGTGTTCACGTTGTACAGTTTCCGTTGTCTACATCAGATTCTGAAAACTTCACACGCATTTTTTTTTCTTGAAGCTCATTGGCTATTCTCTCAAAAGTGAGATTTTGACATATTCATTTTGTGTGTTGCTCAAAATAAAATAAAATTGCACAAACAATTAAACACAATACTGTTTGTTTTCTTTTCTCTAATGTGTGATTTAATTTCTACAATCACAACGTCTGTCAGTAAAGTAGTAAGACGCCGTGACACTGTAACAATATCAATGGGGTAGGCTGAACTGTAGTTACACTGTATGCAACAGAATGAGTTCTGGCCAAGGTATGGGTGTAATTGGACCCTCGACCCCTCAGGCTCCTGGACTCTGCTTTTCTCTCACACACTAGACCTAGGGGCTTTCACCTCTAGGGGATCTCTCCAGCAGACACAACTCAACTCTGGTAATGTCTTTTATAAAGAGCTTTCAATGTATTATAACATAATAGTGCAGGAGAGGACAGGCTTAGATAAAGGAAGTGTGTGTGTGTGTGTCTGTGTGTGTGTGTGTGTGTGTGTGTGTATATATATATATATATATATATATATATATATATATATATATATATATATATATATTACAGATGGGTAAGAGATGGGTCGGCCTCTACTACGATATAACGATGTGTGTAAACGGGACATGATTGATACAGGCATTGAAAATGCACATTGGGAGCAAGTCGCCGCTGAACGTGTTGCATGGAGGGCAATCATCAGAAATGGAATAAAGACAAAGGAGAAAATTATTGCAGATATGTCACACACCCAGCATGTGAGACGTAAGATGTTGCATGAAGGTGGAAATGACCACGTGTTCACATGCACCCACTGTGAACAAACATTTACGGCGCGAATTGGCCTTATCAGTCACATTCGCTACCGCCAAGGGTAAAAGTTATTATGCCTTTTTGAAGCACAAAGTATCGTCTGTCAAGACGGCAAGGTGCCAATGAATGGAATGAGAAACACTGGTTCATTGGTCATGTGATGTGATGGGATGAGAAACACTGGTTCATTGGTCATGTGATGAGAAGAGATACACTGTTCGTTGGCCATGTGATGGGAAGAGAGACACTGTTTGCTGGTCATGTAATTGGAAGAGAACTACTGTTCGCTAGTCATATAATCATAAGAAAAACACTGATTTATTGGTTATGTAATTGATATTACTACTTGTAAAAAAAACTGGACTGGTCAAATGGACAGCGTGTGACATATCTATACAGATGCGGTGCGATGTCACCCGGGGCATGTTGTAAGTCTTTGAAGTGCATGGGGCAGGTATTTCGTTTACCTGCGCTATACGTCTAGGTGTCATATGGACAGGCGTCGGGTCACACAGTGCGGTGACAAGTTGTGTTACTTTTCAAAAGTGGCTGTAAATCCTGGGGCTGAGCATGGCCGAATGGTTCGCTCTTAAACGTCATGTGCGCTGATAAAAGGGTTGCCGGTTTACGCCTCCACCAACCCACGTTGCGTGGTTTAACCATCTGGGTACAAGTCCCTACACGATGGGTTCGAATCCCAATCGAGACCTGGTTGTAATACTGCATTCAACACTGCTGTTGACATGGATAAACTAATCGATCAACAACTTAAGGTGGCTGGGTCGTTCGCTATAACAGATACCACCTGACCATACTATACAAAAAGAGAAAGTAGAGAGAGTGAGAGAGAGAGAGAGAGAGAGAGAGAGAGAGAGAGAGAGAGAGAGAGAGAGAGAGAGAGAGAGAGAGAGAGAGAGAGATGGCGACAAATAGAAAGACAGCTATAAACTTCCGGTGCGCTGATGCCAGTATAATATTTTCATGTCCCCTGTTGTTATATCCCATCTTCGGCAACCCTAGAAGACACATCCGCACGGACATAGATGAGATCGAGAGAGCTGGGAAACCCTTTTGTACTTAAACTACCGGTGCACCGATCACGAAAAGGGTCATTCCATTACCCTGGTTTTATAACCCGACCACGGTGGCCACTTGGGTTATGTCCATACGATGGCCACTACGGTCACCACTTTTCTTAGCAAGGAAACACCGACCTCCGTTCCACACTCACTCTGCCAATCGGCCACATCATCCCTTAACAATGAACAGAAGCATTAATATAGCCACCCCTATCCACCCCAGTCTCTTAACATGGAAAACTCGTCCTACACCCAACAAGAGCCACTCCGTCACACAACCCGATCACCCAGAGGAAGAGCACTGTAACCATAACACACCACAACTAGTATGATAATAGTGTTTAATCCCCACCTATGCCATAGCCACACATCCCGACCACTCCTAAGAAGAGCACTGTTACTCAAACACACCACCCCATCCCTTAACAAAGAAATCCGCACTACAGCCACTACATCACTCGACCCACCACCTCTTTAACACTTAAAACCCGTCTTACACCCATTCCATAGCCATTCCCCCAACCCCGAGGAAGAGCACTGTAACCCTAAGACACCACCCCGTCCATTAACAAGGAAAACACCGTCATACAGCCACTCTACCACTCCATCCGCCCACCTACTTATCAACAAATACCTGTCTTACACACACTCCACAGCTACTCCCCCACACAGAAGAAGAGAACTGTATCAATAACACACATTCACTCACACGCACACACACGCCTGCCCGCGCTCACGCACACAAATCGCCAATCGCCAGCTCCCACACACCCCACTCCTCCTTTAACCGCCATCTTTTATGTTTCAAATTTTTAAGACCGGCTGAAGAACACGAATTATCTACCCTTTACGTGTTAACCCCTCTTATAACAACCGAATTATCTGCTCTTTATGAGTTAGCACCCCTTAGATAACCCGAAATATGTTACGAGTTAACTTCTCCTTGAGGTGCGCAAAGACATCACATAAGACATAAAGAGGAGTTGTGCACCTCAAATAATATCTGATTACAACATGCCATACCACCAGCCACACTCCCCGCTCCCTCCTCCCGCCCGCCTAAAAGTTGTTCAGGTACTATACGAGTCAACAGCTGGAGTTGACATCGTTTCTAATACAAAGGTCACGTTCATCTATGTGGTGTTTAAGCGAGTGTGTTTGTGAACGGTTGGGACGTTAACTTGACAATGGTATGAGAGCGGTAGGACGAGGCACTGGAGGGAAGGATTGGCCACCCATTCAGCCTAACATGGGTTCCAGGAGGTTTTTCTAGGAAGTAAAGGCGACCGGCTTAACATTCACCACAACTCCCATCTAGTGCCATTTGTCTAAACACTTGGGGTTAGTGCCCTGTAATAAAGTTACCTTTTGCTCGATGGAAAACATGCGCACCGATTGATAGGTGCCAAATGCAATGAGAACAAAAAATCCTAGTGCATTATAAAGAACCTATACTGTTGTCATAACATCTGACGGGAGATGCCTTGAAGAGATTAGAACAAGAATCGCCATGGCTAAAGTAGCCTATTGCAAGATGAAAAACATACTGACCAATAAAAAGATATCAACTGAAACGAGAAAAAGAGAGTTGAGGTGCTACATAGAACCTGTACCTTTGTATGGATGTGAAGCGTGGACAATGAGCAGACATGCTGAAAAACATCTGATGGCTGTGGAAATGTGGTTTCTGGGGAAAATGCAAAGAATACCATGAACAGACAGACAAACCAATGAACAAGTCCTTCAAGAAACAAATGAAGATCGTAAACTGATTAGAGACATTAGACGTAGACATTAAAATTTTTTGGGCATGTTACGAAAAGAAATGAATTGGAGAACTTGGTGACAATTGGCAAGATCGAAGGGAAGAGACCAAGGGGAAGACGGAGATGTAAATACCTGGATGGCTTGGCCACGTGGCATGGTCAAGACAGAAACACTGAGCTGATCCACGACTCTAGTAATCGAGTGAGATGACAAAACATGACCATCCATGCTTATCGGCATGGCACATGATGAATGGATACTGTTGTATGCGTGTTAAACATGAGCATTAATTAGTCAAGCTAAAAAAAACGAATAGAAAGACTATAGAAATGTGGTTTCTGAAGAAAATGCAAGAAACACTGGGCAGAGAGAGAAAAACGTATATTAAGTCCATCAAGAAACGAATGAAAATCGTAAAATGGCTAGACACATTAGAAGTAGAACGGGCAATATTTTTGGACACGTTCTGGGGAAATATGAGCTTGAAAACTTGGTGACAACTGGACAAAAAATGATGGGAAAAGAGCAAGGAAATCAAGATATTACTCCGTATTTCCACTGAGGACCTAATACAAGCCTTATTCTACCAAACACTCCTGCAAAAAAAAAAAAAAACAGCTTCACTGCAACTCTGACATAATGTTGTCAAAACCACACCTCACGGTAAAATGTCAAAGTTCTGAACTCATGTAAGCTCTACGATGAGAAGCCAAGGTTTTGAACTCATGTAACCTCTACGGTCAGAGGTCAAGGATCAGGTCTCATGCAAGTTTCTCGAGCTTTG
Source organism: Cepaea hortensis (assembly GCA_963921405.1). Lineage (NCBI taxonomy): Eukaryota > Metazoa > Mollusca > Gastropoda > Stylommatophora > Helicidae > Cepaea > Cepaea hortensis. The sequence continues at coordinate 20,550,468 of OY992877.1, read as the reverse complement.
GTTAGATAAATCAACTCTATACTTATACACAATATAATCTTAGTATTCTTTGTAAGTTAGTGTACTTACCTGCCAGGACATGGTCCAGATGCAATGCCTAGCAGGGGATTGTTCGTTGTTTTTTCCCATCCAGTGCGGCTCTTGATCGATCCAGCCAAATTACAAATTGGCACATGATAATTTTCACAAATTTATGGGAACTGACTGCGAAGGAAAAAATGACAATTAAAGGAAATAGCCACCTCCCTTCCTTATGTAGTAGTCTGAACTATGTGAATGCCTAATATTACCTTATACTACAAGGGCAGTTTCTACAATCGGGACCTATTTTATTTTCACAAATGTTTCTATTGAACATTGCATCGCGCTTACAAAGTTGAGTTAGGAACCCACATCACAGTACTCGGGGAATTCCCATACTTGCTTTGTGCTTACCCAATTGCAACTCCATCTAAAACTTCATAAGATGAGCGTGTTTACCCCATTTATGACCAATGACCACTGGGCATCCAGCATGGTAGGTGTCCACATCTAATTTACCTGGTGGTTTGTAGCTGAACCAAAAGAGTTCCGTTTTCTGTAATACATTTCACAGACTTTGTTGTACGGGGAATTAACAATGTGGCATAAATAGGGTTTGTTTGAGTGATGAAGATTTTTTTTTTTTTTTTTGGTTATGTTGCATATCCCTTGCAGGACGTTGCAGTCAACATCAGCGTTTTCTAGCTGCTGTTGATGTACTAGGCAAATTTAACGTTCAGTAGTTTGCCATTGCTGTCTCGCTGGTCTAGGTGTTATTCGACTTCCTCTGTAATCCCGTATACTCTCGTGAGTAACGTGACTTTCGCGAGGATTGGTAGCGGTTCTCTCCGGGTCGGTAACTTACGGGGTATGTAAGCCAGTCGCTCAGAAAGCAATGGCAAACTACTGAGCGTAATCTTGCCAAGAAATTAACAATCAGCTGAAAGATGCTGATGTTGACAGCGATGTCCTGTAAAGGATATGCGATTTAAAAAAAAGTTTGCCATTGCTTTCTGAACGACCGGCTCCCATACCAACACGTTATAACACAACGCAACACGGTCTGCTGCACAAATCGTTTGCGGCTGCGTTTCGAACGCCCGGTAAGCGGCTCACGAATCGCGTTCGCAAGACTTTGGCCACGGAGGGTTTACAATGTGGAATAAATAGGCTTTGTTTGAATGACGAAGATACACACAATAGATTAGCCTATCTATTGCCTGGCATATTTCGCTGCATCTCGTCAGGAACATACTGCATAAATCACACAACATAAACTACACAATAATTTCAGTTGCCTACTACGGTAATTTTAAACCTCCCACCAACCCTTTTTTTATTTGCACAATACTGGTTTCTGTAAATAAATGACGATTGCCCCTCTGAGCTTTAGCATGCAAGCACTTTGTGTGTTAAATAATATGAAATGCATTATCCCTTTAGATCACGTGATCGGTTTTTAAAATGTGCCGTCCAATGGATGGCTTAGAAGGTTTGTGGTGTGTAGGTATGCATTTGCTGACAATCGGCATATTATGAGTGGTGTGGTCAACACTATGCCACTGGCCGTCTCCTCTTCAAGAATATGTGACCGTACCAGTGTTAGGATGGATAGATCTGTGAGCCTATGTCAGTTTGTAACAAAATGACTCGATACCAGGGGAATTTGAACAAATGACCACATAACATGCAGACTGGACAGGATACTATGTGCTAATACTTAGTCCTGGGTAGTCAGGAATGCCTCATTAAGGTACACTACAGGAGAGAGAGAGAGAGAGAGAGAGAGAGAGAGAGAGAGAGAGAGAGAGAGAGAGAGAGAGAGAGAGAGTATGACACTGAAATACCCAACAGGATAGACAGGAAAGCCTAGTCCTGTGACACTACAAGGGACAGTGTATGACAGTGAAATAGACAACAGTGTAGCCAGAAATGCCTCGTCGTGGGACACTACACGGGACCGTGCATGATAGTGAAATAGCCAATAGGGTAATTGTAACAGGATGGGTGCGGGATTTCCATTCCCTGTAGCTAAAATCCATATTAACTGTGATAGAAATTCTGTCTACCACTATTCTGGCTCAAGACCACGGAGGAAAGACTATAGACTAAGATGACTGTCAACAACAGACACTTAACAATGCCAACAACCAAACGCTGTAAGTGAAACTAGCAGTCAGCCAAGTAAGAACACATCCGGTGTTCCACGAGAATAAATTGTACATCGATTCATTAATCCTCTGAAAGATGAATCGATCTTTCTCACCGCATCCACATATAAGTTAGATGCGTATACAAATCTATGCAGAAGTGCAGACGTGTCAGTGACTATCTACACGCAAAAGTTTCTAAACATTCATGAGAAGCCATTAGTAAACTCGGCCATGTATATACAGTGATACATCATATGCTTAGAAACTAGTAAGTAGTAGTTTACTTTAACATATGTTTATTTTTTTTTATTCTCATATCCTTTACAGGACATCGCTGTCAACAGCAGCATCTTTCAGCTGTCTGTTGATTTCTTGGCAAGATTACGCTCAGTAGTTTGCCATTGCTTTCTGAGCGGCCGGCTCAGTGTCCCGCAAGTCCCCAGCGGGGGACGAACCACTCCCAGCTCGCTCCCGCTACGAGACTCTGCGTGACAAACGGGATTATGGAGAAAGTGTTGTAACCCCTCAGCCAGAGAGACCGGCTTTAACATATGTACTGGAGGGTTAAATTTACTCTGGGTAATTTCTGGAGCTACTGTAGGTTGATGATTATTGCTTCGATTTATGGAATCCCCACTTGCAGCTACTGTAGGTTGATGATTATTGCTTCGATTTATGGAATCCCCACTTGCAGCTACTGTAGGTTGATGATTATTCCTTCGATTTATGGAATCCCCACTTGCAGCTACTGTAGGTTGATGATTATTGCTTCGATTTATGGAATCCCCACTTGCAGCTTCTGTAGGTTGATGATTATTGCTTCGATTTATGGAATCCCCACTTGCAGCTACTGTAGGTTGATGATTATTGCTTCGATTTAAGGAATGAGTTTTAAATCCCCACTTGGAGGTTAGCATGGCCGAATGCACAGGAGCGCTCGTTTTTAAACAACCGGTGTGCTTATGCCGAGGTAACGGGTCCAACCAATACATCGTTCAGTTGACCTATATTGTTGAAAAAAATCACATTTTCTATTAGTTGTCTAGCAAAATATGATTGTGCGAAGTAGCTATTTGTTCAGAACTATTACACGTGACCATTACACGTGACTGTGGATATTGTTGGAAAGGTAAACTTTTCACACCATAAGGCGTATTGAGTATCATGTCTGTAAACTAATCGGAACTGGATGCGCGAAGTGGTCAGTATCACATCGACGGTTGTCTAGTGACCAGCATGATGGCCTGTAGGCCTGCTGGCCATATGTTCAAATCCACATCCAGCCGGGATGTTTTTAAAATTGAACTATAACGCTTGTGGCTTGTGGTTTAATGTGATTTCTGAGGAAAACGCAAAAAATACAATGGACAGACAGAAAAACCAATGAACAAGTCCTTCAAGAAACAAATGAAGATCGTAAACTGAGTAGAGACATTAGACTTAGACAGTCACAATTGTTTGGGCATGTTATGAGAAGAAATGAATTGGAGAACTTGGTGACAATTGGCAAGATCGAAGGGAAGAGAAACGAACGAACGAACGAACGAACTTTATTTTAAAAGGGTAACAAATTGGGCACGCAGGCCCGTCTTACATTCGGCCCCTTCGATTACTCATCTTTCATTCATCAAATGTGCATGGTACATTCACATGGGGAAAACAAAAACATTGTCAAATGAAAGTTGTAAACATAAACAGTGCATATTGAAATGTTGTGAGACATATCCATCATCCATCCTCACACCCCGCAGCCACCCACACATCCCTCAGCCTCCCACACATCCCCCACCTACCACACCCCCACCCACCCACACATACCTCCACGCACTCATAAAGACTCAGGCAAACATAATGCCGCCACCCACCCACCGATCCCTCACCCACACACATTTCCCCACCCACACATACATCCCCTACCCATCCCATAACCGACACGCACACGCCCACCCACATATTCTCCACCACCCACCCACATACCCGCAACCACCCAGCAAAACACACATCACAAAACCACACACACACACACATACCCCCGTCAACCCACACATCCCGCACCTATCCATACATACATCCTGCACCCTTACAATTTTCCCCACCCACCCACACACACATAAGCCAACCTACACCCACTTACCCACCCAATATCCGTCACCTCTCAACTACACATCCTCCACCTATACACACATCCCCACACACAAACACATCTCCCCACCTGCCCACATATATCCCCCACCCATAAACACCCAAAAACACACACCTCCCACCCACACACCCCACCACACACATATACCCCACCCACACACATCCGCCGCTCACACACATCTTCCCACAAACACACACACACATCCCCCTACCATACACTCATCTCTCACACACATTCACCCACTCACGTACTCACCCATCAACCACTCACACCCACACATCACCCACCCGCCCATCAACACACGCATCTCTCATATACCCTCCCACCCACACACACCCCAACCACCCAGCCAAACATTTTCATCCCCTATCCTCACATACATCCGTCATCCACCTGCACATCCCACACCTCCCCCACCTCTCACACATCTCCCCTCCAACACAAAGCTCCACCAATAAACACATCCCCCACACACAACCCCCATATGCATTCCTCATACACATCCCCGCCCATACATCTCTCACCCACCCACACATCCCCCACCTACAAACATCCTCACGACCCACACATACATCCTCCACCCACTCACATTTACCCCATCCACACTCACACACTCCCACCCACACAGACATATCCCATTCACAGACACCCCCCCCCCCCACACTCATCCCCCACACCCATTACACACCCATCCCCCAACCCACACAATCTCCTACACACCCATTCACCCACCCAAATACACATTCCCTATCCACACCCCCCAACCCACCAACACCCACATACTTCCAATAATCCTCCGAAATATCCCCGCCCCCCCCCCACCCACCCACCCACACATACACACACACACATTCCTCACACACACATACATCCCCCAAAGAGGAAGACCAAGAATTAAATACCTGGATGGCTTGGCCACATGTCATGGTCGAGACAGAAACACGGAGCTGATCGACGACTCTGGTGATCGAGTGAGATGGCAAAACATGACCGTCCACGCTTATCGGCATGGCACATGATGTATGGATGTAAAACCAGTCATTAATAAAAGCTCAAGAAGTAGGAGCGGTATTTACTTAGATGTTTACTGATAATCGCTTCAATGTCCCTATAGGTAACTGCACTCTTAAACGTGTGAACTTGCAATTATTTACCCTTTGAAAGCGGCAACGATCAGGTAGTATCCTACCAACACTGCAATGTGTCGGTGGAATTACAAACCTGTCACGCTATAGGCATTATTTAATCACCCTTGTGTCTAGTGGCAATATCAGTTTGCCAGCTTGTGTGTACCTTTACCAAAAGCTAATGTTTAGAGGGAATATTAGTTCGCCAGCCTGTGCCAGCTAATATCTGTAGGCAATATCAATTCGCCAGCATTTATGTACCATTAGAAAAAGTTAATGTTTAGAGAATTATCTATTTTTCAGCTTGTGTGTAACATTAGAAAAAATGTAATGTTTAGAGGTAATATCAATTTGACAGCTTGTTCGTACCGTTACAAACAGCTAATGTTTAGAGAGATTATCATTTTGCCACCTTGTGTGTCATTAAAAACGGCCATTTACTGCTTATATAGTGCCTTGCTGTGTATGGCAGGGGCGTCATGAGCCTGAGGAATTAAGACCCGCTTGATTAGTGCAGTCGCCGCGAATTGTGCAGGTTAGGGTGTTCTTTTTTACCCCGACAGAAAAAAAATCCATACCTTACCGACAATTCGAACCCGCGTCTCCCAAAAGAGAATCCAGCATTCTCGCCACTTGACCAGCCGCTCCTCCAGATGTGTACAAGAACACAGAGCTGATCCACGACTGTTTACCATTTCAAAAAGCTTATGTTTAGGGGAAATATCAGTTTGCCAGCTTATGTATACCATTTCAGAAAGCTAATGTTCAGATGGAAATATCAATTTTCCAGCTTGTGTGTACTGTTAAACAAGCTAATGTTTAGAGGGACTATCAGATTGCCAGCTTGCGTGTACCATTATAAAAAGTTAATACTTAGAAGGAATTTTAGTTTGCCAACTTGTGTGAATTATTACATAGATTAGAGAGAATATCAGATTGCCAGCTCGTGTGCCATTACAAAAAAGTTAATGTTCAGAGGGAATATCAGTTTACCAGTTTGTGTGTACCATTACAAAAAGCTTATGGCTAGAAGGAATATCAATTTGTCAGCTTGTGGGTACAATTATAACATCTCACGGTTAGATGAAATATCAGTTTTGCCAACTCATGTATACCATTTCAAAATTTTAATGTTCAGTTTGCCAGCTTGTGCGTATTATTCTAATTCCGTATTATTTAGAAGGAAATAGCCAACTGTGCTGGTGATGTCATGAGTACGGTCGGGAACCGGTTCGACTTAAGGGCCTCGTGCTTGCCAAAATCAGGCAAACATTGGCCAGTGGTTCTTCCTTGCTCTCGGCCTACGATATGTTATGGCGTTATCACAACTCAGACCTATACCAAAAACTACTTCGAGACAATTTACACATTTTTTATAACGTCTTTAATTATCTCACAAAAATGTGCTAATTTACCGACGCCCAATCATAGTAGACTGATCCCATGTGCCAAACTCAGCTCTTTCCCATTGAAATAATGACCATAATAAGCACACAACTCGCTGGACATTCGTTTAGAGTTCGTTGACATGAAGCCCATAAGCGGGCACTCTCCCGCTGATTGTGCTTCACCTAGACACCGCAAAGTACAAGAGGAAAAAAATGGGATGAGATAACATTGACATACTTAAACCCTGCAAATGACACATTGTAAACATAGATTTAATTCAAGAGGTTAGCACGCCCGAATGGATAAAACCGCTCGTTCTTAAACTTCCGGTCAGTTGGACTACATGTTGACTTGTCGACCTTGACTTGGGGACGTAAATAAATTACAATTACCTCTGAAGTCAGAATTTGTTCGCCACAAGGCGAGGGACACTGTAATAGTAGGAACAGCTAAACCACACGCAAAAATCAGTCCAAACGTATTAACACAGTATGGACTACGCTTGAGTTCAAAGTGAGCAACGCCAATAAAAAAAAGCAGAGCACAGAAGTACTGCCCTGTTGGAGATGGTACTTGGGTGCCGGGTGGAAATGAAAGTCGCTATACAAACCTCACTCAAATGGACACGAGGCCCTTCCTGGGCTCTCACGAACTGGCCGCTAATGCATCGAATTTAAGAGATCTAAACTCTATTCCACAAGTTTCATAACCGAAAAAGTCACGTATATACTTATTGTGTTTATACGAGGGTTGTCCCGTGAGTATTTGGATTTTGTCAGGATAATCCAAAGAGGAAAATTGTTCAGTTTATCAATTACTCCACAGTGAAAAGTGCACGCTTTTGTGAAGGTCGTGAATCACTCAAATATAAGCCCTTTGAAGATCGACTCAAAACGACAGCGCGAGATCCCATATAGCCACCAGAACTACGGAAATTATTAACCAATTGCATTTGGAGGAACCGCAACTGCCGCTTTAATTAGAGTCATGACTTGGCTCTGAGTGATTTCCACTTTTTTTGGCCCTCCCCAATAGCATCTCGAATGACATAAGTTTGACATTAATGACGAAGTGACAGGCAGTTCTCTAATCGCTCAAGGATCAGCCAAAACAATGATATGCTGCCGGAATACATAAGCTTGTAGGCAGATGGGGAAAATGTATTGCAGAGGCAGGTGAATACCTCCACAAATAGTACAGGTAATTTCATCTCTCATAGTTATCTAGAGATGTCATTAGTCTGGATACCGACTGGGCCCCCTCTTATTTATGTTTAGGTTCCTTTTACTGGATTCAGTTATTATAAAGCATAAGAAAACCAGAACAGAACCAGGATGAGTGCACTTCTGTGTTTGTCACTGACTGCCTTGGTATGGACAGCTGCCATGTTACACGTCTCCTATTCAAACGTCTACACGTCATCGAAGAAAGTAGAAGACATGGTTCTACGGGAGGAGCAGATCTTAAATGATTTACAGACAGCCGTCCAGCAGCTGGGAAATGAAACTGCCGTGTCATGTTTCTCCAAGTAAGTTATTAGCTTACATAAATTAGATCTCATTTACGATTACTTGTTTCTGTATATATGTTTAACTAAATGTTGATGGTGACCTCTGACCCAAGACTGGAGATATTGTCAGATGTCTAACCACGATCGCCTATTGTTATCAACATGGCATGTGACGATGACGATGACGATGATGATGATGATGGTGATGATGATGATGATGATGATGATGATGATGATGATGATGATGATGATGATGATGATGATGATGATGATGATGATGATGATGATGATGACAGTTATGAGTCGTGAACAGTTTAGTGTTTGAATATATTTGAATCCATGATAATAATGAAAGAAATACTCACGTACAACATTCAATCAGTTCTTCCTTTCTCTTCTTCGTCTTTTCTTCTTTGTCTCTGTGCTCTTCTTAATCCTGACCATCCTGTTTACTCTTAGTCTTTCTCCTTTTTTACCCTTTTCTCTTCTCTTAATGCTCTCATTCCACTTCTTTCCCTTCTTCATGTTTTTTTCCCTTTCTGCTTCTTCTTCTTCTTCTTCTTCTTCTTCTTCTTTTTCTTCTTCTTCTTCTTCTTCTTCTTCTTCTTCTTCTTCTTCTTCTTCTTCTTCTTCTTCTTCTTCTTCTTCTTCTGCTTCTTCTTCTTCTTCTTCTTCTTCTTCTTCTTCTTCTTCTTCTTCTTCTTCTTCTTCTTCTTCTTCTTCTTCTTCTTCTTCTTCTTCTTCTTCTTCTTCTTCTTCTTCTTCTTCTTCTTCTTCTCTTCTGCTGCTGCACCAACTCTTTGTTTTCAAATCCATCTCCTTCGTCTTGAACCCCTAATATATCCTGCCATCATTGTTATTCAATTGTGTATCTGGCTACTTGAACAAACATGTATACCCTTTTGTAAAATTTTAGGTTAGACTATAAATATTAGGCACAGCTTATCTATTACTAAACTTTTGTCAAATATTACGTTATTGTAAATATAAGACACAGATCGTCTGTTTTAATATACAATACCTAGGATATCAAAAGGGTTAACCAAATGATATTTCTTTGTAAAACGTGTATAATATTGGAACCGACTAATCCTTTCTCTTGTTTAAATGTTTGTTAATATACTGTGTAATGTTTCCAGATCTTGTTTCTATATGCAAGTTTGGGAAAGGCCAAAGACTTGTAAAAAACATATATTGTAAACAACAAGCTGCAATAAGGATTGATAATGAAGTGGGACAGTATCAGCCAATTAAGAGAGGTGTTAGGCAGGGATGTGTGATGTCTCCAGATCTTTTTTCCCTATACAGTGAAAATATTTTCAGAAATGTAGAGGATATAAATGGAATCAGCATTGGAGGACGAAACATCAATAACATTAGATATGCAGATGATACAGTATTAATTGCAGACAATGCGCAGGACCTGCAACAATTAGTAGTTGCGGTTGTTGTACACAGTGAGCAACTGGGGTTAGAATTAAATTGTAAAAAGACTCAGGTTATGGTCGTCACTAGGAAGGAAGAAGTGCCACAATGTAATATACAAGTAAATGGAAATATTCTTCAACAAGTGATTCGGTACAATTATCTTGGAACAGTCATAACATCTGATGGGAGATGCCTTGAAGAGATTAGAACAAGAATCGCCATGGCGAAAGTGGCCTTTAGCAAGATGAAAAACATTCTGACCAATAAAAATATGTCAATTGAAACGAGAAAAAGAGTGTTGAGGGGATACATAGAGCCTGTTCTTTTGTATGGATGTGAAACTTGGACATTGAGCAGTCAAGCTGAAAAGCATCTGATGGCTGCAGAAATGTGGTTTCTGAGGAAAATGCAAAGAATACCATGGACAGACAGAAAAATAAATGACCAAGTACTACAGGAGACAAATGAACATCGTAAACTGATTAGAGAAATTAGACGTAGACAGTCACAATTTTTTGGACATATTATGAGAAGAATTGGATTGGAGAACTTAGTGACAACTGGCAAGATCGAAGGGAACAGACCAAGGGGAAGACCGAGAGGAAAATACCTGGATGGCTTGGCCACATGGCATGGACGAGACAGGAACACTGAGCTGATCCACGACACTGGTGATCGAGTGAAATGGCGAGTCTTGACCGCCCTCGCTTTCCAGCATGGCACATGATTGATTTTGAATAACGAAGACACAAACAATAGATTGCACGATTTATTGCCTGGCATATTTCGCTGCATCTCGTCAGGTACATACTGCAGAAATCACACAACTTACGTGAATTAATTAGATAAATCCTTCAAATTGAAATATACACATGTTCGCACAGTAATGTCGATTGTCTACCACGGTAATTTTAAACTGACTAACATGTCTTTCTGCTTACACAAGGACGGCTTACGAAGGTTGATTAGAATAGCTTCAGCAAACTTTAACAATCGACTACTTTGTGTGTTGAACAACACACGGAAGGCACTGTCTCTTTCAACCACGTGAGCAGTCTCGAGCACATGTCTCCCGACCGAAGAAGCCAGATTTTTCCGGTGTGTCGGCCTGCCTAGGCTACCATCTTCTGTGTGTAGTATTTTGTCCAACCAATTCGGAATATGTTCCGAAACCCTGCAATGTAACTGTCGCTCAGTTCTGCCTATGTAGATGGCCTCGCATCTGCATGTAAATTGGTAAAAACAATTTGATTTGGTGTACAAAGCTACAGGTTCTTTTACTGCTGGGACTGGGATCGGTGTGTTTCGGTACCTGATGACTAGAGCTGCAGCACAGAATGTTCGCTCGACTGCTGTGGTGAGCCGGTCCCGCAGACGTTGCATTACGTCATCTCCTCGGAAGGTTAGCTGGATGAATACTTTGAGTTTAGGATTAAGCGCATGCAACTACAGATAATCTGGTGTGTGTGTGGATTATGATTTTCATAAAATGTGAATAAAGTACATGACCCTGTTTCACTGTCGGAGGGCGCATTAAATATGTGATAAAAATACAGAAAAGTCAATAACATCTTTTTTGCCATCCTGTATGCTGTGTAAACCTTCCTCCATTTCTTCCAGTATATTCATCATCATCATCATCATCATCATCATCACCATCATCATCATCATCATCATCATCATCACCATCGTAATCATCATCTTCATATGCCATGCCGATAAGCGTGGACGGTCATATTTCGCCATATCATGCGATCACAAGATTCGTGGATCAACTCCGTGTTCTTGTCTCGACCATGCCACGTGACCAAGCCATTCATGTATTTACTTCTCTGATTTCCCCTTGTTTTCTTCCCCTCGATCTAGCCATTTGTCACAAAGTTCTCCAATTTATTTCTTCTTATAACGTGGCCAAAATATTGTGACTGTCTATGTTTAATTTCTTTTATCAGTTCACGGTTATCATTTGTATCTTGTAGGACTTGGTCATAGCTTTTTCTGTCTGTCCATAGTATTCTTTGCATTTTCCTTAGAAATCACATTTCCACAGCCATCAGATGTTTTTAGCTTCTTTACGCATTGTTCACGCATCACATCCATACAAAATACAGGTTCTATGTAGCACTTCAACGCTTTATTTTCCTTGTTGTGCATCGATGGTAAGTTAATAAATAAGTCACAAATAGCTGTAGAAAAATAACTAAATATAATTACAAATTGAAACCAGTTTATTTTTATACATACATTGTCCCTTTATTTCTCAACATAATTTCCACCAACATTGATGCACTTATCCTATCGTTTTATCAGGCCCCCCCCCCCCCCCACCCTAACCGGTTGCATAGAACTGCGTGCTCTGTTTTCTAAACCACGTTTTCACTTCACATTTAACTTCGGCGTCATTCGCGAAATGTCTCCCGCCAAGCCGAACTCCGTGGCCAAAGGCTTGCGAACGCGTTTCGTTAGCCGCCTACCAAGCGTTCGAAACGCAGCCGCGACCGTGTCGCGTTGTGTTATAACGTGTTGGTATGTGAGCCGGTCGTTCAGAAAGCAATGGCAAACTACTGAACGTAAAACATGCCTAGTACACCAACAGCAGCTGAATAATGCTGGTGTTGACTGCAACGTCCTGTAAGGGACATGCAACATAAAAAAGGTGGGTTTTCAGTGGACCAAAAAGGTGGAAATCGCTAGGGACTAAGTCGGGGATGTAAGGTGGATGTTCCAGAACTTCCCACCTTAGTTGGTTAATTTTCTCCTGAGTTAATCGAGCCGTATGTGGTCTGGCATTGTCATGCAGAAACAACACTCCTCTAGTCAGCAGTCCTGGACGTTTTCTTCGAATTGCATCATGAAGCATCTATAGAACTTCACAGTACGATTTAGAATCCACATTGTCACCTTTCTTTTTGGAATTGGTTAAAAGCACTTCTTGACAATCCGAGAACACTGTCAGCATAACCTTCCCTGCTGATGGCATAACCTTGAAATTTTGGACACAAGGCGAAGAAGGATGTTTCCATTGCATTGAAGCACGCTTTGATTCAGGCTGGTAGTGATGCACCCATGATTCGTCCCGAGTAACAATCCTGTTCGGCATGTCTTCTCCCTCATCTTCGTATCGACAGAGATGATGCAAGGACAGGCCAGATCAGTTCATTTTGTGTTCCTCCTTCAATTGTCTGGGTACCCACCTTGAGCACACTTTCTTAACTGTCAATCGATCATGCATTATGCTGTATGCTGACCATGTGAGCAACCTATTGCAGATGCTACAGAGTCTATCGTTACTCGCCTGTCACCTCTAATCATCTCCTTCACCCGCTGCACGGATGCTTCTGTTGCAATCTCAACAGGACGACCAGATCGGATTTCATCAACAATTTTAGTGCATCCTTGAGAAAATTTTCTACCCAGCTATGCACAGCTTTACGGGACAAACATTTGTCAGCATAAACAGGAAGCATTTTCTTATGAATGTCCTTTGCAGGCAGTCTTTTTGCCCACACAAATCGCACAACAGCACTTTGCTCTTTGGTTAGATAGTTAGTTAGTTAGTCGACAGATCATCCTCATTGCACATCGAAACATTCAGTCCATAAGTGCTCGGATCCCCTCCTCGGCAAATCCAGCAGCGTGTAGCGGCTAACGACACTAGTTCTATGTTGGTTTATCAATCTTCTTTGGTTTCCTGAGTAGTGTTCTTGTTTGGCCACACCTCTTTTAATTTGCTGTTCTTGCAGTCTGACCATGGTTGTAAATTCACAATCATCACTTGATTCTCGCAAACGTCTTACTTCTCGTAGAGCATTCAGAATGTCAGCCTGGTCCATGGGGAGTCTATCGTCCACAGTAGCCTTACCTGCGAGCTTGTCAGCCCGCTCATTTCCTTGTACTCCTTTGCCAGTCGAGACCGCTCCAGAGACAGCAACCACTCTCTTCGGATCCACCCCATCTCTATCCTCTTGAGCATGCTCATTGACTCGCTAATGAAACATTCGAGTGAATGTGTCTCGATCCATGTTATTGCTTTACTTACTGCCATGACTTCCATAGTCAGGCTACTTGTTGTCTCAACAAAAGCACCAGAGTCCCCCTTCACAGTTCTCCCTCCGGCCCGAGCTGTAAAGGCCCATGAGCTTCTCACATGTCGGACGACCGACCCATCTGTGTAGTTGACAGCATTACCGTCTAGCGAATTCTCGAAAATCAACGCTTGTACTTCCGCGACCACAGCAGCCTCATTTTCTTGTCTGCATTTTCTGTCTAGTTGTATGCAAACAAACAAAAAAGACGTACAGACATCTGTTGGCACTTTTACCCACTCCTCGCCAGGTTCTAAGTCCTCAAGTGAACCCACCTGTTGAAGAATGTCTTCGGCTTGACCATCGACGACTTTCCTCTTTTTAACATGCTGCCCTTCACCGTCATAATTTCATTATGCAATGGATGTTGTGTGTTTGCGTTAACTCTGAGGTAGGCACGTACTCTGCAAATTTATATTCTGTCTTCAATGGTTGGAAAATCAAGAAGATAGCGCACCGCCCTGCGTGTTTTATCTCTTGTGCATCCAAAATTAATGCTCATAGCTTCGTTTTGTATCCTTTCCGTCCTTTCTTTCTGCTTACGGCTGAGAGTCAGGATCGTCATCGCATACTCTTTGGTTGTACACTCCGTAAGCACAGTCGCCATTTTGTTTATGCGCTGCGCATGCGCATGAGACACCTAGTAACACCTGACGAACGGGAATATAAAGTTCCATGTTGCTGTCACCTAATGACACCTGTAGAAAACACCACATTTACTTGCCATCCCACAGAACTGTGTTACTTACTTATTGACTCCCCATCGTATTATCTTTTTCGTGATCTGGATGGTCTGGTTCTTAATTACTTCTTTAAATACTTCTATAATTGCTTCTATAATTGCTTAATATGAACTACCGAACTCACTCTAATTGCTATTGGGAAGCATTGCTTGGCTTCTAAGCCACTTCAAGTGGCGCGCAATACACCGATAATTTACTACATATGCAGAAATAGATTTGTAACGACTGCTTCTGTTTGCAGGTTCTACCATGATCGTTTGCCAAAGGCGAGAGAGCGTCGGCTTGATCCACAAGTGCTGGGATATCTAAGTCATCCAAACGGGGTTTACAACAGTATAAAGCAGTTCGCTACTGAGTATGAGAACATCAGATCTACCCTGAGTAAGTGAGTAATACAAGTCTGAGTAAATTAGAGGCACATGTCTCAGTAAATTAGAGACACATGTCTGAGTGAATGTGTGGGACAAGTCTGAGTAAATGTGTGGAACAAGTCAGAGTAAATGAGAGGAACAAGTCTGAGTAAATGTGTGGGACATGTCTGAGTAAATGAGAGGCACAAGTCTGAGTAAATTAGAGGAACATGTCTGAGTAAATTAGAGGAACAAAGTCTAAAAAAAGGTTAGAGGTACAAGTCTGTGTAGAGGAATACATCTGTGTATACAGAATACATTAGAAGAATGCGTCTGAGTAAATTAGAGGAACAAGTGTATGTTAGTTAGAGGTACAAGTCTGAGTAAATTAGAGTAACTTTTTAGAGTAACCTTAGAGTAAATTTTAGGGACGAGTCTGAGTATATGATGGCACAAATCGGAGTATATGATGGCACAAATCAGAGTAAATTAGAGGAACAAGTCTCAGTAAATGAGAGGAACAAGTCTCAGTAAATGAGAGGAACAGGTCTCAGTAAATGAGAGGAACAGGTCTCAGTAAATGAGAGGAACAAGTCTCAGTAAATGAGAGGAACAAGTCTCAGTAAATGAGAGGAACAAGTCTCAGTAAATGAGAGGAGCAAGTCTAAGTAAATGAGAGGAACAGGTCTCAGTAAATGAGAGGAACAAGTCTCAGTAAATGAGAGGAACAAGTCTCAGTAAATGAGAGAAACGGGTCTTAGTAAATTAGATGAACGTTTTCCAATAAATAATAGGAATAAGTCTCAGTAAATGAGAGGAACAGGTCTTAAGAAATAAGAGTAACAGGTTCAAATACATAATAAGAACAAGTCTTAGTAAATTAGAGGAACACGTCTCAGTAAATGAGAGGAACAAGTCTCAGTAAATGAGAGGAGCAAGTCTCAGTAAATGAGAGGAGCAAGTCTCAGTAAATGAGAGAAACGGGTCTTAGTAAATTAGATGAACGGTTTCCAATAAATAATAGGAATAAGTCTCAGTAAATGAGAGGAACAGGTCTGAGTGCATGTGAGGGCCACGTCCGAGTATATTAGAGGAACAGAGGAACAAGTCTGGGTAAGTTATAGGTACAAGTCTCAGTAAATTAGAGTAACAAGTCTGAGGAACTGACAGGAACAAATCTCAGTACATGAGAGGAATAGGTATGAACAAATTATGACACAAACCTGAGTACATGAGAGGAACAAGTCTCAGTAAATGTTTACGAACAAATCCGAGTAAATAAGAAAGAGGATAACAACCATATGTGTAAATGAGCGGCTTTTAGTATGTGTAGTTTCAGAGGCAGAAGTTTGATTAATTGTGATGTCTAATTCTGATTAATTGTGATGTCTAATTCTGATTAATTGTGATGTCTAATTATGATTAAATGTGTACTATAATACCGAGGAAATGAGAGACCTCGCCCGACTGGTTTCGTGACGTCATCAGCAGGCACAAATCATATCGGGTGAGGGGCATAAATCATATTGGATGAGGGATACAAATCTCAGGAAATTACAGGTTTTAGTATGCATACATTCTAAGGCAGAAGTCTGAATAAATGAGAGACAAAAGTGTGTGTAATCGAACCGAACGAAGAACAAACAAACGAACTTTTGTTTTCAAACGGTTAGGAATTGTGCACGTAGAACAGTCAAACCATTTTACCCTTCTTATTTGTCTCTTTTCATACATTACTTTATTTATACATCACTTATGAGACTACACTCATCTGGTATATTACAGGTGTGAGAAAACTGACAATTTGGAAATATATATATATATATATATATATATATATATATATATATATATATATATATATATATATATATATATATATATATATATATATATATATATATATATATATATATATATATATATAGGACCGACCAAGTAGAGCAAGAATAATTCCTTTTTTATTTCCGGAGGCATCAAAGTCCCACAAACCAATGGTAGGTTCTTGTGGCGTGGATAATTTCAGCGCCTCTTGCAGCCAGGAGATGGCATAGTCCCACTGATTGTCTGTGTATGGGATACATGGCTAGTCAGTACACGAAGATCAACATGCATTATCGTTTAACATATAAAAATCATCAAACGTTATCGTTTAACATAGATAAATATTTTTTTTAATGTTTTATACGCGTTCTTTTATATAGTGCGAAAGTATAGTCTGTTTACTTTTGTCTGCCCCAATATAAAATTTCATATCTTAGTAACTGAGAGAAAATGATGAGATTTAGTATATAACCTTATCATTATGTCCACCCAACAAAAACAAATTTGTTCTGGAGATTGTACAGCAGATTTCAAAGTTTGTTTATATGCGGTATATAATTTACGGGTCAGAGATGAAGTGCACATTATTAAATGTATCACGTCTTCACACGGAAACATTAGCGTTGAATAGTTAATTTTCTCGTGGTACATGAGATTGGCTTTACGACAAGAGCCACGTGTAGTGGAACGGGATTATTTGATTATTTGAGACCCTTATATGCCACTTCGGTGGCGTAGTGGCTAGGCACTTGCCTGTCGACCCAGTGGTAATGCGTTCGATCCCCATATGGGCAGATTTATATTTTAAAAATTGATTTAGGCTCCCCGGTCGAACCAGCGAAAATTACGTAACCAGAAATGTCTTAAGAATTGTAGGAAGGGCGTGATACTGACACATTACTAACAGAGTACTCATTGGTTTATTACAAAAAATGAATCAAGCACAATATGCCCAAAATGACTTAATGGGTGGAAAAGTCTCATGTACGTTCATTTATTTAGTGTCTAGGAATGCTACTGCGACACAGAAGAACAACTGTAATACACGAATGAGTACAGTCTATTGTTTGTGACTGCATGGGAAGCTATGATCATGTGTCA
Organism: Cepaea hortensis; assembly: GCA_963921405.1. Classification (NCBI taxonomy): domain Eukaryota; kingdom Metazoa; phylum Mollusca; class Gastropoda; order Stylommatophora; family Helicidae; genus Cepaea; species Cepaea hortensis. Next base: position 20,532,594 of record OY992877.1, on the reverse strand, counting down.
TCATCATCACCATGTAACAAGACCGGTGTAGAATTTCGCTCTCTCCCCATATTCCAATATAAATATATATATATATATATATATATATATATATATATATATATATATATATATATATATATATATATATATATATATATAAGAAAAAACGACATAAAAAAACAAAACAGATAGCTGCAAGAATGTCTACATCAGAGTCTAATAAACAAACGGAGCAAAACAACAATAAGTAACTAACAAAGGAATTAGAGATTGACACCTAACAATACACATTTCTTCTCATACAAGTATAGCTTTTATTACATTGGAAAACGTATGTATATGTCGAGCGCCGATTGGTCTATACAATTAAATGACTTGTGTAGACATGTGCGCGTATGTGTGTACATATGTGTGTCTGTATCCACCTATGTGTACACGTTTAAACGTATGTATGTGTGAATGTGAATATGTGAATGTAAGTGTTTGTATACATGTATATATGTATGCATTATTTCCCACTTGCTCTGTTGTCCAGACTTCATACAAACGCCGTCAATTGGGAAACACCTGGATTCTATAGCGGCCCAGGAAGACGTCATAGGAGCCAGGCAATCTTTCATTCGTCTCCAGGTTTGTGTAAGCATTATCATCCTTCAGCCATCGATGCAACCTCAACAGCAGGCACAGTGTTTCCACAAAAACGATGTTATCTGATTAAATCTGGTTAAATGTAGCTTGTCTAAATTAAGTGTAGCAGTCAGTAAAGCTGGTCTTGGAGACCTCCATGACTAGCAGGCTTGTCTGTAGATCCGGTGGGGCCATTATTCCTATCCCCCTCGAGTCGACAATTTAAATAAAAGTGTGACTTGGACCGGCCGGTAGACGTATCCTAAAATGGTTACTATGAAATGTTCTGGGCAAGATGGCCGCTGTGACATGGACCACATCACACATCGTTTGCTGATTATTCTTTACATTTTATGGCTATCACCATTTACCCAAAGCTGAAAGTCTACAAAACAATCGTATTACCCACGCTTCTATATTCTTGTTAAACATGGGCTTTTAACAGCGACACGCCAGGAAATTAAACCACTCAAATTTTCCAGATTTGGACTCATTTTGGCTATCCAATTAAATGCGATGTGTATGGTTGTCTAAATTACTTCCACACAGCCTGCCTTACGAAGCTGTTGAAGATCAAATGGCAAGACAAGATCCCAGACACTGACGTCTTAGAAAGAGCGTCCATGCCTAGTATCCATACTCTACTAATGAAGTATCAGCTTCGCTGGGTTGGTCACTTGACTCACATGCCAGATCACAGGCTACCTAAACGAATGTTTTACGGTGAGTTGCGCTATGGCAAACGCTCCCAATGCGGCTAAAGGGAACGCTTTAAAGAGACCCTGAAGATCACTCTAAAAGCTTTTGGATTTCATCACTACGCATGGACATCATTACGCAAGGGTGTAGTCACTTGTGAAGCTATCAGGACTGCGAGAGATCTGAAAAAGACTGGATAAAAAAGTCACTGTAAGACCTCCTCTCGGAACGTCAAGCATTCTGTGCCCACATTGTCAAAGAACATTTTGAGTCATATAGGCCTTACCAGCCATCTTAGAACTGACGGCTCCATACTTTCAACCCCGCTGGATAAAACGAATGGTCGTCACCATTCTTGATGGATAAACACCATATACCCAATATACCCTATAGCATGAAAACGGGTCTTTTACTTCTAGGACACAAATACACCTTGCGAAAACATGAGTTATTTCTATATTGTATAGTATGTCTATATATTCTTGTCAGTTTCGGCTGGTAATCTAAATGTTTTACGCGCACTCTGCCATATCCATCGATCGTCTTCTCTCCCTGTTTACCTAACAAACAAAAATCAAAGATAGGGAGCATCCGTTGGGTCTTTTCCCCAGGACGTGATGGTGTGTAGGGAAATGAGCAGGTGGACTCATTGGCTGGATGTGGATGGGATATTGGTGCACGATAAGGCACGTGTGGCCAGGGTTCTTTGGGATATCGTGTGTATAGTGTGGAAGAATAGAAACATCATTACTGCCTGGAGAGAATTCTAGTGCAAGGAGTTACTTAGTGGATCTGGCGGGCAATCAGCACTACAGGGAGAGGCTAGATATCAGATTTCAACTGATACCATTAGTAATGGTACTCTTCGCTTGCTGTTTAAGATGAGGAAGGAGCGCGTATGGTTCTGTGACGTCGGCTCTTGGCTTGACTCATCTCTGTCTTCAGGAATGTCACAACATTCCCCCAAACACTCACATCATATCGTAACCAGCAATGAGATTCTCTTGTCCTGGTGTTGGCAATCATGTGAAAGAGTCGCATATAGTAACTGGAAATTAGTTTTCTCAGCTTCTTGTTGCATTCTAAGAATTCAGTGTGGAAACCACATCTCTTTGAGCTCCAGTTTCTTTCTGCTCTCGTCAATCGTCGTCCTTGAAGGACTGGCGTACGATATATGGGTAACTTATTCTAAATTCGTTTCTGATTTTAGGCTGTCGTCACAAACTATAACATGGACATTCACCAGTCAAACTGTTTACGCTATACGGGTGTACTTTTAATGACTTTGCAGTGTTTGGAAATATTGCTGGTCCAAGTTGTGTATATGATGCATGAACGTTACAGAGGGTGAATACAAAACTTGGAACGGCGATATTTTCAAACACTGCACAGTCATTAAAAATACGCCATTTAGTTGTAAGTAAATAAGCAGTAAATACCCCTTTATTTGCCTTAATGGTTATAGGACAAATGGTACTAGATCCATATTGCTATAGACCAGTCGCACTCCCGACCTGATGCGCTTAATATCACGCTGGTTGCTATTACATCACAAGACATTTCTGGTACACATTTTATAATGGATCGGCCTGCCAGCCCAGGTCAAAGTTAACAGTCAGTCTGTAGGCAAGTTCAAACCCGTGACCCATGCAAGTTCATGGCCATGACCCATGCAAGTTCAAACCCATGACCCAGGCAAGTTCATGCCCATGACCCAGGCAAGTTCATGCCCATAACCCAGGCAGGTTCACACCCATGACTTATGTAAGTTCAAATCCATGACCCAGGCAAGTGCATGCCCATGACCCAGGCAAGTTCATGCCCATGACCCAGGCAAGTTCATGCCCATGACCCAGGCAAGCTCATGCCCATGACCCAGGCAAGTTCAAACCCATGACTAAAGCAAGTTCAAACCCATGACCCAGGCAAGTTCAAACCCATGATCCATGCAGGTTCAAATCCATGACTAAAGCAAGTTCAAACCCATGACCCAGGCAAGTTCAAACCCATGATCCATGCAAGTTCGAATCCATGACTAAAGTAAGTTCAAACCCATGACCCAGGCAAGTTCAAACCCATGATCCAACCAAGTTCAAATCCATGACTTATGCAAATTCACACCCATGATCCAGGCAAGTTCGAACCCATGATCCATGCAAATTCACACCCATGACCCAGGCAAGTTCAAACCCATGATCCATGCAAGTTCAAACCCATGACCCAGGCAAGTTCAAATCCATGACCCAGGCACGTTCAAACCCATGATCCATGCAGGTTCAAATCCATGACTAAAGCAAGTTCAAACCCATGACCCAGGCAAGTTCAAACCCATGATCCATGCAGGTTCAAATCCATGACTAAAGCAAGTTCAAACCCATGACCCAGGCAAGTTCAAATCCATGACTAAAGCAAGTTCAAACCCATGACAGAGGCAAGTTCAAATCCATGACTAAAGCAAGTTCAAACCCATGACCCAGTGTGACAAATTATTTGATGATTGACAGAGGACCTAGTTTGTAGTGTTCTCTGGAGATATATCTTGAATATTAAATAACAAGATAAAGGATATGATTTAGCACGTTTTGTCTAGAGGTCACTCAAATGAGCTAATCATTCCCGCAATAGCCTTTTTGGAGAACATTTTTCTTTTTGGCTCAAACCCCCACTGTGAGACCACTATGTATCCACACAGAAATTTATATAAGAAGTAAAATAGTTCACCCAAGGCCAGAGAAGATCTGAACTATTAGCGCCTGTACAACTGAGGATCCCTCTCACTCAACATAATGTTGCCAGTGTGCTATTCGTCCGTCACATAGATCTTTCCCTATATTTTTTGTCATTTTTGTGACCTATATCAGTTCAATTAGTCTTTAGGACTTTAGGACTTTATGTATTTTGTAGACAAACAAACTTCAACAATAACGGTACATTACATCTGTTGGACAAGACATCTACATGACAGGTTCTTGACAAAAGTGGGACATACATTCACAAGGAATTGTTTACACCACAATTGTACAAGATAGACATCATGTGATACTTGACAACATCTATACAGGACTTTTCACAATATGTATAACCAACCACAGCACTTAAGACAGTCACCAGAGACAACACTTGACAGCAACTGTACAAGAAATTCTCTTAAGACATGTACTTAAAACTGATTCATAAAATACACAATTTATTGAGCTGATGGTAAGTAGAGTGGTGACCATTGCCTCATCTCCTGTCATGTCAACACTTCAATTATTGCATAGAAAATGCATAAAATATGTCATACATGCAGTTTGATAAACAAGATACAACACTTCTTATTTACTCCACGACCCAAAAATAAATTCTTCTCCTCCTCCTCTCCAATATCTAACTACACCACACCATTCCGTTACAGTATCTGTATCTATCATCATTTCCTGACTCTTGGGAATTTAGGAAATCCTATCCATGGGCAACTCAAGGAAGAAACTACTGTTCTGGGTCTGTTGGATCCTTTTATCATCAGCATGGATGTTGGACTAGCTCCAGTTAGCAGCTTCCCCAGATTAAGCTTCATGGCAGATTCATTCCTCTTGAAGACAAGATTTGGTATGATGATATGGTACTGCATCTCACGGTTGATCAGGCTGTTAGTGAAGGCTGTCACTGGGTACTTCAATAAGGACATACAGAATGTCCCATACATTGCAGCTACTCACTTAGCCAGATCAACTTCCCTACTGTTCCTCACATTCTTCAAGAATCACTGTGTGAGCATCAGGCTGGATATTTTCTTCTAAGTTTTGTCTTAGATAAACAAACACTCCAAATTTACTCCACAGTTCTCCATGAATGTAGTTCATAGAACAAGATTTGATGTTAGTCTCATTTGACCTTTTGACTGACTCAAAGATCACTGTCCAGTTCACCACATTGGTAGTGCTTCAGATTGTGTTATTCTCCCATTTATGCATTCAGCTGTTGAGCTGAGAGAAAACTCTTCTTGATATTCCCACATTTTGATAGGGAGTCACATCTGGATCTAGGACTTCTGTTTAGTTGTCCCAGATGATATATGGATGGCCTCTCCACCATACTGTTCTCTGTCGACATATAAAATGGCACAACATCTCTTTACATATGTTAAAAGATAATGTTATTATACATCAACAGACACAGACTGGGGATGGGGAGGAAAAGGATGGGTGTGGTCCAAACACACCTCTCCTAGTTTGATGATGCAGTGTATTTCACTCTGATGTACTGTGGTAATCACAAGACCATATGCTGAGACAGGGTAGCTTAACACAATTACAAGCATTCATGTGGTCTAAGTTTCACCATGTTTGAACCACAGTAGACCTGGGCACAAGGAGGACCAGACACAGTACAGCAATCATTGTGACATAGCAACATGGGACAGGCATTGTGAAGGAAAATGGAAAATAGGCATTTACAACTGCAATATGCAATATGGATTAACTAATGGCATTTACCCAATTATCAGACCAGACATCCATTCCTATGGCTGTGATGTTGGTGCATGAATGTCCTATTCCATATTCACCCACACAGCAATGCCAGACCTCACCCCTTTTTCACCAGACTTGTCTCACAGGTACATCATCATCATCATGTGCTCTTTCCCCACTGAGTAATTTTCATGTCTACTACAGTAGGTAACAGAAGCTCAATTGCATACACAATTGTTCACATATGCACCAAGCACATATGTGGAAAAACATGTTTAGTCCTTGTAAATTTGCATGAGCCATACATATATTCAGCCAACTAAGACACAGGTTCACACACCGATGGTTCTCTTAGGAACTAGTTTATATGAACCATCCAACAGTAGAGGTAACAGTGTAATGCTGCAGAGAGAAATGGTATTCTCGTGAGCTTAATTTGCCACCAGGTATCACATGGACTTAGCAATTCTGGCGTGCCACACACAACCTGTTTACATATGGATATTTGAAGCATCTTTCTTTCTACTAATGTGAGAGGCTACTTATCAAATCACCCGCTCACTCACTCCATCATTCTCAGCGTTTTACCAAGGAACTTGTACATGTTTACATCACTCATTCCAATCTAAACTGCCATATGTTAACTCGCGAGAGCAAAGGTACAGTTGATTTAAGAATAAGTCATCCTAGGCATTAAGAATGCACAAGGGGTTTGGGTTTGCGAATCTGCATGAGTGTGTCATACATTCATCAAGCATACGCAACCAGTCACAACAAGGGATTGATATGCATTTGGAGTATACAGCGTGAAAGACGTGTCAAGGTTGAAGATGCAGTGTTCAGAATTCTGGCGCACAGAAGTTAGGTTTTCCACTTTCACATTTTATTCATAAAATACTCATACATTCTTCTCATTCGTTTATCAGGCACAACTACAACATTAAAGTATGTTTTAAAGTGGTACCTGCTGTCCAGAGAACAATATATTATTGAATCTTTAAGGGCATTGTTGGGTCATCACTTCACACTATCGACCGCTCCTGGTGAAATCCCCGCTCAAACTAATTAGATTTTAAAATATGGCCCAGGAATAGCGTGGGCTCATTACTTATGAACCAATCAAAAGACAAGTGCATACTGCCGCCTCCCCCAACTCGTTCTAGAACATTCGATCTAAGAATAGCCCTTATATTTGGGATGGTCCCCGTTAAGACTTAAAGTATCCTTATGAAATGTGTCGGACTGGGAATGAGGAATTCTGTTTCATCATGCTACACCCAGGCAAGTTCAAACCCATGACCCAGGCAAGTTCAAATCCATGACTAAAGCAATTTCAAACCCATGACCCAGGCAAGTTCAAACCCATGACTTATGCAAATTCACACCCATGACCCAGGCAAGTTCAAAGCCATGACCCAGGCAAGTTCAAACCCATGATCCATGCAAGTTCAAATCCATGACTAAAGCAAGTTCAAACCCATGACCCAGGCAAGTTCAAACCCATGATCCATGCAAGTTCAAATCCATGACTAAAGCAAGTTCAAACCCATGACCCAGGCAAGTTCAAACCCATGATCCATGCAAGTTCAAACCCATGACTCAGGCAAGTTCAAACCCATGACCCAGGCAAGTTCAAACCCATGATCCATGCAGGTTCAAATTTATGACTAAAGCAAGTTCAAACCCATGACCCAGGCAAGTTCAAATCCATGACTAAAGCAAGTTCAAACCCATGACCCAGGCAAGTTCAAACCCATGATCCAGGCAAGTTCAAACCCATGACTTATGTAAGTTCAAACCCATGACCCACGCAAGTTCAAACCCATGATCCATGCAAGTTCAAATCCATGACTAAAGCAAGTTCAAACCCATGACCCAGGCAAGTTCAAACCCATGACCCAGGCAAGTTCAAATCCATGACTAAAGCAAATTCACACCCATGATCCAGGCAAGTTCGAACCCATGACCAAGGCAAGTTCAAATCCATGACTAAAGCAAATTCACACCCATGACCCAGGCAAGTTCAAACCCATGATCCATGCAGGTTCAAATCCATGACTTATGCAAATTCACACCCATGATCCAGGCAAGTTCGAACCTATGACCCAGGCAGGTTTAAACCATGACCCACGCAAGTTCAAACCCATGACTATCGGACCGGCTTGCAAGCATCTAGCCATTACGCTACCGTTGCTCTGGTAATAGTTTAATTACAAATATAAATTAATTCCATGAATATATATGTGGGGGATGGTGGGGGAAAGAGGGGGGGGGGGGGGGTGAAGCACGTGTGCACTCAATTTATGCATGTTTATCTATCTGTCTGTCAGCAGTCTGATTCTCAATTATGTTGTCTGTCTTTATACCTATGTATCTACTTAAGAGTATTTATCCATCAGTTGATCCCTCTGCACGACTGCCAGTCTATGTGTCTGTAAGTCCATGCACATTGTGACCCCAATGTTAATCAATGTTTACTCTACAGGAAGTGTACAATTTGAACACTTCAGACATGATCAAGGGAAACTACTTCGGGTTCATTGGGCCGGAACTTAGCGAAGCTGATATTCTAGATATTGGAGAAGCTGCCTTCAATGGTCAGTTCCTTGTACATGTTTGTGTGTATTTGTGTTTTCAGATCACTTCACCATTTGTGTTTATTTCGGTTTACCTCTACGACGTATTCAATATACACACACAGTCTTGTCGGAATAAAAACACAAATTGAGACTAATAAGCTCAACAGGCGGGAAAACACACAGAGAAACAGGCGAGCGTTTAGACTGAAGTCTATATCAAAGAAAGAACAAAAACGAAAATATTAAAATAGTATAAAAATCTTACAACATGAACCCGATTCGACGATCCTGTCAGGTTATTAAATCCGAAGACGTGTTTGAAGTTTTCTAACTTGCCTTTCTTTACGTTCGCTCGCTATGAACTCAAGTATTAGTTGTTACTGTGGAGAAGCTTTCCTCATTACCAGTGGCCCTCGCCATCAGAAAAAAAAATTACTCCTATTTCTGATATACGTGTAATTTACGTCCCTAAGTGGTTTCAGCTTCTACACCGGTCAGTTGAACTACAATGTTGACTTCTACTCATTGACTTGGAGTTGTAAATTACAAGTACTTCAGAAGTCGGAGTGGATTCACCTGGGGGAGAGGGACACTGGTAATAGGGAAAGCTAGCCCACAAGCGAAAATCAGCCAGGTGTGGAGTACCATCGAGTTTACAGCGAGCGATAAAAAAAAACAGAACATTCCTCAACATAACAATCATCAACAGAACAATCCTCAATAGAAGAATCATCAAGAGAACACTCATCAACAGAACAATCATCAATAGAGAAATCATCAACAGAACAATCCTCAACATACCAATCCTCAACAGAACAATAATCAACAGAACAATCACAACAGAACAATCATCAACAGAACAATCCGTCCAGTAGACATCAATCAATATTCAACACGCAGTTGAGATAGAATACAACTAACGACGCCGGTTATCAGTGATAGACAAGTGGTGGACACGGCAACCGCCGACCAGCACAAAAGTGGACACGGGACATTAAAGACACTCTGAACATGGGCATGCATCAAGCAGGGGAACTGGCATAGGATCGAGTCTTTCCTGTGGAATATGGGGGAGAGAACGAGGTTCTACAGAGGTCTTACTGAACAGTGATGAGAATGACACATAATCTAAGCTTCCCATGCACGTCACAAACAATAGACTGCTCTCATTCGTGTATTCCAGTTCTTCTTCTATGTCGCAGTAGCATTCCTGTACAAGAAATAAATTAACGTACCTTATACGTAAATTAACGAGACCTTTCCACGCCTTAAGTCATTTTGGATATATTGTGCTAAAATCATATTTTTAATAAACCAATCGGTACTCTGTTGGTAATGTATCAGTATCACGCCCCTCCTTGACTTCCTAGGATATTTCTGATCACTTAACTTTGGCTGGGTTGGCCTTGGAGTCTAAATCAATTTTAAAAATACGAATCCGCCCATAAGAGGATCGAATGCATGACCACCGGGTCGACAGACGAGTGTCTAACCACTACGCTTCCGGGGTAATAAATAGGTTTAAAAAAATAGTAACCATTTGGGGAATTTCGAATATCTTGGGTCATTGATTACCAACAGTGGCGACACAATGAAGAAAATTACAAGACGAATATCAATTGCTCTTCAAAGACTTAAAGAACTGAATAAATTGTGGAGTGGGAAAGATAGAACTACACAATTTATATTTTTAAGAGCATGCATTTTTCTCATTGCATCATACTCCTGTGAGACCAGGACACTTACTAAACAAGTTGAACAGCCATTTATTCCTTTGAATATAAATGTAATAGACGGGTTATAAGAATATCTTGGATAAAGAAAAGAACAAATGCATCCATACTTCAAGAAATGAATATAGAAGAAGGTTGGCTGATGGAGACGATAAAACAAAGAACATTGAAATATTTTGGTCACTTTAAACGTCATAAAAGTTTGGAAAGAACAATAATGGAAGGGTATATGCCTGGGAAGAAAGGAAGAGGAAGGCCAAAAAAAAAGATGTGTGAAGGATGTGGTGGATGAACTCCAGATGGGTGATACGGACGCGGAACATCTTGCTTATGATATATGATATATAAACCTATTCCCTTATATAAAAGAACGCATATAAAACATAAAGCATTTATGTGTGTGAAACAATAATATTTGATGATTTCTGTATGTTAAACGATAATGTTTGATGATTTATGTATGTTAAACGATAATGTTTAATAATGTATGTATGTATGTTAAACGATAATGTTTGATAATGTATGTATGTTAAACGATAATAGTTGGTGATTTATGTATGTTAAACGATAATGTTTGATAATTTATGTATGCTAAACGATAATGTTTGTTAATTTATTTATGTTAAATGATAACGTTTGATAATTTCTGTACATTACACGATAATGTTTGATAATTTCTGTATGTTAAACGATAATGTATGCTGATGTCCGTGTACTGACCAGCCATTTATCCCATAAACAGACAATCAGTGGGACTATGCCATTTCCTGGCTGCAAGAGGCGCTGAAATTATCAATGCCACAACAACCTACCATTGGTTTGTGGGAATTTGATGCCTCCAGAAATAAAAAAGGAAGGATTCTTGCTCTACTTGGTCGGTCCTATCTTAGAGTAAGCCTTTCCCTTCTGATATGCCAGTGTCCAACAACTAAAGATAGAATAAATAATTAATTAATACAGAAATTCAAGATAACAGTGCCTCGGAATTTGCGGCGCCATATACTCAAACAGTTTCGGTTATTCAACGGTATGGATTTGCACACGTGTGTTTGTGTTCGTGTGTGTGTGTGTAAGTCTGTGTGTGTGTGTGTGTAAGTCTGTGTGTGTGTGTGTGTGTGTGTGCATGCGCTCGTGAGTGCGCGCGTGCGTGCAAGTGTGTATGTGTACAATATACAAGGTTTAACAAATTAAATTAAGTTGAGAGTAGACACGAGTACAAGCTCTACGTTTTATAAAATGAGACGCATGTCCTTTACAGAACGTCGCATTCAGCCTCAAAATGTGTTGGCTATATTTGTGATTTTCTGGGCGAATTTACGTCAATTGGTTGCCCACCTGTTCCACGTATTGCTAGATCTCTAGGAATAGTAACACTGTAACCTCCGATATTTTGATCTTAGTGAACTTGTTCAGAAATAACACACACACAGATTTAAACAACGTAAAATTAGACAACAAAGACAATAAATGTATTTTTTAAAACTCAGTAAATACAACAAATGCGGGCATCGAACCATTGCTCATCTTCAGTGAACAGAAAGGCCGGCAGTAGTTCCGATGTTAAGGTGCCAAAATGGAAAATATAAAGCGAAAGATGCGGAAACATATATGGATGTTTAGCTGGGATTCAACAAAGTTAAACAGAGACATCTGTAATACTAACGATTTACGCTGGACGGATATTCAACAAAGTTAAACAGAGACATCTGTAATACTAACGATTTACGCTGGATCGATGCATCCTAATGAGTTGATTAACTGGCCCTCAATTGTAAATCTATGTAGGTTGCTGCTGTAACATGGTCTTAATGTTGTGACACACACATCATCGATTCCATTGTTGTCAGGTGAATTACAATAGTTACAGACAGGTCTGTCGGAATGTTGTGTAAAATCCCTAAAATTAAGTTGCTTGTCTTTCACAGGACGTAGCAGTCAACCCCAGCATTTTCGCTGTTCGTGATTCCTGGGCAAGTTTTACGTTCAGTAGTTTGCCATTGCTTTATGAACGACAGGCTCCCATACCTTTTTCGAAAAAACCAGCACTACCGTGTTTCGAACCTGGGTAACCCTAAAGTGTTCCCGAAGTTGTCTGCCAAACGTGTACCATTCTGTCCAATATATTTCAGGTTACATTTTGGCAAATAATAGCATGCCTTAGGTTGCGAGGCGTCGATGTGAACTAGTCTTTCAAGGGTTAAAAGGCTAAAGGGAATGTGATCATCTGTGTCTGAATAACATGGGAGCATGTGAAGCACGTCTTCCAGTGACATTTAGATGTGCCCATAGACGAGGTAGCTGTATAGTGGCGACTGTGAACAAGTTAGTCTTTAAGACTTGTTGCTATGAAAGATTACCATAGGAATCGCCTCACGGGTGGATGAGTCTGATTCCAAAACTTACCAGTGATAGAGGAAGATATGCTTGATGACCAGAGATGGTCAGACATGGTTAGAGGTGGCCATAGATGGTAATAGATGGTCGGAGATAGTCATAGATGGCTAGAGATGGTCAGAGGTGGCCAGATACACGAGACAAGAGCACAGACCTTATCCAAAACTCTGAAACTCGTGTGAGATGCGAACCATAACCGTATTAGTTAGCTATTGTGTTATCTTGGCACTTATATGCTTGTATTTTCATCATCATCATCATCTTCCACTTCTGCCGTCAAGCGTCGTGGGGAGGAATAATTTGCGTTCCAGCGCCCGGTGGACGGCACTGGATAGTGTCATTCAGTGTGGTTGTACAATGTCTCTGATGTCGTCAATCCATTTTCTTCTTGGACGTCCTCGTGGTCTCGTCGCAGATGATCTTTGATGTAAGGCCAGTGATGGTAGCTGCTGATGTTGCATTCTAACGACATGGCCAAACCAGTTGATCTTCTGTCTTTCAATAAATGTGGCACAAGATGTTTATACCACAGTCTGTCTGATAGTAGCATTTCTTACTCGGTCTCGGATTGTTAAGTTGGCAGCTCTCCTCAGGCATCTCATTTCGCAGGTGTTGATTTTGCGAAGATGTAATTTGGATAAAGTCCAAGTTTGAGATTGGTAGCATAGGGTTGGTGTGAATATGCTGTTTATTATCTGTCGTTTTGCGGACATGGGTATGTTTGGGTGCTTCAGTAAGGGTGATAGTTGATATGTAAGTGCACTAGCTTTTAGACATCTTATTTCAATTTCTCTGTCCAATCTGCCATCTTCTGTGATCATACTTCCAAGCTATTTGAATTCTTTAACTTGTTTCAGAATTCAAATACTTGTATTGTAACTAGTACATTCGTGTAGGCTTGTGATCGTGAAGTTTAAAAGTAGTATAATAATGATATGATTAATGATTATAACTGTAAATACAGTATTACAATAAAACTACTTGTTTTATTTTATTTTTTTATTTTTTTTTTTATTTTTTTGCACTGGAAATCAAGCAAGGAAATAAGGTGAAGGCCGATGAGTTGTGGCGGGAAGCCAGAAGCGCTAGTGGTGAGCATAAATTGATTTCTCATTAGAGCATCTATTTCATACGATTTGAAAACTGGAGCTGTGGAGAGGTATGATCGCCGACATAGCTGACAAACCATGGTATATCATGATAGTGGAGAAGAAGACCGAGTGTCCGCCGGGAGAAGTGGATAGCTTAGCAGCTGAGAAGAACAGGAAACTCACTTGTCTTAACATTCGGAGATGGTTGTCAAAGGCACAGGTAAAAGACTCCCATGTGGATTTGGAAGGCAAGGAGAAACTACAGCATTATCTTCCCAAGAATTCAAGAAAGTTTTTATGAGTGTCATCTCCACAGAGACGGTAGTATGCTGTCTATAGTTGTAATTGCATTACATAAACTGCTCGAATTTTTCAAAACTAACATCAGCGCGGCTACATTTCTGAACTTATAGAACAAAACTCCCAAACATATTTATGTTAATTATCATTGCTAGTTACGTGTTTATGTTTATACATATATGTATTTACTGTAACTATTATTCATATTTATTGTAACTAGTATCATATTTATTGAAACTGGTAAAAGTATTTATTGTAACTCCTCATCATCAACAAGTGCCATGCCAGCTGGCGTAGGCGTTCATGGCTCTCCACAGATCTCGGTCTTGGGTTTTCTGGATCAACTCTGCTGATGATATTCCACCATGCTACCGTCTCAATCCGTCCAGCATCATTTCTCTTGATCTGCCTCTGCCTCTCTTCCCCTCGATCTTTCCAGTCGTCGCGATTTTCTCCAATCTCTTCTCATCAGATGACCAAAGAAAACTGTTTGTCTCTTTCTTATTGTTGTATATAATGTTCTCGTTTCATTAGTACTCTTTCAGGCAATCGTTGTTAGTTACTCCGGCGGTCTAAGGAATTCGCAACATTCATCTTAGGAACCACATCTTTGTTGCTATCAATGTCTTCCTAATTTGTTCATTTGCATTCACAGCACACACACACACACACACACACACACACACACACACACACACACACACACACACACACAGCAGAACATGTTCTATATAGCACTTCAGCACTCTCTTCCTTACATTCAATGAAAAGGACTTATTGCATAAGATACACTTCATTTTCAGAAATATTGTAACTAGTACATGTATTTATTGTAACTAATAGCCATATTTATTGTAACAAGTACGTGAACTTATTGCCGCGAGAACAATATGTAGAAGATGATGGCATGAGTAAGGAAAAAATAAACAGGACAATCAGAAAGTCGACATTAAAGTACAGGAATTTCAAATGGCTTCATAATTTAAACAGCTAACTTGTGAATAATCACGAATATCGATCTTGGTTTTACTTTTTAAATCTAATAAATAATGTGATGGTGTATCTGCATAAATCAATACAAGCGACGTCAATATCTTTCTGACATGAAATAGGGACGCCGCATGTTTCTACTCTGTTAAAATGCTGATTCAGGTGAATACCTTAAAAGTAAGATATAAATTACAATATCATTGTCTTGTAACTGTCAATGTTGTTGTTAAGGATACCAAGAGTGTTTAGCACGTGACATAACGGCGCAGACAAACACGGTGAGCTCATAAGGACTGTTTAAAGATGGCTGTCCCACTTTTGACATGCACCAAAGAGAAGCAGTGTTCTGTTATACATTTTTTGTTTGTTTAATCATTGAAGTTGTGAAACCTATAGAAATCCATTGGCGTATGAAGGGCCAGTATGGTGATGCATGCCATTCAGTCCAGCAAGTGTATGAGTGGAGTGAGAAATTTTAAAACGGCGTGACTTCTGTGACAGAGTGATCCGAGAGTCGATCTTCCTACAGGAATCCAATCACTTTATCGGCACTGGAGTACTTGCATTGATCGTAGTGGTGACTACATCGAAAAATCCGACATGTGTTCTTTACATTTTCAGAATATATTCACACACAAAAGGGGAGAAAGACATTTAAGGCTTTCATTTGAAGACCCCTCGTATTATTATATTTAACAACATCATGGCCTTTGCATGTTTTATTATTTGTTGTGTTTCTATTTATCATCAGCTGTATCAGATTCGCACGTTTCTTCTCTTGAAAGCGAACTGAGTATTCATCAAACATATAACGGGCCAGACCAAGCAGATGAGGACTTCAAAAGGTTATGCTCTCTACAACATAAGCTAACTCTGGTAATATCGCTAGTTGTCTTTTGTGTTCATTATTTTAAACAGAAAACTACCAAATATCAATATGACATTTGTACACATGTTGAATGCTGAGGGTATTGTTTACGGGACAGAGGATTAGTCCTAGGTAATCGCCAAGCATTGTGCAAAGTAGGAGTGTTATTTCACCCCAGACAGAAGAAAATCTCGAGCCTTACAGAAGGCTAGATCATAGGTCCATCCAGTCAAATATGGCTGATAGACTGTTGAACTGTTAAGGCTTCATGGGTGTTTTTGCTTATGGCTTCTATTTGCTTGCGCATTTTCCGAGAGGAAAATACATGCATGGATTGGCCACATGGCATGGACGAGACAGGAACACTGAGCTGATCCACGACTCTGGTGATCGAGTGAAATGACGAATCATGACCGCCCACGCTTTCCGGCATGGCACATGATTGATTGATTGATTGATTTCCTCACTTTGGAATGGTAGACATAGTTCCGTCGCCTAGCTGCTAAATTAAGTACCTGGAGTCACATGTATGCTGCTAAGTTAAGTACCTGGAGTGACATGTATGCTGCTAAGTTAAGTACCTGGAGTGACATGTATGCTGCTAAGTTAAGTACCTGGAGTGACATGTATGCTGCTGAGTTTAGTACCTGGAGTGACATGTATGCTGCTGTGTTAAGTACCTGGAGTGACATGTATGCTGCTAAGTTAAGTACGAGGAGTGACATGTATGCTGCTAAGTTAAGTACGAGGAGTGACATGTATGCTGCTGAGTTAAGTACCTGGAGTGACATGTATGCTGCTAAGTTAAGTACGAGGAGTGACATGTATGCTGCTGTGTTAAGTACCTGGAGTGACATGTATGCTGCTAAGTTAAGTACGAGGAGTGACATGTATGCTGCTGAATTAAGTACGAGGAGTGACATGTATGCTGCTAAGTTAAGTACCTGGAGTGACATGTATGCTGCTAAGTTAAGTACCTGGAGTCACATGTATGCTGCTAAGTTAAGTACCTGGAGTCACATGTATGCTGCTGAGTTAAGTACCTGGAGTCACATGTATGCTGCTAAGTTAAGTACCTGGAGTCACATGTATGCTGCTAAGTTAAGTACTTGGAGTGACATGTATGCTGCTAAGTTAAGTACCTAGAGTGACATGTATTCTGCTAAGTTAAGTACGAGGAGTCACATGTATGCTGCTAAGTTAAGTACCTGGAGTGACATGTATGCTGCAAAGTTAAGTACTTGGAGTGACATGTATGCTGCTAAGTTAAGTACCTGGAGTGACATGTATGCCGCTAAGTTAAGTACCTGGAGTGACATGTATGCTGCTAAGTTAAATACCTGGAGTGACATGTATGCTGCTAAATTAAGTACCTGGAGTGACATGTATGCTGCTAAGTTAAGTACCTGGAGTGACATGTATGCTGCTAAGTTAAGTACCTGGAGTGACATGTATGCTGCTAAGTTAAGTACGAGGAGTGACGTGTATGCTGCTAAGTTAAGTACCTGGAGTGACATGTATGCTGCTAAGTTAAGTACTTGGAGTGACATGTATGCTGCTAAGTTAAGTATCTGGAGTGACATGTATGCTGCTAAGTTAAGTACCTGGAGTGACATGTATGCTGCTAAGTTAAGTACCTAGAGTGACAAGTATGCTGCTAAGTTAAGTACCTGGAGTGACATGTATGCTGCTGAGTTAAGTACGAGGAGTGACATGTATGCTGCTAAGTTAAGTACGAGGAGTGACATGTATGCTGCTGAGTTAAGTACCTGGAGTGACATGTATGCTGCTGAGTTAAGTACGAGGAGTGACATGTATGCTGCTAAGTTAAGTACCTGGAGTGACATGTATGCTGCTGAGTTAAGTACGAGGAGTGACATGTATGCTGCTAAGTTAAGTACGAGGAGTGACATGTATGATGCTGAGTTAAGTACCTGGAGTCACATGTATGCTGCTAAGTTAAGTACGAGGAGTGACATGTATGCTGCTAAGTTAAGTACGAGGAGTGACATGTATGCTGCTAAGTTAAGTTCGAGGAGTGACATGTATAATGCTAAGTTAAGTACGAGGAGTGACATGCATGCTGCTAAGTTAAGTACGAGGAGTGACATGTATGCTGCTAAGTTAAGTACCTGGAGTGACATGTATGCTGCTAAGTTAAGTACCTGGAGTGACATGTATGCTGCTAAGTTAAGTACCTGGAGTCACATGTATGCTGCTAAGTTAAGTACCTGGAGTGACATGTATGCTGCTGAGTTAAGTACCTGGAGTCACATGTATGCTGCTAAGTTAAGTACCTGGAGTCACATGTATGCTGCTAAGTTAAGTACCTGGAGTCACATGTATGCTGCTAAGTTAAGTACTTGGAGTGACATGTATGCTGCTAAGTTAAGTACATGGAGTGACATTTATTCTGCTAAGTTAAGTACCTGGAGTGACATGTATGCTGCTAATTTAAGTACCTGGAGTGACATGTATGCTGCTGAGTTAAGTACCTGGAGTCACATGTATGCTGCTAACTTAAGTACCTGGAGTCACATGTATGCTGCTAAGTTAAGTACCTGGAGTCACATGTATGCTGCTAAGTTAAGTACTTGGAGTGACATGTATGCTGCTAAGTTAAGTACATGGAGTGACATTTATTCTGATAAGTTAAGTACCTGGAGTGACATGTATGCTGCTAAGTTAAGTACCTGGAGTGACATGTATGCTGCTAAGTTAAGTACTTGGAGTGACATGTATGCTGCTAAGTTAAGTATCTGGAGTGACATGTATGCTGCTAAGTTAAGTACCTAGAGTGACATGTATGCTGCTATGTTAAGTACCTGGAGTGACATGTATGCTGCTAAGTTAAGTACCTGGAGTGACATGTATGCTGCTAAGTTAAGTACCTGGAGTGACAAGTATGCTGCTAAGTTAAGTACCTGGAGTGACATGTATGCTGCTGAGTTAAGTACGAGGAGTGACATGTATGCTGCTAAGTTAAGTACGAGGAGTGACATGTATGCTGCTGAGTTAAGTACCTGGAGTGACATGTATGCTGCTGAGTTAAGTACGAGGAGTGACATGTATGCTGCTAAGTTAAGTACCTGGAGTGACATGTATGCTGCTGAGTTAAGTACGAGGAGTGACATGTATGCTGCTAAGTTAAGTACGAGGAGTGACATGTATGCTACTGAGTTAAGTACCTGGAGTCACATGTATGCTGCTGAGTTAAGTACCTGGAGTCACATGTATGCTGCTAAGTTAAGTACGAGGAGTGACATGTATGCTGCTAAGTTAAGTACGAGGAGTGACATGTATGCTGCTAAGTTAAGTTCGAGGAGTGACATGTATAATGCTAAGTTAAGTACGAGGAGTGACATGCATGCTGCTAAGTTAAGTACGAGGAGTGGCATGTATGCTGCTAAGTTAAGTACCTGGAGTGACATGTATGCTGCTAAGTTAAGTACCTGGAGTGACATGTATGCTGCTAAGTTAAGTACCTGGAGTGACATGTATGCTGCTAAGTTAAGTACCTGGAGTGACATGTATGCTGCTGAGTTAAGTACCTGGAGTCACATGTATGCTGCTAAGTTAAGTACCTGGAGTGACATGTATGCTGCTAAGTTAAGTACGAGGAGTGACATGTATGCTGCTAAGTTAAGTACGAGGAGTGACATGTATGCTGCTAAGTTAAGTACGAGGAGTGACATGTATGCTAAGTTAAGTACGAGGAGTGACATGTATGCTGCTAAGTTAAGTACGAGGAGTGACATGTATGCTGCTAAGTTAAGTACGAGGAGTGACATGTATGCTGCTAAGTTAAGTACGAGGAGTGACATGTATGCTGCTGAGTTAAGTACCTGGAGTCACATGTATGCTGCTAAGTTAAGTACCCGGAGTGACATGTATGCTGCTGAGTTAAGTACGAGGATTGACATGTATGCTGCTAAGTTAAGTTCGAGGAGTGACATGTATGCTGCTAAGTTAAGTACCTGGAGTGACATGTATGCTGCTGAGTTTAGTACCTGGAGTGACATGTATGCTGCTGTGTTAAGTACCTGGAGTGACATGTATGCTGCTAAGTTAAGTACGAGGAGTGACATGTATGCTGCTAAGTTAAGTACGAGGAGTGACATGTATGCTGCTGAGTTAAGTACCTGGAGTGACATGTATGCTGCTAAGTTAAGTACGAGGAGTGACATGTATGCTGCTGTGTTAAGTACCTGGAGTGACATGTATGCTGCTAAGTTAAGTACGAGGAGTGACATGTATGCTGCTGAATTAAGTACGAGGAGTGACATGTATGCTGCTAAGTTAAGTACCTGGAGTGACATGTATGCTGCTAAGTTAAGTACCTGGAGTCACATGTATGCTGCTAAGTTAAGTACCTGGAGTCACATGTATGCTGCTGAGTTAAGTACCTGGAGTCACATGTATGCTGCTAAGTTAAGTACCTGGAGTCACATGTATGCTGCTAAGTTAAGTACTTGGAGTGACATGTATGCTGCTAAGTTAAGTACCTAGAGTGACATGTATTCTGCTAAGTTAAGTACGAGGAGTCACATGTATGCTGCTAAGTTAAGTACCTGGAGTGACATGTATGCTGCTAAGTTAAGTACTTGGAGTGACATGTATGCTGCTAAGTTAAGTACCTGGAGTGACATGTATGCCGCTAAGTTAAGTACCTGGAGTGACATGTATGCTGCTAAGTTAAGTACCTGGAGTGACATGTATGCTGCTAAATTAAGTACCTGGAGTGACATGTATGCTGCTAAGTTAAGTACCTGGAGTGACATGTATGCTGCTAAGTTAAGTACCTGGAGTGACATGTATGCTGCTAAGTTAAGTACGAGGAGTGACGTGTATGCTGCTAAGTTAAGTACCTGGAGTGACATGTATGCTGCTAAGTTAAGTACTTGGAGTGACATGTATGCTGCTAAGTTAAGTATCTGGAGTGACATGTATGCTGCTAAGTTAAGTACCTGGAGTGACATGTATGCTGCTAAGTTAAGTACCTAGAGTGACAAGTATGCTGCTAAGTTAAGTACCTGGAGTGACATGTATGCTGCTGAGTTAAGTACGAGGAGTGACATGTATGCTGCTAAGTTAAGTACGAGGAGTGACATGTATGCTGCTGAGTTAAGTACCTGGAGTGACATGTATGCTGCTGAGTTAAGTACGAGGAGTGACATGTATGCTGCTAAGTTAAGTACCTGGAGTGACATGTATGCTGCTGAGTTAAGTACGAGGAGTGACATGTATGCTGCTAAGTTAAGTACGAGGAGTGACATGTATGATGCTGAGTTAAGTACCTGGAGTCACATGTATGCTGCTAAGTTAAGTACGAGGAGTGACATGTATGCTGCTAAGTTAAGTACGAGGAGTGACATGTATGCTGCTAAGTTAAGTTCGAGGAGTGACATGTATAATGCTAAGTTAAGTACGAGGAGTGACATGCATGCTGCTAAGTTAAGTACGAGGAGTGACATGTATGCTGCTAAGTTAAGTACCTGGAGTGACATGTATGCTGCTAAGTTAAGTACCTGGAGTCACATGTATGCTGCTAAGTTAAGTACCTGGAGTCACATGTATGCTGCTAAGTTAAGTACCTGGAGTGACATGTATGCTGCTGAGTTAAGTACCTGGAGTCACATGTATGCTGCTAAGTTAAGTACCTGGAGTCACATGTATGCTGCTAAGTTAAGTACCTGGAGTCACATGTATGCTGCTAAGTTAAGTACTTGGAGTGACATGTATGCTGCTAAGTTAAGTACATGGAGTGACATTTATTCTGCTAAGTTAAGTACCTGGAGTGACATGTATGCTGCTAAGTTAAGTACCTGGAGTGACATGTATGCTGCTAAGTTAAGTACCTGGAGTGACATGTATGCTGCTGAGTTAAGTACCTGGAGTCACATGTATGCTGCTAACTTAAGTACCTGGAGTCACATGTATGCTGCTAAGTTAAGTACCTGGAGTCACATGTATGCTGCTAAGTTAAGTACTTGGAGTGACATGTATGCTGCTAAGTTAAGTACATGGAGTGACATTTATTCTGCTAAGTTAAGTACCTGGAGTGACATGTATGCTGCTAAGTTAAGTACCTGGAGTGACATGTATGCTGCTAAGTTAAGTACTTGGAGTGACATGTATGCTGCTAAGTTAAGTATCTGGAGTGACATGTATGCTGCTAAGTTAAGTACCTAGAGTGACATGTATGCTGCTATGTTAAGTACCTGGAGTGACATGTATGCTGCTAAGTTAAGTACCTGGAGTGACATGTATGCTGCTAAGTTAAGTACCTGGAGTGACAAGTATGCTGCTAAGTTAAGTACCTGGAGTGACATGTATGCTGCTGAGTTAAGTACGAGGAGTGACATGTATGCTGCTAAGTTAAGTACGAGGAGTGACATGTATGCTGCTGAGTTAAGTACCTGGAGTGACATGTATGCTGCTGAGTTAAGTACGAGGAGTGACATGTATGCTGCTAAGTTAAGTACCTGGAGTGACATGTATGCTGCTGAGTTAAGTACGAGGAGTGACATGTATGCTGCTAAGTTAAGTACGAGGAGTGACATGTATGCTGCTGAGTTAAGTACCTGGAGTCACATGTATGCTGCTAAGTTAAGTACGAGGAGTGACATGTATGCTGCTAAGTTAAGTACGAGGAGTGACATGTATGCTGCTAAGTTAAGTTCGAGGAGTGACATGTATAATGCTAAGTTAAGTACGAGGAGTGACATGCATGCTGCTAAGTTAAGTACGAGGAGTGACATGTATGCTGCTAAGTTAAGTACCTGGAGTGACATGTATGCTGCTAAGTTAAGTACCTGGAGTGACATGTATGCTGCTAAGTTAAGTACCTGGAGTGACATGTATGCTGCTAAGTTAAGTACCTGGAGTGACATGTATGCTGCTGAGTTAAGTACCTGGAGTCACATGTATGCTGCTAAGTTAAGTACCTGGAGTGACATGTATGCTGCTAAGTTAAGTACGAGGAGTGACATGTATGCTGCTAAGTTAAGTACGAGGAGTGACATGTATGCTGCTAAGTTAAGTACGAGGAGTGACATGTATGCTAAGTTAAGTACGAGGAGTGACATGTATGCTGCTAAGTTAAGTACGAGGAGTGACATGTATGCTGCTAAGTTAAGTACGAGGAGTGACATGTATGCTGCTAAGTTAAGTACGAGGAGTGACATGTATGCTGCTGAGTTAAGTACCTGGAGTCACATGTATGCTGCTAAGTTAAGTACCCGGAGTGACATGTATGCTGCTGAGTTAAGTACGAGGATTGACATGTATGCTGCTAAGTTAAGTTCGAGGAGTGACATGTATGCTGCTAAGTTAAGTACGAGAAATGACATGTATGCTGCTGAGTTAAGTACCTGGAGTCACATGTATGCTGCTAAGTTAAGTACCTGGAGTGACATGTATGCTGCTAAGTTAAGTACGAGGGACATGTATGCTGCTAAATTAAGTACGAGGAGTGACATGTATGCTGCTGAGTTAAGTACCTGGAGTCACATGTATACTGCTAAGTTAAGTACCTGGAGTGGCATGTATGCTGCTGAGTTATGTACGAGGAGTCACATGTATGCTGCTAAGTTAAGTACGAGGAGTGACATGTATGCTGCTAAGTTAAGTACCTAGAGTGACATGTATGCTGCTATGTTAAGTACCTGGAGTGACATGTATGCTGCTAAGTTAAGTACCTGGAGTGACATGTATGCTGCTAAGTTAAGTACCTGGAGTGACAAGTATGCTGCTAAGTTAAGTACCTGGAGTCACATGTATGCTGCTAAGTACGAGGAGTGACATGTATGCTGCTAAGTTAAGTACGAGGAGTGACATGTATGCTGCTGAGTTAAGTACCTGGAGTGACATGTATGCTGCTAAGTTAAGTACGAGGAGTGACATGTATGCTGCTAAGTTAAGTACCTGGAGTGACATGTATGCTGCTGAGTTAAGTACGAGGAGTGACATGTATGCTGCTAAGTTAAGTACGAGGAGTGACATGTATGCTGCTGAGTTAAGTACCTGGAGTCACATGTATGCTGCTAAGTTAAGTACGAGGAGTGACATGTATGCTGCTAAGTTAAGTACGAGGAGTGACATGTATGCTGCTAAGTTAAGTTCGAGGAGTGACATGTATAATGCTAAGTTAAGTACGAGGAGTGACATGCATGCTGCTAAGTTAAGTACGAGGAGTGACATGTATGCTGCTAAGTTAAGTACCTGGAGTGACATGTATGCTGCTAAGTTAAGTACCTGGAGTGACATGTATGCTGCTAAGTTAAGTACCTGGAGTGACATGTATGCTGCTAAGTTAAGTACCTGGAGTGACATGTATGCTGCTGAGTTAAGTACCTGGAGTCACATGTATGCTGCTAAGTTAAGTACCTGGAGTGACATGTATGCTGCTAAGTTAAGTACGAGGAGTGACATGTATGCTGCTAAGTTAAGTACGAGGAGTGACATGTATGCTGCTAAGTTAAGTACGAGGAGTGACATGTATGCTAAGTTAAGTACGAGGAGTGACATGTATGCTGCTAAGTTAAGTACGAGGAGTGACATGTATGCTGCTAAGTTAAGTACGAGGAGTGACATGTATGCTGCTAAGTTAAGTACGAGGAGTGACATGTATGCTGCTGAGTTAAGTACCTGGAGTCACATGTATGCTGCTAAGTTAAGTACCCGGAGTGACATGTATGCTGCTGAGTTAAGTACGAGGATTGACATGTATGCTGCTAAGTTAAGTTCGAGGAGTGACATGTATGCTGCTAAGTTAAGTACGAGGAATGACATGTATGCTGCTGAGTTAAGTACCTGGAGTCACATGTATGCTGCTAAGTTAAGTACCTGGAGTGACATGTATGCTGCTAAGTTAAGTACGAGGGACATGTATGCTGCTAAGTTAAGTACGAGGAGTGACATGTATGCTGCTGAGTTAAGTACCTGGAGTCACATGTATACTGCTAAGTTAAGTACCTGGAGTGGCATGTATGCTGCTGAGTTATGTACGAGGAGTCACATGTATGCTGCTAAGTTAAGTACGAGGAGTGACATGTATGCTGCTAAGTTAAGTACGAGGAGTGGCATGTATGCTGCTAAGTTAAGTACCTGGAGTGACATGTATGCTGCTAAGTTAAGTACCTGGAGTGACATGAATGCTGCTAAGTTAAGTATCTGGAGTGACATGTATGCTGCTAAGTTAAGTACCTGGAGTCACATGTATGCTGCTAAGTACGAGGAGTGACGTGTATGCTGCTAAGTTAAGTACCTGGAGTCACATGTATGCTACTAAGTTAAGTACCTGGAGTGACATGTATGCTGCTAAGTTAAGTACGAGGAGTGACATGTATGCTGCTAAGTTAAGTACCTGGAGTGACATGTATGCTGCTGAGGTAAGTACCTGGAGTGACATGTATGCTGCGGATTTCATGAGGATGGCTTTTACATCTGTCTGCAGTAGTTTGTATTGTGAACGAACGTTTCGAACGCGGTATGTTGGATTACGAACTGCGTCCGTAACGCCTTCGCCACGGTGCTTGTCCTATTTCGATCTTTATCTCAGTCATATATCTTCCATCTGATTTTATCCATGTGCCTAGATATCTGAATTTCTGCACTTGCCCCAAAATAACGGCCAGTACTTTAATTGCACATTGAGGCACAATCTGTTTCTTTGATATTATTATTATTATTATTATTATTATTATTATTATTATTATTATTATTATTATTATTATTATTATTTTAATTATTATTAATAAATTAATTAAAATGCTGGATATAGTCTTATATTAACTAAGTTTTATTGTGTTTTCAGAAAAAGTTTGATCCCAGAATCTCCTGCAGCTATAAAGAAGTCATACTTCCGTATAACAGATTTAAGCAAGAGCTGGTATCTATCACGCCTTATGTAGCTCTCTTCTATGAAGTTGTAACGGACAAGGAAATAGACACGATCATGCAAGTCGCTCGACATAAGGCACGGTATTTTATATATTTATTTACATGTCTATTGAAGTAGAACCACACATAATAGCATTTATGTATATACATGTCATCACCATCAACTGCTTGCCGACCGACGTGGGCACGATCTTGTTTCTCCACATATTTCGAACCCCAACAACAAGAATCATTTCATGCGCTGACTGCCTTCCGCTCATGACATAAGGCTGTCCAGAATCTTCTCTGGCTGCTTCCTATATCTCACTTTTAACAAATCTTTTAAGTCGTCACAATATATTCTAGTTGTTACCGTCTCATAACATGGCCAGAATAATCCCGACTGGGTCTTTCTGGTGTCACAAGGGGTGAAGCCATTCTAGAGGGCTATACACGGGAGATTACTAACTTTCTGATGACTATTATAAACTGGCTTTATGCCATAACTTTTAAAACACACTTAGATTACACGTATTGTCACATGAACTTTCTGCATTTGTCTGCAAGGTACATCTCTCGTGCTTCCAACAAATACTCTCTGTGAAGAATAAATTATGTGTAAGCTTTAAAAAGAAAGAAGAAATATCACAAAAGGCAAAAAATCCGCTGATTGACAAGTTGTTTGTGCAATGTTCTTTGTACGAAAGTGAATGACGGGCAATGAGTGAAGAAGCGGTGGAGAAAGAGGAGGCAGAACACATTTTAGGTTTTAATGTGGAGAATGTTAGCCACAGAGAAGGAAATACACGTGGGCGTATTTACATTTAAAGACTTTAGTGGATCGCTGATCAAATATATAAGAATACTGAAAATGAATTGAACGGGTTAAATCAACTGACTATATTCAATAGAAAAATTGGCCATCTGTTGAAATAAACAGGAACGAGAGGCAGAAGGAGACACATGAAGTTGTATGCGGAAATCTTAAAGAGCTGACAACAAACAATAATATAAGCAGTGCGAACGTCATTACATATTAGATGACGGAGAGAACAGGATAATCATGCAAGAAACATATCTGCTACAAACCAGATTTTGAAGGAGAAGAAGAAGAAGAAGAAGAAGAAGAAGAAGAAGAAGAAGAAGAAGAAGAAGAAGAAGAAGAAGAAGAAGAAGAAGAAGAAGAAGGAGGAGAAGGAGGGGTAGAGGAAGAGGAGAAGGAGGATAAAGAAGAGGAGGAGGAGGCGGAAAAGGAAGAAGAGGAAGAGGAGGAGAAAGAGGAAGGAGGAAGGGGGAAGAGGAAGGGGGAGAGGGAAGTAGGAAAGAAGAAGAGGAAGGAAGGAAGAAGATGAAGGAAGACGTTTAATGAGGAAGAGGAAGGCGGAAGAGAGAGGCGGAAGAGGGAGGAGGAAGGGGGAGGCGGAAGAGGGAGGAGGAGGAAGAAGAAGAAGGATGGAGGAGGAGGAAGAAGAAGAAGGAGGAGGAAGGAGAAGGAGGAGGAAGAAGAAGAAGGAGGAGAAGAAGAAGAACCGCAGCAGTAACAACGATGGCTCTTAAGTATTTTTACTTATCTTACTTACTTTTTCATCCTTTTGTTCTTCTCGTCCTGTCGTCACCTTTTGATGTAGTCACAGGAGATCTCCTTGACTATATATTGTGTTTGTGAATGTGTTTGTTTGCTGATGAAGGCTAATCGCCGCAACGTTCTGTATGTGTCGTAAATCTGTTATGTAAATCTGCACTACTTTGTGTCATTTTATATTGGCTCTTAAGTAGAACGCTTGTAAGAAAATCACAGCTCTTCCGGTCCCCAACATGGCGGATAGGCATTTGAACCGTTAAGGCTCTGGAGTGTTTATGCTTCTGGTTATTGCTTGCAGTCGCATTTTCCTCATGTTGGACTGGTCGGGCATGGTTCCGTCGCCCTGGTACTGAGTTGAGTGCGTGGTGCGACACTGTGAGCTGTGAATTTCATTTGGAATATTGTTACATCTGTCCGCGGTTATTTTAATGTGAACTGCATGCTCGGAACGATGGTGGTCGGCCTGTCGCTTGGAATTGACTGGATTGCCTTTTCGGTTCACGGGTGCATTTTTCTCGGGGACTCCCGGGGGTCGTCGCTGGAGCTACGGTGTTCGTTCTTTGTGCGATGCTTTCAGCGGGCCGCCCTGCCAAAATGGACCGACAATGAAGTCGATCCTTTCGACTTTTAATGCAGTAATGTATAACTGCTGGTTTTCTAGTGACTGCTTCTTCCATCGACGATGAACTGTATTTCCGTGGAGGACTTTTGTGTTGGCATTCTGACGGCAACATTATGCACAGTATATATGTGCGGGTTGTTGGCTTGTCGAGACTCCTGTCTTTTCCACTTTTCACATTGGGCAGTGATGAGCATTTTGTGTGATATTCACTGGCACAGGAACGGGGCATAATGACCTGTTGCCGTGAAGTTGGAACCGCGACTAACTGGCTAACTAAGCTAGTCCACACGTAAAAATCAATCCGGTGTGGGTTACTCTCGACTTCAAAGCGAGAGATCGAAAAAAAAAAAAACACACACACACACACACACACATACATCTGCATGTTGAAATGTCAAAATGACAACATTAAATAGCGGACTGTCTGCAGCATTGCTGTACTGAGATGTATTGCTGCAGGAATGGAACAGTGATGAACCTCGTTGGAATTCGGTATATATATAATCATTGATTGATTGATTGATTGATTGATTGATTGATTGATTGATTGATTGATTTAAGAACCGACATCACAGCATCCGGGTGATGTGATTATCTACACAGATGGTTCGGTGTTGAGAGGTAGTAGAAGTGCCTGGGGTTTCTTGGCAAAGGCTAATGGTCGACGTTTGGTGCAGGAGAGCTTGGCATATAATACCACAACATCTAGCTTAAGAATGGAGGTGGAGGCAGTCACTGGCTTGCTTCGCTTCGGAAGTCGCGGGTGGCAAGCATCGTCTAGATCTTTTCTCCGGGGCATGCTGGTGTGCTGGGGAATGAACAGGCAGACAGAATGGCTGGCGCTGCAAAACTTGGTGGAGTGTTCATGCATGATAAGGCAGACGTGGTTGAGGCCTTGTGGGAGCACGTGTACACCACAGAGGAGCAAATGGATCACCATGGTCTGGCAAGAATGCGACAGCATGGAGTGACGAGGGGATCTGGCCGATCCTCGAAGCTTAGAGGAAAGGTGAGACGCATGCTACTGGTACTATTGAGGTTGGAACTCTTCGCTGGCTTCTGAGGATGGGGACGGAGCGCTTATGGGAATATATATATATATATATATATATATATATATATATATATATATATATATATATATATATATATATATATATATATATATATATATAAAGATTCTTGCATATCCTTTATATGACGTCGCAGTCAACCTCAGAAAGTTTACATTCAGTAATTTGTCATTGCTTTCTGAACGACCGGCACTCATACCATTTTATAAAAACCAACGCAAAGACGTCTGCTTCCAGAAAGTCCGCAGCTGTGTTTCGAATCCGGTATGTGGTATTACGAATTGCATTCTTATTTGTCTGGACTTTGTGCCTTTACATATGAGTTGTGATATGTACTTTTGTCCCCGTATTCCATTCAAGAGAATTAATACATATAAAATATGAGAGCTATAATTGTAACTCTTTCTCTAACAAAGCTAGCTCGAATATATATTTCCTAATCCCGATACAATGCAATATTATTCTAGAGACAGCCGCGGGACCTCAGTGACTTGTTCACAGAACTTCCTGGAAAGTCGTGTCCACAGGGTGTCATTATGTGATGGCAATGGGATTGCTGGTTTTCTGTATCTTCTTTGTTTATTTTCTAATATACAATATCCGATCCACAGTTGTCCAGAGGGACAATTAACCTTTTCGGCAACGATGTTGTGATCTTTTACAGGACAAGTGATCTGTAAGTACAGCTGTTGGTATAGGTTCAAATAGTAATTAACGTATAGAAACTAGAATTAAAAATCACCAGAACATACATGAATTATTGTTGTTGCTTGTTCTTGTTGTTGATGCTCCTGAGTGCATTTTCGAGATAATATTATTGTGACGGACTGACCTTCGGAATCATCGCCTACATACAGTTATTGCTTTTTAATTTATTTCCCGGCATTTAATACCAGGCTAGTCTAGATAGTTCAATAGATAATTAATAATAGTTAAATAAAATGGAGAACTTGCTGACAACTAGCAAGATTGAGGGGGAAAGAACAAGAGGAAGGCAGAGAAAACACCTGGATGACTTGGCCATGTGGTGTGAACACATAGACAAGAACACAGACCTGATCCACGACTCTGGTGATCACGTGATTGGGGGGGGCGAAACATGACCGCCCACACTTATCGGTGTGGCACATGATGAAGAATAATAGTCGACCCGAACGACTAACAGAACCGCAACACGGCAGTAACGACGTCTACAGCCTGGGTGATAGCTAGCCAAGGCAGAGGTGAAGACTGCTGCCAAATGCCCGAGGGGAAAATGCCCGCTTTACGATGCAGTGTCGAACCATGTTTCGGGATGCTGTGTTGTCTTCATGTTTGTCTCACAAATGTGAACGGTGCCTGTTTCTGAGCTACCCCTATCTCAGGTAGGAGAGAATCATGCACCCTGTTTTTTCGTGCACTCCCGCATTTATTAGCACCTTTGGCCGTGGACAAAATAGAGACTGGTGTGTTACGCATGGAGTGGCTTGAACACTTGAAAAGACGAAGACCAAGAGCATACATACATACATACACAGAGTATGCGGTTGTGAGAGGTAATGAACAGGCTGTCAGACTGGCTGGTGCCACTTTATGGCGCCTTAGAGCTAGATAATGACAAAGCTAATATGGAGACGACTCTCTGCTCTGGGATCGAATGGCGTGTCCAGGAAAACAAGGACCCATATTTGGAGAGGCTGATTCAGTAAAAATAAGGGTCAGAGGGGTGAGCAGAGAGACTGAATAACATTCAACACACAGACGACAGCGAAAGCAGAGGTTCACTCAGACTGACACTGAAGAGCTACTGAAGAACGGAATGGAGCACGTTTGGGGAGAGCTACTGAATAAGGCGGTGGAGCGAGTATGGGAATTTTAATGCAATAATGTTGATTCTTGATTTTATATTTCATATTTTCCGTTAAATACTGCGCCAGGAGGTCAGTATGGCTGAATGAATAATAGCGGTCGTTCTTAAACATTTGTGAGCTGATGCCTGTACATTTCGTTGTAATCATCTACTTGGATGCTCTGTGCTAAGCGGTGACAGAAGTGCCTGGGAGTTCGTGGCGGAAGGTTGTTGGACGATGTATGGCCCATGAGAGCCTGGCGTATGATACCACAACATATAGTTTGAGCATGGCGGTGGAGGAAGTCACGGCGGCATTCCGCTAGCTGCAAGATAAACATCACACGCATGTCGCAATTGTGTGATGAGTAAAGTGAAGATATGCATGCTTCGGGCAGAGTGCCAGGCTTCCTCCTATTCAACAATCTTGACTCAACTCAACTCTACGTAGTTCTAAAAAAATTGCATCTCCAATATATCACGTTTCACCTTTGTTTGATTACTAATTGTGCAGCATTCGTATCCACAAGTTAGAACAGGCCATATACAACTTCTCAGTAAGCGAATCTGTGTTCTTTGTCTGAGGATTAGAGTGACATGATCAGCATAGACCCTTTCAGAAGCCGTGCTCTAGAGTGCATTTGAAATGGGCAACAAGCAGGCAGTTTGAGAAACATCTTATGGCAGGCGAATTGTGGTTTCTGAAGAAAATGCAATTTCTTTAATGAACAAATTAAAACAGTAAATTCATTGAGAAATTAGACGTAGCCAGCCAAGATTCTGTTGACACATGAGGAGAAATAATCTTGAACACTTAGCCTCAAGTGGAAAACATAATAGGAAAATAGCACAGAAAATACAAAGTAAATACATGGATATCTTGTTCACACGGTAGACTATGTACAAGAACATAGGCATGATAACAAACTTCTGGACATCGTAAAAGAGACCAATGGTTGTTTATGAGACAGTTTTCTTTCACGTTCATATCACGAAGAATGTAAATATTTCTCTTATTCTAACACATTCTTTGTAACAAGCATGCCCAAATATTCCTGATTGTATTTTTCAGTGATTGCGAAATGCTTCATCACTCTGCTTCAGTATTCATTTTTTAACTTTTGATTTCCCTTAAATTTAGTCAACTAAGTGTTATAGATATTCGCGGGGATAATCATCACCATACAGCAAGCCCTATGCAGAACGTCGATCTCGTCACAAGTGTCTTTTTCTCCGAGTATCCAGTCTCTGTCATTCTTATGCACAGTATGTCTTTGATGACCTGTGTCCACTGATCTAGTCTCTGTCATTCTTATGCACAGTGTGTCTTTGATGACCTGTGTCCACTGATCTAGTCTCGGTCATTCTTATGCACAGTGTGTCTTTGATGACCTGTGTCCACTGATCTAGTCTCTGTCATTCTTATGCACAGTATGTCTTTGATGACCTGTGTCCACTGATCTAGTCTCGGTCATTCTTATGCACAGTGTGTCTTTGATGACCTGTGTCCACTGATCTAGTCTCGGTCATTCTTATGCACAGTGTGTCTTTGATGACCTGTGTCCACTGATCTAGTCTCGGTCATTCTTATGCACAGTGTGTCTTTGATGACCTGTGTCCACTGATCCAATCTCTGTCATTCTTATGCACAGTGTGTCTTTGATGACCTGTGTCCACTGATCTAGTCTCGGTCACTCTTATGCACAGTGTGTCTTTGATGACCTGTGTCCACTGATCCAGTCTCGGTCATTCTTATGCACAGTGTGTCTTTGATGACCTGTGTCCACTGATCTAGTCTCGGTCATTCTTATGCACAGTGTGTCTTTGATGACCTGTGTCCACTGATCTAGTCTAGGTCATTCTTATGCACAGTGTGTCTTTGATGACCTGTGTCCACTGATCTAGTCTCGGTCACTCTTATGCACAGTGTGTCTTTGATGACCTGTGTCCACTGATCTAGTCTCGGTAATTCTTATGCACAGTGTGTCTTTGATGACCTGTGTCCACTGATCTAGTCTAGGTCATTCTTATGCACAGTGTGTCTTTGATGACCTGTGTCCACTGATCCAGTCTCGGTCATTCTTATGCACAGTGTGTTTTTGATGACCTGTGTCCACTTATCCAGTCTCGGTCATTCTTATGCACAGTATGTCTTTGATTACATGTGTCCACTGATCTAGTCTCGGTCATTCTTATGCACAGTGTGTCTTTGATGACCTGTGTCCACTGATCTAGTCTCGGTCATTCTTATGCACAGTATGTCTTTTATTACATGTGTACACTGATCTAGTCTCGGTCATTCTTATGCACAGTGTGTCTTTGATGACCTGTGTCCACTGATCTAGTCTAGGTCATTCTTATGAAGAGTGTGTCTTTGATGACCTGTGTCCACTGATCCAGTCTCGGTCATTCTTATGCACAGTGTGTTTTTGATGACCTGTGTCCACTGATCCAGTCTCGGTCATTCTTATGCACAGTATGTCTTTGATTACATGTGTCCACTGATCTAGTCTCGGTCATTCTTATGCACAGTGTGTCTTTGATGACCTGTGTCCACTGATCTAGTCTCGGTCATTCTTCTGCACAGTATGTCTTTGATGACCTGTGTCCACTGATCTAGTCTCGGTCATTCTTATGCAAAGTGTGTCTTTGATGACCTGTGTCCACTGATCTAGTCTCGGTCATTCTTATGCACAGTATGTCTTTGATGACCTGTGTCCACTGATCTAGTCTCGGTTATTCTTATAAAAAGTGTGTCTTTGATGACCTGTGTCCACTGATCTAGTCTCGGTCATTCTTATGCACAGTATGTCTTTGATTACATGTGTCCACTGATCCAGTCTCGGTCATTCTTATGCACAGTGTGTCTTTGATGACCTGTGTCCACTGATCTAGTCTAGGTCATTCTTATGCACAGTGTGTCTTTGATGACCTGTGTCCACTAATCTAGTCTCGGTCATTCTTATGCACAGTGTGTTTTTGATGACTTGTGTCCACTTATCCAGTCTCGGTCATTCTTACGCACAGTGCGTCTAAGATGACCCGTTTCCACTGATCCAATCTCGGTCATTCGTATGTACAGAGTGTCTTTGATGACCTGTGTCCACTGATCTAGTCTCGGTCATTCTTATGCACAGTGTGTCTTTGATGACCTGTGTCCACTGATCTAGTCTCGGTCATTCTTATGCACAGTATGTCTTTGATGACCTGTGTCCACTGATCTAGTCTCGGTCATTCTTATGCAAAATGTGTCTTTGATGACCTGTGTCCACTGATCTAGTCTCGGTCATTCTTATGCACAGTATGTCTTTGATTACATGTGTCCACTGATCTAGTCTCGGTCATTCTTATGCACAGTGTGTTTTTGATGACCTGTGTCCACTTATCCAGTCTCGGTCATTCTTACGCACAGTGCGTCTAAGATGACCTTTGTCCACTGATCCAATCTCGGTCATTCGTATGTACAGAGTGTCTTTGATGACCTGTGTCCACTGATCCAGTCTCGGTCACTCTTATGCACAGTGTGTCTTTGATGACTTGTGTCCACTGATCTAGTCTCGGTCATTCTTATGCACAGTGTGTTTTTGATGACCTGTGTCCACTTATCCAGTCTCGGTCATTCTTACGCACAGTGCGTCTAAGATGACCTGTGTCCACTGATCCAATCTCGGTCATTCGTATGTACAGAGTGTCTTTGATGACCTGTGTCCACTGATCCAGTCTCGGTCACTCTTATGCACAGTGTGTCTTTGATGACCTGTGTCCACTGTCGTATTTGCTCGACAGATTTTCTGTTTGTTTGTTGCGCTTGTTTGCTTTCAACTGAAGCATAGTCCATACACGTGCTACTACTTCTAGTGCACTGGACTGATTTGTTCGTGTTGGTGAGCTTTCTTTATTACCTGTGTCCCTCGCAATCAGGTGAACCAACTCCGACGTTTGAGGTGCTTGTAATTTACGCCCCATTCTCAAGTTGGAGAAGTCAACATTTTAGTTAAACTGACCGCTGTAAGGGTTGAACCAGCCACCTTGGCATCAGAAAACCGAAAGTTTAAGAGCAAGCGTACTTATCCATTCAGCCATGCCGACCTTCGCCGACCGCTGTTAATTTAAAATAGATCTCTTGGTGCCCATTTTAGTCTGCGTCGACCTTGGACTGAGGTCAGTTTTAAGACTGTCTCCATGGGGACCCAAACTCAGGACATCTAGGCCAGCAGACAAGCGAGCTAGCCATTAATCTATCTTTCATGTTTTAAATCGTTTTAAATGTTTTCTGTGGTTTAGATTGTCCTCAGATTTCTACTATTGACTCAGCCGGCGTCTGTGGCTACGGGGGAAGTGTTTCACAATCTGGCCTATCCGGTTCGAAATCAGTCCCCTCCTAATTGGAAGTAGACCGTCTTGCATTTATTTTTAACTATAACGTGAGCGCCAGTCATTCAAAAAATCAATGGCAAACAAAGTAGTATGTCATGTTGTATTTGAGTATTATTTCAGGATCCAGATCCTCCTGGTGACGTAATATTTTACTATATAAAAAGTCATGATCCTACGCTTTGACGTCAAAAATCGGATCCTTCGGCGACCTCATATTCAAGGGATGCAACCCATGAATAAATAATCGAACGTATTTTTGCACTGTTACTTCCCTTTTTTCTGTGATAAATTTCATATGTAGCTTTCTCCGCTAACCCCGAATACTTTCGTCACGTGACGCGACGAGAATTAGCAGTGGTTCGAATCGCAAAAGTGACTTATGAGAGTATGGAGCCGGTCGCTCAGAAAGTCGTGGCGTGCCGATAAGCGTAATCTAGCCTAGGAATCAACATACAGCTGAAAGATGCTGGTGTTGACCGCAATATCCTGAAACAAGATGGAAACGCGGTGGGGGGGGGGGAATTATATAATTGCTGGTATTATTGAATGTAGCGGGCCGGAGCTTAAAAAACTATCATCATACTAGTGATGCTGTTAAGGTACAGTGCTCTTCCTCCTCGGTCTCTTTCTCTCTTTTTCCCTCGACTTCTTTCTTATCTGTATTGGGCATAAAAACTATCGTCATTCCATTGGGGCTGTGTAAGGCTTAGGGTTACAGTGTACTTCCTCGAGGTGGTCTAGGGGGCGGTGGGCGTGGGTGTGGGAGCTCAGGGGTGGAGCGTGGGGGGTCGGCGTGTGGGGTAGGACTATGCGGTTCGAACCTCAGCTCGTGACAGGTGTCATATGAAAATCGTAATAGGTAAACATGTATATATGGCCAGTATATGATCTGCAGAGGGTCGTAGTAGTGTAAACACTATCATCATACGGGTTACAAATGAAAACCTTAAAAAGTGAAGATGGTCGATGTTATTGATTGTAGCTGGTATAGCTTAAAGAAATTCGTTGGTAAGGGGTGGGTAGCGGCTATTAGTGATCTATAGAGTGTCGTAGTGACCTATAAACTATCATCATAGGCTTCAATTGAAAACCTTAAAAGGTAAAGATGGCCGATTTTATTGATAGCAACGGCTACATCTTAGTGAAAGTCGTTGGTTAGGGGTGGGTAGCGGTAATTAGTGATCTGTAGAGTGTCGTAGTCGCTTATTCACTATCATCATACGGGTTACAAATAAACACCTTAAAAGGTAAAGATGATCGACATTATTGATTTTAGTGGGTATATCTTAGTGAAACTCGATGGTAAGGGGTGGGTAGCAGTTACTAGGGGTCTGTAGAGGGTCACCGTGGTGTAAACACTATCATCATATGGGTTACAAATGAAAACCTTAAAAAGTAAAGATGACCGATGTTATTGATTGTCTCGGGTATGACTTAGTGAAATTCGGTGGTAAGGGGTGGGTAGTGGTACTAGTGGTCTGTATAGTGAAGTAGTGACCTATACACTATCGTCATAGGGCTACAAATGAAAACCTTAAAAAGTAAAAATTGCCGATAATATTGATTTTAGCGGGTATAGCTTAGTGAAATTCGTTGGTAAGAGGTGGATAGCGGTGATTACTGAACTGTAGAGGGTTGTAGTAGTGTAAACACTATCATCATTCGGGCTACAAATGAAAAACTTTAAAAGTAAAAATAGCAGATAGTATTGATTGTAGCGGGTATAGCTTAGTGAAATTCGTTGGTAAGAGGTGGGTAGCGGTGATTAATGAACTGTAGAGGGATGTAGTAGTGTAAACACTATCATCATCCGGATTACAAAGGAAAACCTTGAAAAGTAAAAATGGCCAATGGTATTGATTGTAGCAGGTATAGTTTAGTGAAATTCATTGGTAAAAGTGGGTGGGTGGTGAAGTAGGTAGATAAGTGGTTCTGAACACTATCATCATACGATTTCAGAGCTTCAAATGAAAACCTTAAAAGGGTAAATATGGCAGATAGTATCAGATGTAGCTAGGATGGCTTAGTGAAATTCGTTGGTAAGGGGTGGATGAGTGGGGGAGTAGATAGATAAGTGCATCTGCTTGTTATTAAGGGGTGAGCGAGTGGTGGAGTGGTTAGATAAATACTGCTGGTCTTTGATAAGCGCCGGAGGAGGTGCTAGATAAAGACTCTCGGTCGAATGTAAAGGGTGGGTAATGGAGGAACGGCTAGATATGTGCTTCTGGGCATCTTTAAGGGGTGATCGAGTGGCGGGGTGGCTAGATAAATACGTCCGATCCTTGATAAGAACCGGAGAGTAAGTCTCATATTAAGTCTAAAGACTGAACTCGTAGGTGGCTGATCTGACGGTGCCCGCCTGCGTGACACATCAGGGGGCTATGTAGGCGGGGGTGAACGTACGTGAACGTGTTCAGACATGTCTTTGGGGAAAACCGGAGGATGACTCAAACCATACCGATCGAGGTAAACCGGTTTGAACATGTTTAGACATGTTTTCAATGCAGCATCAGCCACAAGGCGTGGTAAAGACACTATGTTTGCAACAAACCCTATCGAAAACAGCTCACCGAAGAGACCACAGGGGTAAGTAGCACTGTGTGTATGCTATATTATCTCGTTACATATCATCAAGTCGGTATAGTGCTGCCCATAGTGTATATTTCAGAAGCTACATGATCCAATTAACAAGAATACAACACTAGGTGTAACCGCCCGGTATAGGAATACTAATACAAATATTAATGGTGGTCGTTTATAAAATATAATCATGAAATACCATCATCAGCTTCACTTTTGCCATCAAGTGACGCGGGGGAGAAATGGCGCTCCACCAATCGATGGGTGGCACTGAATAGTGTCATGCCGGGTGAAAATCTGTATTCTCAGGCGTCCTCTGTTGTAATCAGTTAGTTGTGGTGCATTCCAGTTGTGTACATATGAAACATGCTTTTTCGTTAAAGTATGCTTTCTCTGTTCACTAAAAAGTAATATGCTTTTGATCATCTACAGATTCAAACCAAGACAACCACCCCCATCATTGACACGTGGAGCACATCAATTCTGAAACGCACAAAGGTATTGTATATACCAGGTCTCCATTAAGTGTAGTGTAATATATATGTGTTTATGCCTATGTCCTTTTTCTATACAGTGTGTGGAAACAGGTTTATTCAACACTCAGTATCGATCATTATCCCGATCACTCTCCATAGTGAAACAAATTGTGCTGAGACAGGAGAATCTAGAGTCATGCTCTGTGGTCACTAAGTATTAAATGAATATATATCACTAATGCACACGATCTCAAAATACCCCGGCTCTTCAAAATGTATCAAAGCTACATAAAAGTCAATTATGTGGTGTCAAATTCAGTATGTTTAATCTTTACTGTTCCTTGTTATAGCATCTTTATCCTTTCTCCAGACTGAAAATTTGCAGACACAGAAAAATCTCGAGACTATTGAGTTGCTTACAAGAAGTGAAATCTCGAGGCTATAGCTGATAAGAAGTGAAAGCTCGAAGTTATTGAGCTGTGTATAAGAAAGGAAGGCAACGAACGGTCTACCACAAAATATTGGTATGTATGCTTTCATCATTTCTGACTAACGGCTGGTCATCACTAAATATTTTCACCCCTAAGTGGTTGGCACCACCAAATGTATTCAGCATTTCTCACTAACATAGTACACCTCGGCATTATACAATATAAAATAGCACAAAGAACAGAATTACGAACCAGTACGTTGTTAACCATCACCACAAAAATATAGTCACGGAGAAGACCTTCTGTAAGTATAAAAGAAAATGAAATAATTTACTATGTGTGACATCATAAGCCTCAGATCCTTTTTCTTTTGATATTTCCTAACAATTTATATGATATGAAATTTTTTCTGTAGATAGGCTATCCTTGTGATGTTGCATGTTTGTAAAATATCTGTTTAAAAAAAATTAATTTTTTTTTTTTTTTGGTGGACTTTCTTCACAGCTGTTGACGTCCAGTATTTACAACAATTGTAAAAGAAGCGCGGCAGATTACACAATTTTATAGTGGTCACTATACCTTATCAACTGGAGCTACACGAGCTTATGTCGTTGAATATCAACCCATTATTTTATACCCGAAGCTACAATCGAGTTGGGCAATATTACTGAGCTACTATCAAGCCATTATTTAACACCAGAAACTATTTATTGTCTTTTTCACCGCTACATTTTTCCCCTATCATTATGGCCACTAGTCAGAAAAATATATATCTCTGCCATATTTGTGGTAAAGAATTCACTGAAAAAGCCAATCTTACACGACACATTAACACCGTACACAAAACCAGAGCTCACGCATGCCACATTTGTGGCAATCTATACAAAAGGAAAGACCTCCTACAATGACACATAAAAACTGATCACCAGACAGCAACTACATCAACACATATGACCACTACACACTCAAACATGGACACTACAGCAGCAGACTCTACAGCGCGTAAAAGGACAGCACCAACAGACACACATACATCTAAAAAACAGAAACTGAACCAAGTGGAAGCAGAGGAAGCCGCCATAGTAGAGATAGATAAAGAAGTAAGATAGATGAGGAACTAAAGACCGTAGACACCATCCACGATGAGGAAGTCCAGCAGAAATATAGAGACGTCTGGCACTACCTTAGGACACATCAGAACATCCACAAATATGTATCGACCTACAATTTTTTTCATCGACCAGACTCAACACAACCAATTGACTGGACTGAGACTTTAAAAGCACTATTTACTAGTCAGACATGTCGGTTTAATGTAAATTATTCTCATCACATGATCTTACGTCATAAGGATACAGGAGAGCTTAGATTTTACCACTCATCATCTAACAATGCATGCCAGTTCAATGTCCCCCACTTAGTTACAAACGAACAACACTTTAACGATTTCATAGAAATAGTTCAGTACAGTGACATGTTTAATTACGCCCTACACAACATACCTGACACTAAATACCTGGTAGAGAAATCCCTGCGACTAGTTTCTATATATACCACATCACTGAACACCCACTAGGTTGATTGCTGGTTATAATATGGTCTATTAAAAATTAATGTGGTCATATGTGTGATATCTTTGCATGGGTGGTACAGTGAATTGTCAGTATCATCGAAAATAAAAGACTCAATGTTGTGTGTCACTGTCTGTCACATTTTCGCCGATAATTAAAAGGTTATTTGTATTGGACATTTGAAAACAAATATGGAATGTTGTGCACATGAAAATACTGCTTTTGGTGGGGAAAAAAAAGTTATGAAAACGAAAATTTCTTGTTGTGGGTTTTGTGGTATGCTTGGCTTGTTTTCCTCTTGCTGGTTTTTTATTGTTTTCATGTTGACGGCTACGCGAGCTTGTTTTTCATGTTGAATGTAGCGTAAAGCTGTGGAACAATTCACACATGCACACACATGCAATATGGAACAATGAGACAAGACCAAAGTCACACAAGAAAAAAGATACAGTAGAACAGAGAGAGACGTACAATATCACACAAGAATGTTCATCCAAACTTATAATTATCTCAGTGAAACTTATAAAAAGTAGGACACTTTGCTAACCAAAGTGAAAAATCTTAACCAAATTACAACCATACTTATAAATAGCTCAACCAAACTTATGAAAAGTAGGAATATTTGTTACC
This sequence comes from Cepaea hortensis, assembly GCA_963921405.1. Classification (NCBI taxonomy): domain Eukaryota; kingdom Metazoa; phylum Mollusca; class Gastropoda; order Stylommatophora; family Helicidae; genus Cepaea; species Cepaea hortensis. The sequence continues at coordinate 20,491,825 of OY992877.1, read as the reverse complement.
CAAATGTGAAAATATATCACCCAAAGAGAGAAATATTTCAACTAAACTTATAAATAGAGCAATCTAACTTATAAAAAGAATGAAAATTGTTAGACAAATGGGAAAATGTTAGGAAAAATACAGAAATAGTTCACCCAAACTGATGAAAAGTAGGAAACTTTATTAGCCAAAGGGGGAAAACCTAGGTCAAGTAGGAAAAGCTGCTACCCAAAAGTGAAAAATGTCACCAGATGCAGAAATATCTCGCTCAGATTTATGAAAACTAGGAAATTTTGTTAGCCAAATAGGAAAAATATTGGCCAAATAGGAAAATTCGTTAGCCAAAGATAGAAATAGCTCGCCCAGACTTATAAAAAGTAGGAATATTTTGTCAACCAAAGGGGAAAAATGTAAACCAAACTTATAAATATCTCACCCAAACTTATGAAAAGTAGGAAATTTTGTTGTCCAGATGTGAAAAGCTTGACCAAATTTCAAACAAACTCATAAAAAAGTATGAAACTTTGTTAACCAAATGTGAAAAGTTTGGCCAAAGTTCATTGAAACTTATAAAAAGTAGGAAACCAAATGTGAAAATTTGTGGACGTGAAGAAATATTTCAGGCAAAACTTATGAAAAGTAGGAAATTTTGTTAACAAAATAAGAAAAATTTTAGCCAAATTTTAGGCAAATTATAACAAAAGTAGGAAAATTCCTAAACCAAAAGGAAACAAATATCTCACGTTGTCGTTTTACATCTCAACCTACTAGAGATATTGACCTGTCCCCTATGCAAACAACAGCTGTTTTTTTTTTCTTTTCAGAAAATTAAATGTATCTTATGTAATAAGTCACTATGGTTGAATGAAAAAATAAAATTTCAAAAATAAAATTGTACAAAAAATTAAGAATTAAATTTCTACATGAAACATTCAATTTGGAAACATAAAGAGAAATTTAATTGTTAAGTTTTTGTACAATTTTATTGTTGAAATTTTATTTTTCATTCAACCATAGTCACTTATTACATAAGATACATTTAATTTTCTGAAAATACAGCTGTTGTTTGCATAGGGGACAGGCGATTATCTCTAGTAGGTTGTGATGTAAAACGACAACGTGAGATATTTTTTTCCTTTTGGTTTAGGAATTTTCCTACTTTTTTATAAGTTTGGCTAAAATTTGGCTAACATTTTTCTTATTTTGTTAACAAAATTTCCTACTTTTCATAAGTTTTGCCTGAAATATTTCTTCACTAGTCCAAAAAAAAATTTCACATTTTGTTAACAAAGTTTACTACTTTTTATAAGTTTCAATGAACTTTGGCCAAACGTTTCACATTTGGTTAACAAAGTTTCCTACTTTTTTATGAGTTTGTTTGAAATTTGGTCAAGCTTTTCACATCTGGACAACAAAATTTCCTACTTTTCATAAGTTTGAGTGAGATATTTATAAGTTTGGTTTACATTTTTCCCCTTTGGTTGACAAAATATTCCTACTTTTTATAAGTCTGGGCGAGCTATTTCTATCTTTGGCTAACGAATTTTCCTATTTGGCCAATATTTTTCCTATTTGGCTAACAAATTTTCCCAGTTTTCATAAGTGTGAGCGAGATATTTCTGCATCTGGTGACATTTTTCACTTTTGGGTAGCAGCTTTTCCTACTAGACCTAGGTTTTCCCCTTTTGGCTAATAAAGTTTCATACTTTTCATCAGTTTGGGTGAGCTATTTCTGTATTTTGCCTAACATTTTCCCATTTGCCTAACAATTTTCATTCTTTTTATAAGTTAGATTGCTCTATTTATAAGTTTAGTTGAAATATTTCTCTCTTTGGGTGATATATTTTCACATTTGGGTAACAAATATTCCTACTTTTCATAAGTTTGGTTGAGCTATTTATAAGTATGGTTGTAATTTGGTTAAGATTTTTCACTTTGGTTAGCAAAGTGTCCTACTTTTTATAAGTTTCGCTGAGATAATTATAAGTTTGGATGAACATTCTTGTGTGATATCGTACGTGTCTCTCTGTTCTACTGTATCTTTTTTCTTGTGTGACTTTGGTCTTGTCTCATTGTTCCATATTGTATGTGTGTGCATGTGTGAATTGTTCCACAGCTTTGCGCTACATTAAACATGAAAAACAAGCTCGCGTAGCCGTCAACATGAAAACAATGAAAAACCAGCAAGAGGAAAACAAGCCAAGCATACCACAAAACCCACAACAAGAAATTTTCGTTTTCATAACTTTTATTTTTTCCACCAAACGCAGTATTTTCATGTGCACAACATTCAATATTTGTTTTCAAATTTCCAATACAAATAACATTTTAATGATCGGTGAAAATGTGACAGACAGTGACACACAACATTGAGTCTTTTATTTTCGATGATACTGACAATTCACTGTACCACCCATGCAAAGATATCACACATATGACCACATTAATTTTTAATAGACCATATTATAACCAGCAATCAACCTAGTGGGTGTTCAGTGATGTGGTATATATAGAAACTAGTCGCAGGAATTGTCTCTACCAGGTATTTAGTGTCAGGTCTGTTGTGTAGGGCGTAATTAAAAATGTCACTGTCCTGAACTATTTCTATAAAATCGTTAAAGTCTTGTTCGTTTGTAACTAAGTGGGGGGGCATCGAACTGGCATGCATTGTTAGATGATGAGTGGTAAAATCTAAGCTCTCCAGTATCCTTATGACGTAAGATCATGTGATGAGAATAATTTACCTTAAACCGACATGTCTGACTAGTAAATAGTGCTTTTAAAGTCTCAGTACAGTCAATTGGTTGTGTTGAGTCTGGTCGATTAAAAAAATTGTAGGTCGATACATATTTGTGGATGTTCTGATGTGCCTAAGGTAGGTCCAGACGTCTCTATATTTCTGCTGGACTTCCTCATCGTGGATGGTGTCTACAGTCTTTAGTTCCTCATCTATCTCTACTTCTTTATCTATCTCTACTATGTCGGCTTCCTCTGCTTCCACTTGGTCAAGTTTCTGTTTTTTAGATGTCTTTGTGTCTGTTGGTGCTGTCCTTTTACGCGCTGTAGAGTCTGCTGCTGTAGTGTCCATGTTTGAGTGTGTAGTGGTCATATGTGTTGATGTAGTTGCTGTCTGGTGATCAGTTTTTATGTGTCATTGTAGGAGGTCTTTCCTTTTGTATAGATTGCCACAAATGTGGCATGCGTGAGCTGTGGTTTTGTGTACGGTGTTAATGTGTCGTGTAAGATTGGTTTTTTCAGTGAATTCTTTACCACAATTATGGCAGAGATAGGTATTTTTCTGACTAGTGGCCATAATGAAAGAGGGAAAATTTAGTGGTGAAAAAGACAATAAGTAGTTTCTGGTGTTAAATATTGGCTTGATAGTAGCTCAGTAATATTGCCCAACACGATTGTATCTTCGGGTATAAAATAATGGGTTGATATTCAACGAAGTAAGCTCGTGTAGCTCCAATTGATAAGGTATAGTGACCGCTATAAAATTGTGTAATCTGCCGCGCTTCTTTTACAATTGTTGTAAATACTGGACGTCAACAGCTGTGAAGGAAGACCACACAATATAAATATTTTTAAAAATAATTTTTTACAGATATTTTACAAACATGCAACACCACAAGGATAGCCTATGTTCAGAAAATATTTCATATCATATAAATTGTTAGGAAAAATCAAAAGAAAAAGGATTTGAGGCTTATGATGTCACACATAGTAAATTATTTCATTTTCTTTTTATACTTACAGAAGGTCTTCTCCGTGACTATATTTTTGTGGTGATAGTTAACAACGTCCTGGTTCGTAATTCTGTTCTTTGTGCTATTTTATATTGTATGATGCCGAGTTGTACTGTGTTAGTGAGAAATGCTGACTACATTTGGTGGTGCCAACCACTTAGGGGTGAAAATATTTAGTGATGACCAGCCGTTAGTGAGAAATGATGAAAGCATACATACCAATATTTTGTGGTGGACCGTTCGTTGCTTTCCTTTCTTATACACGGCTCAATAACTTCGAGCTTTCACTTCTTATCAGCTATAGCCTCGAGATTTCACTTCTTGTAAGCAACTCAATAGTCTCGAGATTTTTCTGTGTCTGCAAATTTTCAGTCTGGAGAAAGGATAAAGATGCTATAACAAGGAACAGTAAAGATTAAACATACTGAATTTGACACCACATAATTGACTTTTATGTAGCTTTGATACATTTTGAAGAGCCAGGGTATTTTGAGATCGTGTGCATTAGTGATATATATTCATTTAATTCTTAGTGACCACATAGCATGACTCTAGGTTCTCCTGTCTCAGCACATTTTGTTTCACTCTGGAGAGTGATCGGGATAATGATCGATACTGAGTGTTGAATAAACCTGTTTCCACACTGTATAGAAAAAGAACATAGGCATAAACACATATATATTACACTACACTTAATGGAGACCTGGTATATACAATACCTTTGTGCGTTCCAGAATTGATGTGCTCCACGTGTCAATGATGGGGGGTTGTCTTGGTTTGAATCTGTAGATGATCAAAAGCATATTACTTTTTAGTGAACAGAGAAAGCATACTTTAATGAAAAAGCATGTTTCATATGTACACAACAGGAATGCACCACAGCAGCTACCCTAACTGATTACAACAAAGGACGCCTGAGAATACAGATTTTCACCCGGAATGACACTATTCAGTAACACCTATCGATTGGTGGAGCGCCATTTCTCCCCCGCGTCACTTGACGGCAAAAGTGAAGCTGATGATGGTATTTCATGATTATATTTTATAAACGACGGCCATTAATATTTGTATTAGTATTCCTATACCGGGCGGTTACATCTAGTTGTGTATTCTTGTTAATTGCCTCATGTAGCTTCTGAGATATACACTATGGACAGCACTATACCGACTTGATGACATGTAAAGAGATAATATAGCATACACACAGTTCTACCTACCCCTGTGGTCTCTTCGGTGAGCTGTTTTCGATAGGGTTTGTTGCAAACATAGTGTCTTTACCCCGCCTTTGTGGCCGTTTTTATACAGACTGTGCGGCTGATGCTGCATTGAAAACATGTCTAAACATGTTCAAACCGGTTTACCTCGATCAGTATGGTTTGAGTCATCCTCCGGTTGTCCCCAAAGACATGTCTGAACACGTTCACCCTCGCCCGCATATCCCCGTGATGCGTCACGCAGGCGGGCACCGTCAGATAAGCCATCTACGAGTTCAGTCTTTAGACTTAATATGAGACTTACCCTCCGGTTCTTATCAAGGATCGGACGTATTTATCTAGCCACCCCGCCACTCGATCACCCCTTAAAGATGCTCAGAAGCACATATCTAGCCGTTCCTCCATTCACCCACCTTTTACATTCGACCGAGAGTCTTTATTTAGCACCTCCTCCGGCTCTTATCAAAGACCAGCAGTATTTATCTAATCACTCCACCACTCGCTCACCCCTTAATAACGAGCAGATGCACTTATCTAACTACTCCTCCACTCATCCACCCCTTACCAACGAATTTCACTAAGCCATCCTAGCTACATCTGATACTATCTGCCATATTTACCTATTTAAGGTTTTCATTTGAAGCTCTGAAATCGTATGATGATAGTGTTCAGAACCACTTATCTACCTACCCCTCCACCCACCCACTTTTATCAACGAATTTCACTAAGCTATACCCGGTAGAATCAATACTATCGGCCATTTTTACTTTTCAAGGCTTTTCTTTGTAACCCGGATGATGATAGTGTTTACACTACTACAACCCTCTACAGTTCAGTAATCACCGTTACCCACCTCTTACCAACGAATTTCGCTAAGCTATACCCGCTAAAAATCAATATTATCTGCCATTTTTACTTTTTAAGGTTTTCATTTGTAGCCCTATGACGATAGTGTATAGGTCACTACGGCACTCTACAGACCACTAGTAACCACTACCCACCCCTTACCACCGAATTTCACTAAGTCATACTCGAGACAATCAATAACATCGGCCATCTTTACTTTTTAAGGTTTTCATTTGTAACCCATATGATGATAGTGTTTACTCCACTGTGACCCTCTACAGACCCCTAGTAACTGCTACCCACCCCTTACCATCGAGTTTCACTAAGATATACCCACTAAAATCAATAATGTCGATCATCTTTACCTTTTAAGGTGTTTATTTGTAACCCGTATGATGATAGTGAATAAGCCACTACGACACTCTACAGATCACTAATAACTACTACCCACCCCTAACCAACGACTTTCACTAAGATGTAGCCGGTGCTATCAATAAAATCGGCCATCTTTACCTTTTAAGGTTTTCAATTGAAGCCGTATGTTGACAGTGTATAGGTCACTACGACACTCTACAGATCACTAATAGCCGCTACCCACCCCTTACCAATGAATTTCATTAAGCTATATCAGCTACAATCAATAACATCGACCATCTTCACTTTTTAAGGTTTTCATTTGTAACCCGTATGATGATAGTGTTTACACTACTACGACCCTCTACGGATCATATACCGGCCATATATACATGTTTACCTATTACGATTTTTATATGACACCTGTCACGAGCCGAGGTTCGAACCGCATAGCCCTACCCCACACGCCGACCCCCCACGCTCCACCCCTGAGCTCCCACACCCAGGCCCGCCGCCCCCTAGACCATCTCGAGGAAGTACACTGTAACCCTAAGCCTTACACAGCCCCAATGGAATGACGATAGTTTTTATGCCCAATACAGATAAAGAAAGAAGTCGAGGGAAAAAAAGAGAAAGAGACTGAAGATGAACAGCATTGTACCTTAACAGCATAACTAGTATGATGATAGTTTTTTAAGCTCCGGCCCGCTACATTCAATAATCCCAGCAATTATATAATTTTTACACATATGAAATTTATCACACAAAAAGGGAAGTAACAGTGCAAAAATGCGTTCGATTATTTATTCATGGGTTGCATCCCTTGAATATGAGGTCGCCGAAGGATCCAATTTTTGACGTCAGAGCGTAGTATCATGACTTTTTATATAGTAAAATACTACGTCACCAGGAGGGTCTGGATCCTGAAATAATACTCAAATACAACATGACATACTACTAAACTACTGAACGTAAAATTGTGTTGAAACTAACAAACATCACAAAATGATGGCATTGATTGCGACGTCCTGTAAATGGCATACCACTAAAATTGTCATTATTATGTCTTTCATACAGAACCTTTGCATTTCATGTATGATATGAATTCTTCATACTTATCTTTTTTGTACGCAGCTCATTTCTGTTTGACCGGGAGGCGCCAGCTGTTTTAGGTTCTGTATCCAAGAAGGTGGCAGGGCTTACCAGTCTGAACACGGCAAATGTTGTATTCGGACAAACTTTACAGGCCGAGCCCTTTCAGGTACGATTTATACAGGCCGGAATGCCTCATCATCATAATGATAAAATCATCGTCAGCAGTATTATTATTACCATCGTCATTATTAAAGCTGTCGTATGTATGTATGTATGTATGTATGTATGTATGTATGTATGTAGGTAGGTAGGTAGGTAGGTAGGTAGGTAGGTAGGTAGGTATGTATGCATGCATGCAAGCATGCAATATTGCATGCATGTATGCATGTATGTATGTATGTATGTATGTATGTATGTATGTATGTATGTATGTATGTATGTATGTATGTATGTATGTATGTATGTATGTATGTATATATGTATGTATGTATGTATGTATGTATGTATGTATGTATGTGTGTATGTCTCTGTGTGTGAACGTGCGTGCGCGCGTGCATGCGTGTGTGTGTGTATGTTTGTGTGTATTGCGTACGTCCATATTAGGTTTGTTTTATTAACCGGTATCGGCAACCTTTGTGTCCTAAACCTGACTCCCAGCATCCGTTGCACGTTGATGTTCTTTCTATCACGGACTTGTATTATCATCCTCTTCTCATTTGATCTTTGCAGGTTGCCAACTACGGCATGGGCGGACATTACGGCCTGCACTATGACTTCTTTAATGATGTAAGTTTGATGACTTGGTTTTATATTGATTCATACATAAACTAAACTGCCAGGGTAGCTCTTCTCTGGCAAGATAGTCAAGTTGATAGCGAACTGTGTGGTCATTTCAAGAGCACGGTTTGATGCTGGATCGACGCCTCGGCTTGTCGCTTGTCAACATGTGTAGAGAAAGGCCATCTAGTTCTCCTTGCTCTCATCATCCTCATCATCCAGTGCCTTGCCGGCTGGGTTGGGCGACCTGGCATCACCACATATTTTGATCTCCAAGGGCATGGATCAATTCGTGTGTTGACTTCTTTCCGTGCCATGACACAAGACTGTCAAGAATCTTTTCACTCTGTCTTCTTCTATCTCTCTCGCCGCAACTCTTTATGGTTGTCATGACATGTTCCAGTTTTTGTCTTCTCATAACGTGGCCAGAAAACGATGACTGTTTCTTTCTGATGTTTGTGATAATTTGTCTTTGTGACTTAGCTTCCCTCACAATGCCCTAATTGCTCATATTGGCTGTGCAATTAATTTCCAGCGTTCTTTTATAAAACCACATCTTCAAGGCTCACAGGGATCATCCTTGCTCTCATGCTTACAATATGTAACGGCGTTATCACATCATAGACCAGAAGCACGAAACTGCTGCCAGACAAATTATTATTATTATAGTGCTTAGTGTTCGCACTTACGAAAACAATGGTGTAGGCTCAGTTGCCAGCAGTGAAAGGATTGTGTTTGAAACCGATGCCGTTCTGGTGTCAGGGAAGTCACATGACAAGAGTTCAGGATATGTTTGAAACACAGCTGCGGGCGATTTGGAAGCAGACCGCCTTGAACTGGTCAACGGTGTGGGTGCCGGTCGTTCAGAAAGCAATGGCAAACTACTGCAGCAGTGTATCCAGGGCCGTGCTGTGCTATGATACAGAGAGGCGGCCGCATCAGGCGGCACCATAAGGGGGCGGCATAAGTAGCAAAATCAAAATACAATTTGAACCATTCAAGAGTTAAAAATCTTTACGCAACGCTTTTGGGGGCGGCATTTCGAATATTTGCATCATACTGAGAAAATCTACCCCACGGTCCTGAGTGTATCAACCTCACTCTTACAGTTTAACAATATATGGCAACTCGAATAGAAAGAAAAGTTATTCTTCGTTCGTCTAGAATGTTTATTTTGAACGTAATTGCGTTGTGCATGTTTACAGCAGAGCTGCGATATTTGAGTCTTTCTCCCGACATATCCGACTTCTTCAGACATTTGTTGATTGGACTAACCTTCCATGGTGTTCCGTCAGACGTTCGACTCTCATCGTTGTAGTGTTATCTCCATCCCAGCTGGTCCACTTAAAACAGCTGAGGACGGTCAGCCCTCAAGGAAAGGCAGCGACAGGTCATGGGCATTCCCCACCATCAAAGGAGACTTCCATAATTGCAGAGCAGACACGAAGCGCTCTGGTACTGGACTCACTCAAGTAATGAAAACTTATGTACCACATGCAGGCAAACCTGACATCGGTTAACCGTTAACAAATGATCATTACGTAAGTGGCAATGTTGCATGCAAATTACTGCTTTTGTTTGCTTTGTTTAATCAGATATCACTTTCAATTTTAATTCCCACAACAGTCAACATCGAATTTACCCAATTTTCAATATGGCGGAGACAGATTGGCAACGTTTCTTGTATACGTAAGTATGAAGATCATCTTGCTTGCTTGCTTGCTTGCTTGTGTTCGCTGGCTGTGAACTCCAGCGCGAAGTCCTGTATGCCGGATGAAGGCATCCTGTTGTCCAACATCAGTGTGATGTCACACAGGACCTGAGGTTTGCGTGAGTATCCGTTGTCCCATGTCTGGCTTATTGGTGTGCAGACTGGTGGTTCCTCGCCATGCAGGCAGACACTCTTCGACTTCAGAGGAAAGATCATCTTCATCATCATCGTCATTATCACAAGTGCCTTGGCTATTGTCGTTGGTGATTACGCTTCTGCACATCTTTCGATTTCCAACAGCATGCATCAGTTCTCGCGACGACGTCATTCCGTGCCTGGGAATTCTCTACCAATGTCTGCCTGTTTATTTTTTTCCACAAATATTCCCATTTGTCACAGTATGTTGCAAGTTTTGTTTTCACATAATGTGGTAAAAAGTTATGACTGCCTCTTTATGATGCTTGTGATACGGTATCTTTTATTCTGCCTCTATGTAAACGTTTAAATTATTCATTTGGGCTGAAGGGGAATGTTCAGTATAATTCCGCTAAAGCACATCTTCGAAGACTCCTGTAATTTTTGTTGCTTGTTTACTACTTGTTCAAGATTCACAACAATATCTTAAAACTGGTTCTATCTAACGTGCAAGAATTCTTTTCCTAACCTCTAGGTGTTTCTTGTTCTGTTCTGTTCTTTATGTCTATGATGCATCTTCCATCTGATATTATGCTCTTGACTAGATACTTCCAGATCTGTACTTGCTCCAGATTCACACCATTTACTTTAATTGTGTAAACTATATCTTTTATATTACACTCTCTAAGCCTTTCTATTATTCGAGATCAAACCCATTGTTTTGTTTTGTATTTTTCTTTTTGTACAATCGTTTCATTTTCTGTAGTTCCTTCTGACTTGTTGATATCAAGACGGTGTCGTCTGTTTAACGTCAGTAATTTATATTATGACTGCCAACCGGCGTCCCTGGCATCAGCAAAGGTTATTTATTATTCTTCCGTTGTTGTTCAATCCAGGTAATTCTCCGACATGCAGTATACACACATTGCCATCCTCGCAGGTGCTAGGGAATTCGTGCACTGTCCGGAGGTTCTTCGCTACCGATTCTCGCGCATATCACGTTACTCGCGAATGTATACGGGATTACGGAAAAAGACGTTACACCCCTATGCCATGGAATTTCCACATTTAAAAAAGAAATTTCTTTAAGCCAGGATCCTGAAACCACGTGATCAATTGGCTGTTGAGCTTGAGTGCAGCCGGCAGTCAGTTGTTGGATATGGTATCATGTTATTGGATATAGTCTCAAGTTGTTTAACATGGTCTCAAGTCGTTGGATATAGTCTCAAGCTGTTTAATATAGTTTCAAGTCGTTGGATATGTTTCAAGTTGCTGGATATGGTCTCAAGTTGTTGGATATGATCTCAAGTTGCTGGATACGGTCTCAAGTTGTTGGATATGGTCTCAAGTTGTTGGATATCATCTCAAGTTGTTGGATATGGTCTCGAATTGTTGGATATGGTCTCAATTTGTTGGATGTGGTCTCAGGTTATTGATTGTGGTCTTAAGATTTTGGATATAAAACAATGTCTACCATCATCAACCAGTATGGTCACTGCGGCTACGTGACACTATAGTCTGTTTATGTACACATATTTACTGCAAGAATAAACTATATGTGTGCACAGTTCTGTTTTATATGTGTGCATAATTATGCATTATGTTTGTACACAATTCTGTATTATATTTGTAAACAATTATATATTATGTGTGTACACAATTCCAGTTAACAGACGTAGAACGAGGTGGGTCGACCGTCTTTAACACAGTTGACCTTGCTGTCAGACCGGTAAAGGTAAGTAGCAATTCCAGATATGCTTTAAATGTCAATAATGCATACTGGGGACACGGAGTTGTGGTTCACATCTTCGTCGGGCTTATAGTAATTTGAATGATGAGACACCTTTTAAAGAATCAAATGAGATTCTAACTTTATTAGAGAAATTAAAAAAAAAAAAAGAAAATCATGATCTTTTGGGCATATTGTAATACGAAATCAACTGGACACCTTAGTTAAAACTATGAATTAATGAGAAAAGAAAATGGGTAGGGCAAAGAGGTAAGTATATAGATGATTGGATGACAAGCTGGATGAAGAATGACGTGCACGATGAATTGGATTAAAGTGAGGATGAGTTGCACAACTGTCGACCTCACTCTCTTGCCTGAGTCCATCTGAGTCCAGTGACAAGACAAGTCAAGACTCGAAATGAATACAGGTGCATTGGATGACGAGGGCGCGCTACATGCCTTGCGGTACTCATTACGTTCCACAACGCTTTGCAGGTAAACGCCTTCTTATCCGTTGAAGTATCAATGTTTTCTTCCGCGAAGTCTGCGAAACCTGTCTTCACATTGTGGGTAGGCATACCCTAGATCACCGATTGGTTTGATGCCGAATCCGTTACCTTCGCCTGGTTAGCCGGCCTGTCACAGCCGTCGCCCGGGAGGTGGCCGCTGCCGCATGCTGACAGCTACTAGGAGCCACAGGCGTGAGCTGGATGTCAGATTTGGACCAGTGGAGAATGGTCTCTGAAAGGGCATGAAAGCCATCCTTACCAAAGGTACCACCAATGCCTGTTATTCCAGACACCTCCCCCCTCCCTCTCCGCCCCACCCCGTCACAAGCTATAATCGGGACCAGAATATACATCTGATCCAAGGCTCTGGTGATCGTATGAGCCGGCAAAACGTGACAGTGCATGCTTGACGGCATGACACGTGTTGATGAGAATAATGTTGTGCCCGATGCTCATGCCTACTCAAAACATTTTGCAGTCCGTGTGTTAGCTTCTGGTTGATCCCAAAGAGTACAGTTAATGGCAAATGTCTGCTGTCTGGGTTGATCCCAAAGATGTTGAGATGATGGCAAATTTGTGTTGTTTGGGTTGCTTCCAGAGATGTACAGATGATGGCAAATGTCTACTGTCTGGGAGTATCTCAGAGATATATAGATGATGGCGAATGTCTGCTGTCTGGGTTTATCTTAGAGATGTACAGATGATGACAAATGTCTGCTTTCTGGGTTAATCTCAGAGATGTACAGATGATGGCAAATGTCTGCTGTCTGGGTTTATCTCAGAGATGTACAGATGATGGCAAATGTCTGTTATCTCTGAAGGATGTTTCTGGGAAAATTGCAATGAAATATTCCTCAGGAGATAACGGTATCATATTGGTGATTGTGAGACACCGATGTATTGTTTAGTTTGTTGTTTGTTTATTAACCCTAAAGACAAGTTGTATCCGGGACTGCCCAGATCGTGGTACCACTCTCAGTACAAGCAGAAACAAATGTAAAGAACTCCTTTCCGCTCTTTGGCACTGCCAATAAATATGGTCAGCAAAGTAAGTAAATAGCTGGTGCGTTCACGAAGGTCATAGGCCTAAAATATGTACGAGAAAATGTTCTGGGGGAAAAGGTGGCCGGCATGATATTGACTACACCACCCATTGATTGCTTTCTGGTTTACACACATGGGGTTAGAACCATATACCCAGATTTCTTGATTGCGTGGAGAAGGGCACTAGAATCTCACATTCGTTAAATGTATTACAGAAAACGGCACTGTTTTGGTACAATTACAAACCATCAGGAGAATTAGATCTGGAGACACGTCACGCTGGATGTCCGGTGGTCATTGGTCACAAATGGGGTAAGTGCTTTTATCTGATGCAGGTTTAGTTGGGTTAACTATTGGCAACGTTCCATCAGAAAAACGTATAGAGATAACACCGGTACATTAAGGTAACCACCTTACAACGTAAGGTGTGAAGATAACTCGGGTACGTTTAGCTACGTAACAGATACTTTCCTTGGGGTGTGAAGTGTTGCGCCTTCACACAATCTAAGTCACGACGTGATAATGTGGCCAGTTCTCTTCCTCGTCATCGTTCTTTTCCAGGCAATTCCCATACATTGCCAGAAAATTACCTGGTACCCAATTGTAATGAGACTACATCTACCCAAAGCCGTGCTATTCGGAAGAAGAAAGACAATCCTATTAATGCTGAGTATTGGTAGCCGCGGTAGCGCAGTGGATAGCGACATTCCCTTCGACCTAGTGGTCGTGGGGGTTTGATTTCACGTGGTGGATTTTTTTTTTTTAATTGGCGTAGACACCCATGTCGGCCCAGCTTGAAATGGGTGCTGGGCAATGTGCAGGAAAGTCATGGCAGCCGGTGTGATATAAATCGCATGGCCCATCAAGTGCCGACTTATCTATAAAAGTGTGAGCCTAGCACCATGAACCTGCTGTGCCTTTGTGAGTAAATAGGGACGCTTACTTGGGCACACTCTATTGTAAAACATTATATTTTAACCAGTGTATGGGCAGGAATGTCCACTAACCTCTGTGTTGTTAAAATACTTATAACACTAATACAGAAATATAAAAATATAGAATTAATTTGTCTGACCAAGGATAGTGAGACTTGCTTGAGATCAGACCCTTGAAATATGATCGCAGAGGTTACATGAATTCAGACCCTTGACCTCTGACGATAGAGGTTACATAAGTTTAGGTACTTGACCTCTGACCACGGAAGTTATATGATTTCAGACCCGTGACCTCTGACAACAGAGGTTACGTGATTTCAGACCCTTGACCTATGACCACAGAGGTCACATGAGTTCATATCCTTGATCTCTGACCACAGAGACTACATTAGATCAGACCCATAACATCAAGTCTGCGCAGAATGTCTCACAAAATCATGTCTTCCCTGAATGTCCCACATACTCATGTCTTCCCATACGTCCTCACAGACTCGTGTCTTTCCAGAATGTTCCACAGACTCGTGTCTTCCCAGAATGCTTCACGGGCTGGGTCTTCATAGAATGTCCCCACAGACTCGTGTCATACCAGATTGTCCCCACAGACTCGTGTCATACCAGATTGTCCCCACATACTGGTGTCTTCCCAGAATATTCCACATACCTGTGTACGTCTGTCCAGAATGTTCCACATACTCGAGTCTGCCCAGAATGTTCTACTAGAAAGTAAAAAGAGATATTGGTTACCATGAGCTTTGATCCTGGCACATGCGAGCGTCTGAACCCCAACTTTAAATGTTAAACATCTGAACCAATCTGCACAGAATGGTATGAGCCGAAAACAAAAGCCAACAATTTAAATAAGAAACAGAGAATATAACGAGTTAATTCCATCTTATAATTAAACAATTGACAACAACAGATCCTTGACATGTAGACAGTGACCAATAAATACACAGGCATGCCAAATAACACACATACAGACGAAACATAGTAATCTTGCAAACTAGAATATCACTACGACCATTCCTAGATGAGGCCTCCTGAGAACTTTTCAGATCCATCACACGAAAAAGAGAAACATCCGAACAAAAGAAATAACAGCAAAAGAATTACACTGGAAGCCAGCAGCTAACTTGCAATTCTAATTAATACCTTATTAAAGGTTGTAACTGGTAATTTGAAAATAAAAATACAACATTCATTTGGGACTGCAGTAACCCACAGTGAATAAGGATTATCACTCAATCTTATGTTGGTAATGTGTAGTTGTATCCGTTGTCTGTAGTTAGAACATTCCTTGGGTCATATTTCACAGAAATTATCTGTTATTGCTTATTTGTCATTAGATTAATTAATACTATTCATATGGCATTACAAAGATATTTCTTGTTTTTGCTAACAATAAGTCAATATATCCTCTTTCGTGTCAGTGTCCAACAAATGGATGTGGAATTACGGCAACATGTTCACCCGACGCTGTGGTCTAACACCGGATGCTACACAGCTCGACATTGAACCGTACATGAAAACAGGCTGGGTTTAACAGAGGCTGAATTTAGTGTTCACATTGTACAGTTTCCGTTGTCTACATCAGATACTGAAAACTTCATAGATCCACGAATCTTTTTCTTGAAGCTCATTGGCTGTTCTTTCCAAAGTTATATTGTGTCATATTCATTTTGTGGATTGCTCAAAATAAAATAACAGTGAACCAACAATTAAACAAAAGGTTTTGTCCCGTTTGTTTGTCTTTAATGTGTGATTTTACTGTTTAACATCGCATGCGTCTTCCAGTAAAGTAATAAGAGATTGTGGCACAACACCAGTAAGCAAATTAAAGTAAGCATTTGTGAGAACATGCTGCTCTCCTGTTGCAACATACTGATGATTTGAGTCATTGACTATTCCGTAATGACTAAAGACGACAATCAGAACTTTTGCAACAAATTCTTAGAATATCGTAGATCACGAAGGAGAGATATAATGTTTGGGAGCTAGCCTACCTGTTTATCCCTTACTAGTTTATCAATGGTATCTCTTAATCTCTCCAGATTGACTCGGTTCAATATGTTCCCGGGAAATTACAATAACGTGTTCGTCTATAATGTTCATACTCCTACATGTCCCCTTTCTTTGGTGGCGTCACCATATTTCTGCCTGTCGAATCTGCCGGTGTTTCTCTAGTCTTCCAAACTCTGCTACATAATGTTTGTAGTAATTCAGTTCACGTGTTTATGTCGCCCGAACCTCTATCTTCTGTCAGACATCGAATCATTGTGATTGTTGAAACTATCATAAAGTTTATGAATTGTTCGGTACCCCAAAGAGTGACACAGACCCCATCACAGACGAGCAGACGCATACACCACACCTCTGTAGCCAGTCATTGATGAGCAACAGAAGAAGAGCCCAGCAGTAGTGATGTCAGACGGTTGGAAAGAGTCCGAGTAAATTACTCACGATCCTGAACGAGCCATGATTGCCCCTCCAGCGATGAAAGCCACCCGATGCAAAACATACCAGTTTCCATGTTACGTCGCGTGTTCTGCTAGTCCGTTACAATAGAAACATGCCTGGCTCACAACTTTCTAGCGGGACGCAGAGGTGTTTCCAAGACAAAAGGACCGGGATCTATACTGGCCAAGACCTGCTGACACGTCCACTCTGTGCGTCCTGGGCAACAGGTCCCTTTGGGGACCTGGCTAACATCAGTAGGATCGATGATTCCTCCGAAGCCGGAGAGTGTCTGCCTGTACGGCGAGGAACCACCAGTCTGCACACCAATAAGCCAGACATGGGACAACGGATACTCACGCAAACCTCAAGTCCGGTATGACATCACATTCATGTTGGACAACAGAATGTATTCATCCGAAGTACAGAACTTCACGCTGGAGTTCACAGCCAGCAAACACAAGCAAGCATAACTTTCTAGCAATCGGACCCCCGCAGTTACGGCTTCCACCTGTATTCTTATGCTGGAAGTCGTCTTATCATATGCAAGGCTATCCTTTGTTTTCTAGTGCTCTTTAATCTTTCCTTAAAGCCTCATTCTCTCCGTTTACCTCTCACCATTGAATCATCCGTGTATATTATCAGATCTCTTTCGCATGAGTTGCCACATATCAGTTGCTGCACGGATGCCTCTTTCTCATCCGCTATCCATTACTAGCATCCTCGGTACAACTGACTATCACTCTATATAGGAGTCGGTCAGCACATGTCCATTAGTCTCCCAACACCAGCTTATCAATATCAGCATCGTGTCTGATCGTATCTGCAGTCTGTTCCATTCATTCATTATGTGTCTCCTGGAGTCAACCAGTCTTGCACTGAGGGTGCTCTTTGTCCGCTACGACCCTAACATAAACCTTTGCCAGGAGCACCATGTACCGATCATATTTAAAGCGTAGTGCAAGCGTATGCTAATTACACATAATATGCTTGTCCCTCGTACAGCACAAAATGGCTCCCAACGCTCATTTTTATGCGTTTCATCTCCTTCAGTTGGCTAAACGATATTGCCTGCAACCGCAGACCATACTACATTACAGATATAATTAATTGTTCGCAAAGAGTCTTTAACACTCTCTGTTCCGTGTCTGCCATCACCTTTAATGCATCCAGTCGCATCCTACTCATCCCGATATTCGACACCACCTTTCCATCGTGGTTCCCTGAAAGATAACTTCCTCAAATATTATTCAGTAACATTTAATTGGGTTGTCTCTCTTGAGAGACCTGATATTTACAGTGATGTCTAGAGAGATTTGTCAGCAGCAGACGAACAATATCTCAGGCGGGCCTATTCTCGCCGGTCGCGAGCTCCGCACAGTGGAAGGATTGGAGATTTGCTCGCAATAGACGAGCAATATCTCCTGCGGTATCTCCGGCGGGGCTATTCCCGCTGGTCGCGGGGTCCGCTATGGTCAGGCGCAGAGTCTGACGATAGTGGACGTTTTACACAGGTCCGGACATTTGTGATTGACAGATGTACGCGTCCTTATGGTCCGGGCGCGTACGAGGCCCTCACCTGCGGGACTTGGCTGAACGCCTCTAAGCAGGGTCCCTTGGGTTCCAGGGTCTGGCCATCACTCACCACCTGCTCGTGGTGGCGAGGTCTCGGAGGTTTGACGCTGTGCCGCCAGCGTCTGCAGCCTACCTTGTGCCAGACGTATTGGTTACCCATTCCTCTGGAAAACACAAGATTAGGCCGAGAGAGGGAATATGTCGTTTGGGCACCACATGTTTCTCTGAAAGCTCTGCCCAGGCATTGTGATGGAATATTTGCCACATTCCAACTCACATACTTTGGTCTGTCAAGACTGCAAGGTGCCACTCACTGTCTAGCCTTCTTCTTCTTCTTCTTGAGGTTCCGGTTTCCGGCTTCGAGAGGACGTGTTTTAACATATTCTCCCGATTTTTGATTATTTTAATAAGTTTACTCAATTCAATCACGATGCTGTGTATATCATTGTGTTCATTCTAAACTGGATTTACATACTATTCAACAGTTCAAGTCTATGTGACTGTTTATTTAATGAAATGAGAGTTTCTTTATTTTATGTGGCCGTAAGAGCACCAATCTATGAATGTGACCAATTATCGATTCACGACAACGTGAGACTTTGCCATGCCTGACTAACAAGTGATAAACACCACGCACCTTCTACAGAAAGGCCTGCGCGTATATTTACTCCATCATTTTGTTCGTTTAAAGCTGGATTTACATACAACACAAAATGTCAAGTTTATGTGAATGTGTATTTAGTTAAATGAGGATTTCTTTGTGAATCGTGACGGTAAGATCACCCATTTTTCAATTTTACCAATTATCGATCTACGACAACGTGAGAATTAACCATGCATGGCTAGCAAGTAAACGTCACGCACGACCTACAGAAAAGGCTGCAATATTATTTTATTCCTTGCCTTATCGAGCTGCCTATGTTGCCAAAATGTCCTCCAACTTGCGATCATCAACTGTGTCCAAGCGGCACAATGTAAACAAGAACAAGACGGGACAAATTTTGACGAGCACGCCAGCTCAGCGAATGAATTGATCATCTACATTGCCAACCTCAATCGTGTTGTCTAGTGAACAATCAGACACTGAATTCCAACTGGACATACAACAGAATTCACCAGCTCAATCTAATCAAACCAGCACATCACATTCAAGCACTCTTTCTTCGGCCGAACCACAGAGCCACAATGATATTGATTGTCGTGAACTTATTCAGGCTTTGGAGATGAGGTTAACAGATTTTATTACCAGCAACACCACTAATATTATTGCTGTGCTTAAAAACGAAAACCTTCTTCTTCGAGAAGAAATCCGCCTCCTTAGACAAGAGAAGGAAACTTTCAAAGCATCAATACATGCTTTAGAACTAAGAAGTGCACAGTCATCTAATAAAAGTGCACAGACAGAAACTACCCTTGGTGTTATAGATGCGTGTGCTACCAGTGAATGTTCGTCGCATAATGACATACAGACAGTTTCTACAATCAACAAAACTACTTCTAAACCTGCAGAACGCACACCATCCATCTACCCCATTGATGTGCATATCAGCAACAGGTTCCAGGCCTTAAGTGTAGACTCTCCAGCAGCAGACCAGGAATCACAAAGTTCAATTGTTACCACTACTGGGCATCAACAACCAACACAAGCAAGCTATAATAATCAAGAACACAAGAAAGACCGCAGTGGTCAGTGGCAACAACAGCCCAAGGGGACACGCCAGCAGCGTGACCTTACAATTGATGACAGTGCAACTCATGTTATCATTGGAGACTCCCTGCTGAAGGGAATCTATAGTGATCGCATGTCATCTTCTGACAGCGAGTCAACTTCAATCTTTCCTCTACCAGGCGCTGACATTGATAGGCTTACCGCTACACTGCGAAAATTCCAAGTGAATGAGAGAATTAAAAAAGCGACCGTCCATATTGGTGTCAATGACATAATGGATAATAACATCATAAGCACCTCACAACTATCTACGCTGCAGGTACTGTTACGAAATAAATTTCCTAACTCATCTATGTTCATTTCATCCATCATTCCACCATGTTATGGATTCCAGCGTCGGACTGCCGATGCTGCCAATCTAACTTTGTTTAAATTTTGTAAAGACAATGCCATTAGTTTCATTAATAACACCCCGTACTTTACTTCGTTGTCCGGGGCTCCTAAGAAAAAACTATACAGGGATCAAATACATTGTTCCAAGCTAGGAAGTAGTATACTAGCGAAGAACATAAAATATCCCGAACGTGCACAACAACCAGCACCAGTTACAGGAGTAACCCGAACTTCACCCCCGGCGACAGCGACATCTAAGTGTTCAGAAAATGCTCCTTCTCTTCCTGCACCACCATTGCCTATACCCCAGGAATACAATGCCGTGGATAGCAACCCATGCTCCAATCCCAATGTTGCTAACTATGATGGTTTGTTTCCTCCCTTGCCCATAAAGCATCCTCCCCCTATTGTGTCAAAGGAGACACCGTTAAACAATGTTGCTGTGCCCCCGATGTATGCTTCTAATGTAGGCACTTCCAGTAACTCTCACAGCAGTGGTCCCTCGTTGGATGGTAATCTACACTCCTATCAGTGGAACCGCCAACTTCAACAGCTAATGCAATACAATCCTGCAGCCCTGCATCAAGCTTTCATGATGTCACTCCAGCACAGACATTTTCCTACCCCATCTAATAGTCTTAACTACTACTAAATAAAGTTTCAAAAGCTCTGAAAATTTCTACCGCAAGCGACATCATCCTTTCATCGTGCAATGTTCGCAAATCACGATCAGTGGCTTCACAAAGATGGCCTAAGTATAGGCCATCTCAACATCTATCATTTGCTCAATAAATTACCTGAGCTTTCGGTAATACTGTGCAAACAATTCCATGTGTTTGGAATCACAGAAAGTCGTCTCAACGACAAAATATCCGACTCTGAAATCACTCTTAAGGGGTTTAAAGTAATTCGAAGAGACGCAAATCAAAAATTAGAGACAGGTATTGCTGTATACATTTCCAATTCTCTCAACTGTTACCGTAGAAGTGATCTCGAGTCAGTAGAGATAGAATGTGTTTGGTTAGAGGTGAAGCCAGCCAGCCAACAGCCGTTTCTCATTGGATACCTATATAGGAATCCGTGTGCTGGGTACAATTGGTATGACTGTTTCACTACAATGATGGATATAGTGTTTACAGAAGGTAGAGAAGTCATGATATTAGGTGACTTTAACATAGATATTCCTAAATCCAACCAGACATGGGACGATATCATTCTTTCTTACAATTTCAAACAACTAATAAACCGTCCCACAAGGGTTACTGACACATCCTCAACTATAATTGATCATATATATGTTACTTGTCCAGATAATATTGTTGAATGTTCTGTTCCTGTTTGTACAGTTAGTGACCACTACCCGGTATGTTGTACATGGTCAAGAATTGGGTTCAAACCTCTTAAACATAAACATGTAAGTATCAAATTTAGGAATTTTAAAGCATTCAACCAAGATTTATTTTTGCAAGACTTAAGAAAAGCAGCCCTTGATCACGTTTACCAACTTCCTGACCCGGACGATGCATTAGCTTTCTGGACGAAGACAGTCTACAATGTGTTCGATAAACACGTGCCAATCAAAGAAGTTCGAGTCAAAAACCAACATAAATCCCCATGGGTCACTAGAGAAGTGCTGGAAATCATGAGAGAGCGAGATACAGCACACAAAAATAAAGACTTCATCAATTACCGCAGACTAAGGAATAAAGTTAAATGTGACATTCGTAGGATAAAAAAAGATCATTTTAAAAATTTGATTGTAGATAATTCAAACAGTACAAATATATGGAAGGCTATTAACTTGCTAACCAATAAGAAACGCCCTACAGAATCAGCAATACCAAATTCTATAACATGCGATGAATTCAGTTGGTTCTTTCAATCAGAAATAGAGAATCTAAAGTCTTCAATACCAGACTCATCGTGTAATTTAAGTTCACTGGCATCATTCTGTGAGGAGAAGTGCACAAGAAATATTCCCGATGAGATTCCTTTAATGTCTGTTGCAGACGTTTATAAATATCTCTTGAACCTCAAATCAACAAACTCACACGGTCTAGATGGTATCAGTAATAGAGTTCTTCGTTGTGCTGCACCAGTCATTAGTGAGTCCTTAACGTTCATATATAACCAGTGCCTGGCCAAAAACTACTTTCCATCTGCTTTTAAAATTGCTAAAGTGTTTCCGCTAATTAAAAATGGCTCAATCGATAATAGCGTTTTGGGTAATTATAGACCTATTTCCTTATTATCGTCGCTATCAAAACCACTAGAAAAACACATTCATAAAATAACGTTACACCATTTAATTAACAACGATCTAATAATTAACAGTCAATCTGGGTTTCGACCTAAATATTCTTGCCATAGTGCTCTAACAAAAATGACCGATAACTGGCACTTAAACATCAACAACGGTAGAATTTGTGGAGCGGTGTTTGTCTCATCTCATCTCATCTCATCATGTTCCTCTTGTACCTTGCGGTGTCGAGGTGAAGTATAAACTTCGTGAGAGTGCCCGGTTATGGGCTTCGTATATCGACATTCCCATGGATTCTGTTATTCCCTCCGTCCAGCGTTTACGTGGTCGGCCTCTTCCTCTGTTTCCATCTGGTCTGTACGTCATTGCCTGTTGTGGCATGCTGTTGACTGGTAGCCTACTTGCATGGCCAAACCATTTGACTTGCTGCTTTCTAATAAAATCTAGAGCAGCTTTAACCCCCACTTTAGTCCTGATTTCTTCATTTCTGATCTTATCTCTTCTTGATACGTTGAGTATTCTTCTCAGGAACCTCATTTCTGTTGTTGTGATTTTTCTTTTCTCTTTTTCTGTCATTGTCCAGGTTTGGCATTGGTAGCACAGAGTTGGTAGGAAGATTGTGTTGTAAAGTGCTTTCTTAGTAGTTATTGATACATGTTTGTTCTTTAGTATTGGTGCCATTTGTCCAATGAGTTGATTTGCCTTATTGCACCTATTTTCGATCTCGTCTTCTGATCTGCCATTTGATGATATTATACTTCCTAGGTACTTGAAGCTCTTTACTTGTTTCAAGGGATGTTCGTTTAGGTGAATTGTTGCTGTTTGTTCTTCTTTAGTTATAGTCATTACCTCTGTTTTGCTTGTGCTAATTTTCATGTTATGTTCCCTACACATTTCGTTTAGACTATTCATGTGGTCTTGTAATTCAGCTTCTGATTTTGCTATTAGTGCTTGGTCGTCCGCAAACAGGAGTTCTCTAATGGTTAGATTTGCAGATGGTTCTTCTTCTGTGTTCTCGTCATGCGGTATTCTTGCTGTCTCTGCTTGGCTGGTTTCTTTACATATGTTGTCTATATATGTTATGAACAAGAGAGGGGACAGGACACAACCTTGTCGTACTCCAGATCTTATGGTGAAGGGATCTGAGTGTCCTCCAGTTGCTCTCACTATGCATTCACTGTTGTCGTATAAACTTCTACATAGGTTTGTTAGATGTGTACTCACTCCATATTGTTTAAGGATTTCCCACAGCTTGTTTCTATCTACCCTATCAAATGCCTTTTCTTGGTCAACAAAGGCTAAGTAGAGTGTTTCATTGAATTCAATTGATTTTTCTATAAGTTGTCTAAGAGCAAAAATGGCGTCTGTGTTTGTAGACTTTAAAAAAGCTTTTGATATGGTAGATCACGATATTTTAATTACAAAACTAAAGCAAATGAAGACAAGCACCAACATGGTGAACATAATTACGTCATTTCTATCCGACAGGCAACAAGTCGTGTCCTTCAACAACTGTCTATCAAGACCCACACAGCTTAATATTGGTGTGCCTCAGGGCTCAATACTAGGTCCGCTGCTTTTTGCAGTTTATATTAATGATCTTCCTTTATATATCAATACAACTTGTGATCTATTTGCTGACGACTGTACTATATATACTAGTCAAGAAAACCGTAGTGAATTAGAGAATTCTTTACAAAAGGAACTTGATAATCTTACTAGATGGAGCAATGAAAACCGCATGTTAATTAACATCGACAAAACCAAATCCATGCTAATAACGACCAGACAAAAACTACAGACACTAGCCATAACTGAATCACCGCTCGAACTCCGCATGGGCACGTTACCTATAGTTAATGTGACTGAACATAAAACACTAGGGCTTTTAATAGACAGCCATTTGAACTGGAGCTCTCATGTTCACACTCTTACCAAGAAAATAGCACAAAAAGTTTACCAACTTGCTAAAATTCAGCACTTCCTGGACGAAAACACACGAAAAATATTCTATACATGCTATATCCAATCACATCTCGATTACTGTTCCACAGTTTGGGATGGTTGCCCTAAATCTAATTTAAAACGACTATGTTCTCTACAAAACCGCGCTATTCGTCTGGTTTCTGGCATAAAGCACGTTGAAAGTAATAATTTGTACAGTCATCTAAGACTTCTACCACTACAAAAGCGCTTCCTTTTCAACAAAGCCAAATTAGTGAATAAAATTATATCTCAAAATACCCCAGAGTATCTTCTGCCGCTGATTCAATCTAATGCAATGAATAGCAAGCGCCTAAATTTGTTACATGTCTCAAAGCCTAGATTGGACCTATACAAAACATGTTTTGCCTATTCTGGTGCTCACTTATGGAATCATCTGCCTCCAGATCTGAAAACTCCAATGAGTCCCTACACATTTAACCGAAAACTCTTTCAATACTTAATCCATACCGACTATATGCCACCATAATTCATTTACTGGTATAATTGTTCAGTATAATTGTTCATTATAATTGTTCACTATATATGTGTGTGTGCGTGTGGGAGCGAGAGAGAGAGAGAGAGAGAGAGAGAGAGAGAGAGAGAGAGAGAGAGAGAGAGAGAAAGAGTGGGTGTCAGAGAGAGGGAGAGAGTGAATGCGTGTGTGCATGCGTGTGTGTGGAGAGAGTGATTGTGTCAGTGCATGCATTCATACGTGTATGTGTGAGAGTGAGTGAGGGAGTGTGTGCGTGCGTGCATGAGTTCATGTGTACGTGTATGTGTGAGAGAGTGTGATTGAGAGAGTGAGTGTGTGTGTGTGTGTGTGTGTGTGTGTGTGTGTGTGTAGGATTGTGTGTTAGAGAGTGAGACAGTGGGAGAGTTGATGTGTTAGTGTGTGTGTGTGAGCGCGCGCATGCGTGTGAGTGTGTGTATATGAAAAAATACAGAGAGAGAGAGAGAGAGAGAGAGAGAGAGAGAGAGAGAGCTGAGCAGATGCATGTCTTGTAACACGCATGTTATGTAACACGCGAATCCATATGTTTGTGTATTCTCATCTGTCATATTATAAGTTAAATACCATTTGATTTTATCATGTATAATCTAAACTTATGTTCATTACTGTAGTTTGAGTGAGAGAGTGAGTGAGTGTGAATGAGAGACAGAATGAGTGAGCGTGAGAGTGAATGAGTGAGCGTGAGAGTGAATGAGTGAGAGTGAATGAGTGAGCGTGAGAGTAAATGAGTGAGCGTGAGAGTGAATGAGTGAGCGGGAGAGTGAATGATTGAGCGTGAGAGTGAATGAGTGAGCGGGAGAGTGAATGAGTGAGAGTGAATGAGTGAATGAGTGAGAGTGAATGAGTGAGCGTGAGGGTGAATGAGGGAGCGGGAGAGTGAATGAGTGAGAGTGTCTGTGTGTGTGAGTGAATGAGTGAGAGTGAATGAGTGAGCGTGAGAGTGAATGAGTGAGCGGGAGAGTGAATGAGTGAGCGGGAGAGTGAATGAGTGATCGGGAGAGTGAATGAGTGAGCGTGAGAGTGAGCGGGAGAGTAAATGATTGAGCGGGAGAGTGAATGAGTGAGCGTGAGAGTGAATGAGTGAGCGTGAGAGTGAATGAGTGAGCGTGAGAGTGAATGAGTGAGCGTGAGAGTGAATGAGTAAGAGTGAGAGTGAATGAGTGAGCGTGAGAGTGAATGAGTGAGAGTGAATGAGTGAGCGTGAGAAGGAATGAGTGAGCGTGAGAGTGAATGAGTGAGCGTGAGAGTGAATCAGTGAGCGGGAGAGTGAATCAGTGAGCGAGAGAGTGAATGATTGAGCGTGAGAGTGAATGAGTGAGCGTGAGAGTGAATCAGTGAGCGGCAGAGTGAATGATTGAGCAGAACAGTGAATGCGTGAGAGTGAATGAGTGAGAGTGAATGATTGAACGGGAGAGTGAATGAGTGAGCGGGAGAGTGAATGAGTGAGCGGGAGAGTGAATGAGTGAGCGGGAGAGACAGAATGAGTGAGAGTGAATGAGTGAGCGGGATAGTGAATGAGTGAGCAGGAGAGTGAATGAGTGAGCGGGAGAGTAAATGAGTGAGCGGGAGAATGAATGAGTGAGCGGGAGAGTGAATGAGTGAGCATGAGAGTGAATGAGTGAGAGTGAGAGTGAATGAGAGAGAGAGAGAGAGTGTGTGTGGTGTGTGTGTGTGTGTGTGTGTGTGTGGGACGCGCTGGCATCACTACTTTTACGTCACATACTTTTTATGTACACATTTTTCTCCATGTTTAGCCTTGTTTATGTTTACAACATTCATTTCACAATGTTTATTTTTCTTCCTATGTAAATGTATAATGCTCTTGATGAACGAAAGACGAGTGATTGGAAGGGCCGAATGTAAGACGGGCCTGCGCGCCCAATTTGTGACCCTAATAAAGTTGATTTGATTTGATTTCTTCTTCTTCTTCTTCTTCTTCTTCTTCTTCTTCTTCTGCGTGCACCATCAGATGTGAAACAGAGCCGCAGTGTATATGCACTTGTTGAAGTCTCCACAGAGTTGTGAGCTAAATTGATTTTCTCTGTTCTGCCTATATTGGATCACCCTGCAGCAAATGTTAAGCTGTCATTTAACTACTTCTAGATTTGCATTCATCAGGATCAGTTATCTTAAGTTTATTGAAGAAGTGGTATTTCAGCTTGTTTGGCATGTACGGAGTCTGAAGATTATCGCGTGTTTACTTCGATCCAGTTGGCAATCTGTATCAACTTAATGGTGACCAGGATACTCTAACCACTTGGTTCATAAAGTGCTTCTAGAAACCTCTTTGCCCCATAGATTACATCAGGCTGAGGTAGTCGTCCGCCCTCCTTTGTCAATGTGTCAGTCCCTTCATTTCCAGCCGTTATTTAAAGAATACATTAACACAGCTGCATTCTCAGGGTTGATGATAAATCATCATTCACCGACTTTACCCACCGCAGCCTGGATTTATCCCGTCTGTGGAGAAGAGGTAATGAACGCGATTCGGAATCCCGCAAACGCATTAAAAAATTGTTTACGAATGGTATGAGCACCGATGGTTCAGAAAGAAATATGAAACTACTGAACGTAAAGTTAGTTGCATATCCTTGACATGACTTAGCAGTCAACAAATCCAGCAAGTTCACAGTCAGTAGTTTGCTGTTGTTTTCTGAACGACCGACACTCATACCATTGTATAGAAATCAACGCAAGGCGGTCTTCTTCCAAATCGCCCGCAGCTGTGTTTCGAACGCGGTATGCGGAATTACGAATTGCATTTGTAACCCCTTCACCACAGAGCATTAATCACAAGAATTCACACACAACAAAACGTTGAGATTGACTGCGACGACGTGTAAAGGGCATGCTGCTAGCTTTACTATACACAAAACCATCCTAAGCAGTTGTCAAAACACGTTCTATACCTAACGCCTCTGTGGTCGGTATCTTGATTATGTCAGTTAAAAAGAACATGTGAAAATAGGTGCTGTGATGTCGGTTCTTGACGTAACTCATCTAAACTCTCTGTTATCTGTTGGGATACCACCCTTGCACCCATAGGAGCCCAGATCCTCGCCCAGAACAATGCACTTGCGTTTGGCGAGAAGTAATCAGTAAGATGAAAAGCTCATGACACATCCCAGCCGACGAATTATGGTTTTCCCTCCTACAGCACATATTGATTATGCTAGTGTAGTGTATACTTAATATTGATTCTCTAAGCTGAGGCGTATACGCGAATATTTCCTTCACACAAAACAGTATTCCCATATGCCACATGTGACCTGTTCTTAATAGACAGTACGAAGCTGTCTCAATGTTACCATGCTTAACAATTGCGCCATCTTGCAACTGCACCTCCCTCTCTCTCTCTCTCTCTCTCTCTCTCTCTCTCTCTCTCTCTCTCTCTCTCTCTCTCTCTCTCTCTCTCTCTCTCTCTCTCTCTCTCTCTTTCTTAGTTTTAGTGACTGTGTTATGGAGTATGTGTATGAGTGTATGCTTTTGTGTATGATAGAACATATACAGGCGTGCGAGAGAGTGAGAGAGTATAAATGAGTGAATGATTGCGTTTGTGAATCAGTGTGTGTGTGTGTGTGTGTGTGTGTGTGCCGGTCTCCCTGGCGAAAGGGTTTAACGACTTTCTCCGTAATCCCATATATCCATGTGGGGAACACAGCTGCGCGAGATTCGTTAATGGATCGCGTAGCGTTGGTTACTTACGGGGGTATGCGACCCGGTCGCTCAGAAAGCAATGGCAAACTACTGAGCGCAATCTTTCCAAGAACATCAACAGCAGCTGAAAAATGCTGGTGTTGACTGCAACGTCCTGTAAGAGATATGTAACTTTTAAAAACATATGTGAGTGTGTAAGAAAGTGTGAAAGGAAGTGTGTGTGGGGGTGTGTGACTGCATGGATTAACGACAGTGTGAGTATTTGTGTATGTGCGTGTGTGAAAGTATGTGTGTCTGTTATGTATGTGTTTCAATGAGTGTATGTGTGAGCTTTGCTTTATGTAGGAATAATGATTTATGGGAGAGAAATCAAATCAAATCAACTTTATTTTAAAAGGAAAACAAATTGGGCACGCATGCCCGTCTTACATTCGGCCCTTCCAATCACTCGTCTTTCGTTCATCAAGAGCATTATACATTTACATAGGAAGAAAGATAAACATTGTGAAATTATTGTTGTAAACATAATAATGATAAATTACCATGTTATGAGGACCATCTCCCACCTACCCATTGTCGTAAGTCTTTCTTACTTACTTTAGTGTCGTCCTTGGAGTGATGGGAATCAACACCACATTTTTATTACCCCAATATTGTTGTCTTAGAGAAACCACCAGACTCCGTCCACAACACTCCATTAGTCTGTCGACACCTCTTTCTTACTCTCACTCACCCTTAGATCATGCCCCCTCTCACTCTTCCCCAACATAACATACTCCACAACTCTAGCTTTAACAAATAAATACAAAATAATTTATTAAGCAAAGAGTATAGGTGTGAGAAGTGTGTGTGTGTAATGTGTAGAATGTGTGTCGAATATTCTAGTGGGTGCAGACTTAGACCAAGTAGCTGAAGAGCCCAGCCCGATCATCCCAGAAAGGATCACACCACATCTTCATTCAGTCCACGATGACCTCACCAAGGCATGAATCCATCCTGCTAGATGTCGACTTCCACCGGTCGTTGATTGATCATGTATATACCTAGTCGCAGTCTGAAATTGATCCTGCCTGGATCACACACCGTTAATACATGTCCCTATTGTTCGGTGACTTATAACATCCTTGTCTATTGATGACACGAAAATACTGTTCCTTGAAATAAATGTAATTCCGGTCTAATGTTTCTACTGTTAACCTGACCACTGTTATAATAACTACCTAATCAGTTTTTACTGTTCTATTCCCATGTGATGTGGAAAAACAGTATCTATTAGTCTTTTTACTCGTCGTGTGAGAACATAATACCCACTGGACTTTTCCCATGTGGTGTAACAAAAACCAACTCTAGTGTTCTGTTCATATGTGATGTTGGAAAAACATTAATCTCACGATTTGGTCTTTCTCCAAAATGATGCGGAGAAAACAATCACTAGTATTCTGCTACCGTTTGATAAATACTTTCATGATTTTTCCTTCAAACCCCTTTCCTCATGGGCCCAGTGCAAAAGCTGCTGAATAACTGCCTGCACTAAAGTCTCCATTCTCAGTGACTTGAGTGACCTAAAGGAACCTGTCAACGAGAGAACAACACATTTAGTGATAGCAACTGTCCCTGACCTCCATTAGATGGGGGGGGGGGGGTGTCCACCTCACTCAGATACATGACAGTGAACCAACTCTGTCATGGGCATAGGAGTTCTTCACTCCGGTCTGCAGTGGGTTAAGATCAGGACAGAGCAAAATGTAAAGTGTAGACCCCTAGCAGACCTCACTGGGAGATCCCATCATTGTACATTCTCCCCATCCCCAATCTCCCCAAATATCATCCTATTTCACTATTCCCCATC
Organism: Cepaea hortensis; assembly: GCA_963921405.1. NCBI lineage: Eukaryota > Metazoa > Mollusca > Gastropoda > Stylommatophora > Helicidae > Cepaea > Cepaea hortensis. The sequence goes on along the minus strand of OY992877.1, from coordinate 20,461,392 downwards.
AGCAGAGCCACCTGCCTTCTTACACTAGTTAATCTTAACAATGTGACTACCTATTGTCGCTGATATTCCTTGACTACCTAACCACAATGCAACAACACTATGATATAGTTCTAAACTATATTTCTAAGCTATTCCACATTATTTATAGTTAGCGCAATCTTTAAAATACCTTATGCCATTCGGACTCAAACTCTGAATTGAATACGCCATTTGCCATAAAGACATGTTACGCACAACCAACACAGGCGATTCTATTCACACGGATCGAACCCGCTATCACTTCTGCCCACATCAGCTGTCAGAGTTACACTAGTTGTCCCCAAATCGTTGCCTTGAATTGGTCACGTGACGTTCTTTTGATGTTCACACTGGTATTCTCAGGGGGCACAACTTCAGAATAAATCCTTATCTCCCTTGTTTGTAATCAATGCAGGAGTTAACTTCTCCTGTCCTGACAGCTACAACAAGCCATCGTGTTACAACCACGTGTCCACAATTTCCCGACACATCTTCTGTCTATCCAAGACTTCTCAAGGTCAGCGGTGTCTTTGATCTACCTGCCATTGGTTGTCAACAACTGCAGCTGTGCATTCAGACTTTATTGGTTTTCTGTCCCGGTTAAAAACAAATGTGGCCCTGAACACATGCCATGAATCTGACCGTCTGTATTGTCATTATCTGGTTAATACACAGTGAAATCATGACATAGGCCCCCTCTTAAGAGAGTAGTCCATCTCACTCTTCTCCACTGTGAATTCAATCCAGATGATTCATTCATCTTCTTCAGGAGCTGGGTGTCTTGACAAGAAGTCCGCTCCAACATTTTCTTTCCCAGGGATATACTCCACTGTGAAATTGTAGGGTTGAAGTAACAACGACCACCGCATCAAACGGGCGTTGAGCTTCTGAGAAGTAGCCAGGAACATCAGGGGCTGATGATCCGACTGGACCCGAAACTTAACTCCATACAAATAGGGCTGGAATTTTTGCACGGCCCATACGAGAGACAAGCATTCTCTCTCGATGGTCGAATAATTCCTCTCAGCCTGGAGTAGTTTCTTGCTTGCGTATGCCACAGGTTTCAAAACCGAAGCATCGTCTTTTCCTTCTTGTAACAAAGCTGCCCCAATCCCAATCCCACTTGCATCCGTTCTCAACACAAATGGTTTGGAAAGGTCCGGGAGCTGTAATACAGGTTTGCTGACCAAGGCCTCCTTTAACTGACTATAGGCAGTCTCACATTCTGGTGTCCAAATGATTTTGTCCGGTAATCCCTTTTTCGGTGTTTCCGTCAATGGAGCTCCCAGTTCAGTGAAATGTGGGATAAATTTGTGGTAGAACCCACACAACGAGAGAAAAGATCGCACATCCTTCTTCGTTTTTGGCCTTGGCGCATTTCTGATTTTTTCTAGGTTCTTCTGCTCTGGGACAATTTGTCCTGGAGTAATGGTGTGACCCAGAAATTCCAGAGTTTGGTAACCAATCATGCACTTGGTTGGACGAGCAATAAGCCCTGCTTCCTTGAGTCTCTTAAACACTCTCTCCAAGGATTGCAAGTGGTCATCCAAGCTGTCACTGGAAATCAGAATATCATCCATGAATGAGATGATGGACGGATCCTGTAAGGGATCTAGTAAAGTCCTCATCATACGTGTAAACACACTAGGTGCGTTGCAGAGTCCAAAGGGCATGACCTTGAATTCGTAATGTCCACTGGGTGTACTGAAGGCCAGCAGTGGTCGAATCTCCGGTTTGACTGGTATTTGATAGTACCCCCAACTCAGATCCACCTTTGAAAAGTACCGAGCCTTATGGAGCCTAGAGAATACCTGAGTTGGATTCGGCAAAGGTTCCACCTGAAATTGTGTATGACTGTTCAGAAGTCGGTAATCTATACACAACCGGTGTTCTCCACTTGGTTTCCGTAACAAAACTATCCCCGCATTGAATGGGGATGTGGAGGGTGCAATCACGTCATCCTCCAGCAGTTTTTGTATTTCCTCCTCCAGGGCCTTTTCTTTAGAGAATGGCACTGGGTAAACCTTTTGGCGAACAGGCTCCTGTGTGGTCAAAGTCATCTCGAACTCCACCAACCTCGTTCGTCCTGGTTTATGAGTCAGTATCTCCTTATGAGACTCGAGAACCTGAGTTATCTTTTCCCTCTCCTGGGAGGTCAGATCAGGGTTCACTTGCACATCCCTATAGGTTTCCTGGTGTACCAAGGGATATTCCCTGCCCTCGTTGGTTCCCACTTCCGTCTCCACTGCAACTGCCATTGCCATGAGGTGAGCTGCCTTGTCTCCGGGTCTCTCTTCGTATTTCCGCAAGAGATTGATATGGAACATCTTCGACTTTCCCCGGATCCGGATCTGATAGTTGGTTCTGGATATCACCCTTTCCACGGGAAATGGTCCTTGCCAACCTATCTCCAGTTTGTTGTTTCCCGTTGGGAGTAGCAACAATACTTTGTCTCCCACCTCTAGAGATCTGTCTTTAGACCTACGGTTGTAGTAAGCCGCATGTCTTTTTCTGGCCTTTTTCAAGTTTTGATTTGCCAGAGTCCATCCCTTGTGAAGTTTTTCTTTCAGTTCCTCCACATATTTGTAAGAAGAGATCACTTCTTCTGACGTCCCCTCTTCAGTCCAACTCCTCAACATGGCTTCCAACGGTCCTTTGATTGGACGACCAAACAGCAACGTAGCGGGTGGTAGTCCTGTTGAGCCATGAGGGACTTCCCGATAGGCAAAGAGCGCAGCTGGGATATATTCATCCCACCTATCAGGTTTTTCCTGCGCCAGTTTCCTGAGCATTGTCATCAACGTGCCGTTGAAACGCTCTACTTGTCCATTGGCTTGAGGGTGGTAAGGGCTGGTATGGATATGGTTAGAGTGGAACACCCTAAATACCTCCTCCATAAGTTTTCCACAAAACTGGGACCCATTGTCCGTCAGTATTTGATCAGGAAAGCCTAATCTTGTAAAGGCCTCCATCAGTGCGTCCGCCACTCGTTTCGAGTCAATCGTGGTCAACGGTATGGCTTCACCCCACATTGTACAGCATTCCACCATTGTAAGTATATACATGTTCCTCTTCCTAGTCCTAGGAAGTGGACCCACGATATCGATGGCTACCCTCTCGAAAGGAGAGTTCATGATGGGCATCTCACCCAAGACCACCGGTGCTGTCCAGTGTTTCGGTGCCACTTTCTGGCACTCAGGGCATGACTTTACATACCGACGCACATCCTCTGTCATTCCCGGCCAATAGTAATGGCAGGAAATTCGCTGCATGGTGGCGGCAATACCCATATGTCCACTAAAGGAGATGGTATGCCCCATATGAAGAATCTGGGACCGGTGAGCTTTCGGAACGACCAACTTACCGTATAGGTTGTCTCCCCTTCCTGCTCTCCTGTAGAGTATCCTATTCTTCATGTAGTACTGACCCCGTCTTCGTGGATCAGCACTTTTCTGCAGCTTTTTGTAGCAAGGACGTAAAGTAGCATCCTCACTCTGGGCAGTTCGTAGCCCCCCCCCCGGCAGTGGGTTAGTCACAATTGCTTCTGCCTCTTCCGTTCTCGTCTGAGAGCGAGTCTGTATTGCTCCCATATGGATTGGCTCCCTGGGCATTCCCAGAAAGACATACCGGCGACTGAGGATTACTGGGAAAATGGGATCGGTCAATACCGCAGCCTTGATTGTGCCGGTGACATATCTTGACCGAATCTCCACGTTAGCAATGGGCAACTTCGTGGCCACAGCACTCTTCTGTGCAGGCTGTATTTCCATTGTCTCACCTGTGAATTGTTCTGGGTGTACCAGATCCGCAGAAATCACGGCCTCCCCGTCCAGTCCTGTGTCGTACAAACACTCCACTTGACGACCGTTAACCTCTACCAATTCCACTACAGGTGGTTTTTCCTGGTCTGGAGTCTCTTCGTCGGCCTCGACCTGTTCAGTGGGCTCCACCTTAGGTCTCCCGAGGCACACGACGAATTTGGAGTCTCCTGACTTTCCCCTGCAGTCAATAGCATTGTGCGTGTTTGACTTGCATTAGTTGCACCATTTCCCTGTCCTAGATTTTCTAGTGCCGGACTTGAGTGAGCTCTCCTGATGGCGAGCTTTCTTGCTGACCTTGGCATTTTCCGTGACAACCTCCTTGGACGTCACTTGACATGCTGCGAAGTGAGGGCTCTTAGCCTTCGATTTGCAGTCCCTCGTATTGTGAGAGGGTGACTTACAAATTGAACACCACTTCTCCGACCACGGTCGTTTTGGTGTAGAGCTTGAATTGCTCTTGCTTCCCTCCTTCGTCTTTTCTGAACTTTCCTCTGATTTTTGTACATAAGGTTCCCCCTTTTTGGTTCCTGAGTTTTTGGCTTTCTTCTTGTCATGTTTCTCCTGACTTTTGGTGTTGGTGGGAAGGTTTTCCCCGGCCTCCCCATGTACCTCGACGAACCGTTCTGCTAATTTTGTCACGAGGTCAATACGTTCCGCTCCTTGTTCTCCCAGGAATGTCCTGAGAGTTTTTGACATTTGCTTCTTCAGCTGGTCGACCACCATGAGCTCTTCCAGGCTCTCGTAGTCATCTGCGAACCCAGCTAAATCCATCCACTTGTGGAGATAGGACTTTAGACGCAAACTGTAAGCGGCAAACAACTCTCCCGGTTCTCGTTTCGCTGCTCGAAATTTTTTCCGGTAGGTGTGTGACCTAACCTCGAATTGTTTCAGCAGAGCCGTCTTCAACTCGTCATAATTGTTCTCATGTCCTGGAGGCAGGCGAGAATAAACCTCGTTGCCGGTCCCGCGTAATCCCTGGGATAGCTTGAGATTCCATTTGTTACGCTCCAGACCCATAGCCAAGGACATGGCCTCGAAGCGTTGAAGGTACTGGTCAATCTTCTCCTTGTCCTCCTCGTAGATTGCTAGAGGGAACTTCATAGCATGGTAACTATGTCCACCTGCTGGGGTTGAGCCTGGGATGGAGGAATCTCCAACTGCTCCCTCAGTTTCCCCATTAGATTGCCTCTTAAGCTCGAGTTCCCGCATTCGGTACTCGTGCTCTCTTTTCTGAGCTTCTTGTTCAGCTTCCCGATTCTTAGCTGCCTGCTCAGCTTCAATTTCCAGCCTTCTCATGGCTTGCTCTGCTTCCAATTTCTTAGCAGCTTGTTCTGCTTCCATTTGCCTAGCAGCTTGTTCTGCTTCCAATTTCTTAGCAGCTTGTTCTAACTCCATCCTTCTCAACTCCAACTCAGCCTTTCGATCTTCCCTTTCTGCTTGACGATACTCCCTCTCTACCTCCTGTACGTAATCTGTTAGTGCAGAACCCGACAATCCCATTTCTTCCCCCTTTGCCTTTAGCTCTGCCCCAGTTAATTTAGGGGTGGCCATTTTTTAGAGAGGTAAGTCAGCAGACAGAGTATAGATTATCTCTAAAAGAAATATATTGGTAATGAACAATTACAGTCAATCTATATTCTTAAATACTACACAGCACAACACAACACAATCACTCAGTGACAAGAGTAAAATCAGGACCACAGACCTATGCTGACGTGTGAAGTGTGAACAGGTAAGATATGTGTCTTAACCCCTATCCACATTCACTCTAGCTGGATTCTCTCTCTAACAATATCACCGTCTTCTAAGTAAAGATCCCTTGTCAAAAGACCCCGTTGTCAGGAGATCCCGCTGTCAAAAGATCCCGCTTCCAAGAGATTCCGCTTACAAGAGAACCCGTTGTCCAAAGATCACGTTTACGAGCCCCCAATATATGTCGTAAGTCTTTCTTACTTACTTTAGTGTCGTCCTTGGAGTGATGGGAATCAACACCACATTTTTATTACCCCAATATTGCTGTCTTAGAGAAACCACCAGACTCCGTCCACAACACTCCATTAGTCTGTCGACACCTCTTTCTTACTCTCACTCACCCTTAGATCATGCCCCCTCTCACTCTTCCCCAACATAACATACTCCACAACTCTAGCTTTAACAAATAAATACAAAATAATTTATTAAGCAAAGAGTATAGGTGTGAGAAGTGTGTGTGTGTAATGTGTAGAATGTGTGTCGAATATTCTAGTGGGTGCAGACTTAGACCAAGTAGCTGAAGAGCCCAGCCCGATCATCCCAGAAAGGATCACACCACATCTTCATTCAGTCCACGATGACCTCACCAAGGCATGAATCCATCCTGCTAGATGTCGACTTCCACCGGTCGTTGATTGATCATGTATATACCTAGTCGCAGTCTGAAATTGATCCTGCCTGGATCACACACCGTTAATACATGTCCCTATTGTTCGGTGACTTATAACATCCTTGTCTATTGATGACACGAAAATACTGTTCCTTGAAATAAATGTAATTCCGGTCTAATGTTTCTACTGTTCACCTGACCACTGTTATAATAACTACCTAATCAGTTTTTACTGTTCTATTCCCATGTGATGTGGAAAAACCGTATCTATTAGTCTTATTACTCGTCGTGTGAGAACATAATACCCACTGGACTTTTCCCATGTGGTGTAACAAAAACCAACTCTAGTGTTCTGTTCATATGTGATGTTGGAAAAACATTAATCTCACGATTTGGTCTTTCTCCAAAATGATGCGGAGAAAACAATCACTAGTATTCTGCTACCGTTTGATAAATACTTTCATGATTTTTCCTTCAAACCCCTTTCCTCATGGGCCCAGTGCAAAAGCTGCTGAATAACTGCCTGCACTAAAGTCTCCATTCTCAGTGACTTGAGTGACCTAAGGGAACCCGTCAACGAGAGAACAACACATTTGGTGATAGCAACTGTCCCTGACCTCCATTAGATGGAGGGGGGGGTGTCCACCTCACTCAGATACATGACAGTGAACCAACTCTGTCATGGGCATAGGAGTTCTTCACTCCGGTCTGCAGTGGGTTAAGATCAGGACAGAGCAAAATGTAAAGTGTAGACCCCTAGCAGACCTCACTGGGAGATCCCATCATTGTACATTCTCCCCATCCCCAATCTCCCCAAATATCATCCTATTTCACTATTCCCCATCAGCAGAGCCACCTGCCTTCTTACACTAGTTAATCTTAACAATGTGACTACCTATTGTCGCTGATATTCCTTGACTACCTAACCACAATGCAACAACACTATGATATAGTTCTAAACTATATTTCTAAGCTATTCCACATTATTTATAGTTAGCGCAATCTTTAAAATACCTTATGCCATTCGGACTCAAACTCTGAATTGAATACGCCATTTGCCATAAAGACATGTTACGCACAACCAACACAGGCGATTCTATTCACACGGATCGAGCCCTCTATCACTTCTGCCCACATCAGCTGTCAGAGTTACACTAGTTGTCCCCAAATCGTTTTTTTTGTTTTTTTTGGCAAACGCCTTGAATTGGTCATTTGACGTTCTTTTGATGTTCACACTGGTGTTCCCAGGGGGAACAACTTCAGAATAAGTCCTTATCTCCCTTGTTTGTAATCAATGCAGGAGTTAACTTCTCCTGTCCTGACAGCTACAACAAGCCAGCGTGTTACAACCACGTGTCCACAATTCCCCGACATATCTTCTGTCTATCCAAGACTTCTCAAGGTCAGCGGTGTCTTTGATCTACCTGCCATTGGTTGTCAACAACTGCAGCTGTGCATTCAGACTTTATTGGTTTTCTGTCCCGGTTAAAAACAAATGTTGCCCTGAACACATACCATGAATCTGACCGTCTGTATTGTCATTATCTGGTTAATACACAGTGAAATCATGACACCCATACATCACCCCACCCACACACACACAACCCCACACACCCACACACAAACACCCAGGACACGTACATACCCCACCAACCAACCCATCCCCCTCCCGCACATCCCCCACACACACTGCCCTCACCTGTTCCCCCAACCAAAACACATTCGCCACCCACAAACATCCCCCACCAATTCACACATCCCACGCCCACCCACATACACATCCTAACCCACACATCCTCTCCCCCACCCACACCTCCAACCACCCATCCCCCAGCCACATCTCCATCGACCACATATTCCCCACCCACACACACACACACACACACATCCCCCACCAACCCACACTTCGCACATCAATTCACACAACCCCAAACCATACACACACATTCCCACCAACTGACATCTCCCTACCCCGACACACACATACACATCTCCCTTGGTTACATGGGAGGAAGTAACGAAGTATTTTTATTTTTATTTTTTTATTTTTTTTTTTGGTGGGGGAGGGGGAGGTGAGAGGGAGTAACTTAACGACTAAAGAAAGATGTTCCTAATATTATGTATTGTCCTAAGAAACGAAGTAATTCTGTTATGTAACTACTTAACGACTAAAGAAAGTATTTTTGATATGTTATGTATTGTTCGAACAAATAATTTTGTCATGTAAAGAATAACTTCTGGATATTTGGCGGACTGATATGAACAGAAGTAGTAAAAGTTCTTATCATTGTAACTTTTTTTTTCTAAATTCATCTGATCGTATGTTGAAAAACATCGTCCTTTCAATGCTTCTGATTATGCGCTGTTATTCAATACATACGCGAGACATTTGAAAAACATGCGGTTATTTGTTAGCAGGACCGACGTTTCATTCAGGGGAAACCCACTGACGATTCGCCGGAATTACACAATAACAGGTATGTTGTTGATCTATATACGGGCACAGAATAGGCCAAATAAACAGCACAGAAAGGTTTCTTTTTAAATGTATTCATGTGATCCTGGTTACATTGTTCACTGGCCTATTTTCATTTCCATGTTATCACTTTGCTGTACACCACATCTCCCATCGTTGCTGTTATTGCTGTAGATCTTAATCCTCTTACATTTCATCGCCGTCTTTACGTATACATGTATTAACACTTGTATTGTTTTTGTTGTTGTATTTTTTACTATTATTTGTATATTGTTTACGTGTTTACATCATTGTTTGTTATATATTACGTTTGCATTCCAGTGTCAGGTATCTTCATTATTAACATTGCTGTTTCCCAGATGTCTTTTTCTTTTTATTAAGGATCAACTCTATGGTCGAATGTCTAATTTCTGTCTGTTTATCTTGTAGAATCACAAAGCATATGTGTTATTGCGCTCTGTGAGCTGTCATTTTGCTGCTGCAATTCTGTATAGAAAATGGTCGTCCTAGTAGAGCAACCTACCAGGTAAGAGGTAGGGTAGATCCCAGAGGGAATCCTTATGTCCATTCATTCAAATGACGTCCTGTATACATGGTTGCTCCTACAAGAGCCATTCAGTTTCGTGCCGCATTGGCTAACCAAAGACTCGGGGTCTTGTAACCCGTCACTGGGAGTGGGTTGATGGATGTCAGAGCATACATCTCTTGAAGATGGGTTCTGCATGGGTTCTCCGGGGCTCAACTTTCTATGAGATTTTCTGTCAACTCAGTTGATGTCCCGCGATGGAACATTTATCCACTGCTCACTACCAGTAGGTATGAAAGAAATATTGCCTGTCGTTCTGGAAAAGCCAGCTGGAAAAGGTTTCACAATGAATTTCAATATTTTCACATGAAGAATAGTCGGCGCTCACAGTGACAAGTAACGGCTGGTCTTTACAGCAATCAATGAAAGCTACGTGCCTACATATTAGTATGTTTATTGACAATTGGACACTAACATTGCTTCAAGGTAAGACAGAAGTTATAAACACTTCATAGAAGACACAAAGTTAGTTGCATATCCTTTTACAGAACAAAGCAGTCTCCTGCATTTTTGGCTGTTTGAGATTCCTCGGCTAGTTTATGTTCAGTAGTTTGCCACTGTTTATGTTTGTAGTTTGTTTTCTGAACGATCAGCACTCATAGCATTGTATGGAAACCAACGCAACGCTGTCTGCTTCCAAATCGACCGCAGTTGTATTTTGAACGCAATATGCGGGATTACGAATTGCATTTATAACTCATACGTCACAGAACCAGAGGACAAAAGCGAGGGTACCATTATGAGGCCTTTGTTAATGTTACTGCATCCAATCTCAGCATGGGTGCCCGAACTCCATCGCCGGGTGAGGTCTGAGTTGATCAAATATATCATCCATGCTGGCTGCATTTAGTATTGCAGGTTTATTAACAGTCTCTGCAGCAACCGCTCTCCATGGAATTGATGAGCAGAAATAATTTGGGCTGACTGCAGCATGAGACTGAGCATGGAAATGGCCGATGTGCAATGACGTTGTTCGACATAACTAACATAACATAACCAGCCACAGTAGAATTCATTTATTCATTTCATATGATATGCGACCCTGCAGTGTGCATCTGACGAGATACAGTGAAATATGCCAGGCAATTAATTACAAAAAATATTGTTTGTGGCGTCTGTGTTTACATTTACTAATGGTAGACGTTATAATCTGATCGCAATTCAAATCAGGAATGTAGGCTCGTTTCCTTTTAAATTTAGAAATGTAGAAGATAGTAGAGAGAATCGGCATTTGGAGACATACCATCAATAACATTATCTGGATGATACAGTATTGATCGCAGACAATGACAGAATCTGCAACATTATGTAGATGCGGTTGTTGTACAGAGTGAACAATTAGTGTTGGAATTAAACTGTAAGAAGACACAGATTGTGGTCGTTACTAGGGAGAGAGAAACACCACTATGTAATATAGGGTAAATGGGAATATTCTTAAACAAGTGAATCGGTACAACTATCTCGGAACAGTCATAACAAATGATGGGAGGCGCTTGAAGAGATTAGAACTAGAATCGCTATGACGAAGGTACCCTTTTGCAAGATGGACAACATGTTTATCTATAAATTGATGTCGATTGCAACCAGAAAAAGAGTGTTGAACTGCTACACAGAACAGAACCTGTACTTTTGCATGAATGTGAAACGTGGACAATGAGCAGTCAAGCTGACAAAACTTCTAAGGCAGTGTAGATGTGGTTTTTGAGGAAAATGCAAAGAATATCATGGACAGACAGAAACACCAATGAGCAAGTCCAACAAGAAGCAAATTAAAACCGCAAACTGATTAGAGAGATTAGCTTTTGTTTGGACACGTTACAAGAAGAAATAAATTAGAGAACTTTGAGACAACCGGCAAGATTGAGGAGAAAATAATGAAGGGAAGACAGAGACCTGGATGGCTTGGCTACGTGGCATGGTGATCGTGTTTACATCATTTATTCATTGCATATTCTCAGTCACAGTCATGAGAGATTTGGTAGCAACAGCTGAAAAATATCTCCGGAGGGCCTATTCTCGCTGGTCGCGGGATCCGCAGAGTCAGGCAGGGACGGTCTGACTGTAGCTCACGCTTACATTGGTCCGGACACGTACGAATGAGAGATGTACACGCTCATACAGGTCCAGACACTTGCTTCAAGGCACTCTTCTGTGGGATATGGCTGAACGCATCTAAACCAAGTCCCACGGTTGTGAGAGTCTGGCCACCACTCACCTCCTGCTCTTGGAGGTGAGACTCACCTCCGGCTCTTGGAGGTTTGATGATGAGCCGCCAGCGTCTGCAGCCTGCCTTGTTCCAGACGTACTGGTTATCCTTTCCTCAGCAGTAAACAAGGCAAGGCCGAGAGAGGGAACATGCAGCATGGGCAACACATGCTCTCTGAATCCATGCCCAAGCATTGTGTGATGGGATTTTGGCCAAATTCCAATCCACATACTTTAGTCATTGCCACTCACATTCACATCTGTATCGCGTGTAACTCCACTTCCTTTATACATTCTGTTTTTACCACTTTTAGCTTCCCTGTCAACAATGCAAAACATGGACACTGTAAACCTGAAGAAACTTATTACATGTGGAATATAACTATTGAGACAGGGTGGTGGCTTCACAATAACGCATATAATTAGAAAGTATATCCTTAGAAATAGTGTACGCACAACTCCTTGGACGAAATATGTAGCGATACAACATGTAAAGATGTTGTAACGTCTAATGAGCATAAAGTTATGTTAGCTTCCGCTTGTGCCTACGAGAATAATATGTGGATATAGATTAAGTATTATGTTGATCGAGAGTATCAAGGGTAAACCGTTGTAATAGAACGCCCGCACTTTCTAACAACCTGGACAGACCTTATGTATACAAAGATGTTAAGAGAAAAAGGCGAATAAAGTAACTCGCAAATGGCAACAGAAGAAGGTAGTGAAGATTCTGTGTTCATGTCACCATTAGAGAACAACTGAAATAGGTCGTGAAAACGGGTAAGATCAATTAAAATTGAAACAATTATTGAAGAGAAAATAAAGAGTAGTTTTTTCGTCATGACACGGAACGATATTACAGCATGAACTGATCAACAGTTCAAGAGAGCAATCGTTCTGGTTAAACGCGTCACTCAGGAAGGGGTATTCATGATAATAATAATAATCACGTACACCCCAGCTGGCGAAGGCGTTCATGAATCTCCACAAATCTTGGTCTTTGGTGTTCTAGGTCAACTATTTGATGATATCCCTCCTTACCACCGCCTCAATCCATACAGCATCATTTCTTTTGATCTTTCCAGTTGTCACGATATTCTCTAATGCATCTCTTCTCATCACATGACCAAATACATCTGTTTGTCTTTTTTATATTGTATAATTACTCTGTCAGTCCTAGGAATTCGCAACATTCGTCACTGGAACCACGTCTCTGTTGCTTTTAAGTTCTTCCTAATTTGTTCTTTTACGTCCCAAGATTCACTGCCATACAGCAAAGCAGATTATATATAGCATTTCAGCATTCTCTTTCTTACATTCAATAAAAGTGACTTATTGCATAATATACTACTCATTTTCTGAAATGCAGCTTTTGCTTGCCCTATTCTGCTCCTAATGCCTGTTGCACATCTTCCATCTGATGTTATAATTGCCCCTAGTCATTCAAATGTATCCACTTGGTTAAGCGTTTTCCTTTCTATCGTTATTTCAAATTTTAGTGTCACATTGCTTCTGTTTTCTTTATATTCAAAGAGAATCCTTTCTTTGCACTCTCTGTTACTACAATGTCCGACAATTGTTGCAGATATTTAGCATTTTCTGTCATCAGTACTCTGTCATCGGCATAGCTGAGACTTTATATATATATATATATTAATTTTGAACTCAAGCGTAGCTTGCTTGCTTGGTTTAAAAACAAAAATTCCAAATTCGGCCTCGTTCAACCTGCTTCTTTCAGCTGTAATTATTGTTGAGGTCCGTGGTGTTTGTGGGTTCATTCACCCTGATTGTTGTCTTATGCGCTCTTACGAATGTGTCCTATCTCGGACTGTTTATGTTGGTTGTGTCTGTGTCAAGAGTAGTCCATATACACACTATTTATAGTAGTGACGGACTGAATTTTGCGTGTGGATTAGCTTTCCCTATTATGTGTCCCTTGCCAACAGGCGAACCCGCTCCGACCTCAGAGGTACTTGTAATTTACAGTCCCAAGTCAAAGACGACAGGTCAACATTTTAGTCCAGCTATCCGGTGTATGGGTTGAACCCCTAATCTCGGCATCAGCACAACGTATGTTTAAGAACACGCATTCTTACCTATTCGACCATGCTGATCTGCAGACTGTTTATATTATAACCCACGATTTGTATTCCCTGCTTTTCTTTGATTTCTCTCATTATTAGTTCGCTATAGAAAGAGAAGAGACCCGGTGACAAAACACATCCCTGTCTTACTCCTAACTTTATTCGTTCATAATTGCCCTCTTTATTTCATATTTTAAGTACTGCTACTTGTTCCAGTAAATATTCTTTACTATTCTGCTATCTTTCCCATTAATGTTGGTATCTTCTAACATTTTAATCAGTTCATGTTTAGCTTTATCAAATGCCAATTCCAATTCCAATTTTCAAAACAAAAATTCCAAATTCGGCCTCGTTCAACCTGCTTCTTCAGCGTCGGTTATTGAAGTCCGTGGTTTTTGTGGGTTTATTCACCCTAATTCGTGTCTTGTGAGTCCTCTCTCGGACTGGTTATCTTGGTTTGTGTCTGTGACGTCAGCTGGGGGATCGGTCGGTGGCTATCCTTTGTGCTCGTCTCCTCTTGTGGTTTTCTTTGTTGGTGCAGGCTCCTGGCTCGTCTGGCTTGGCTGGTGCAGTCCTTATAAGGACTTTTTATTTGGTCTTTTTGTTTCCTTTTTTTGTGTATTTTCTGTAGGAGCTTTTCGACGTTTCCATTTTCCTCCTTGCGCCTGTTTTCACTGTCGCGTTTGAGTAACTGCTGCCTTAAGTTTGACAAACAAACACAAATCATCACAATCATTACCATCAAATCAGGTTACATGTGATCAATTCAATAGATACTTTCAGTCCGACATAAACCAACTGAAGACTGCAATACCAGATGCGCCTCATGGCATATCTTTATTATCATCATTCTGTGAGAACAAATGCTATGGAGACATTCCCTCCAACATACCGCTAATGACTACCACTGAAGTATTTACTCATCTCAGTAATCTAAAAAACAATAACTCATCAGGACTAGATGGAATCAGTAATCGGATCCTTCGCCATGCTGCACCGGTGATCTGCGAGTCACTAACTTTATATATAATCAATGTCTCACCAAAGGTCACTTCCCATCAGCCTTTAAAATCGCTAAAGTGTATCCTCATTTAAAAGCTGGTCCTCTAGACGATCGTCTCATGAGTAATTATAGGCCAATTTCCATATTATCCTCACTATCCAAACCGCTAGAAAAGCACATCCACAAAACAACACTAGATCACTTAGTTCGCCATATGATAGTTGACAGTCAGTCAGGATTTCGGCCAAAATATTCTTGCCATACGGCACTAACAAACATGATAGAAAACTGGCATCAAAATATTAACAACAATACTCTATGTGGAGCAGTGTTTATAGACTTTAGAAAAGCATTCAATATGATAGATCATACTATTCTAATTGGAAAACTAGAAACAATGAAAGTAAGCTTTAATATGGTGACATTAATAAAATCATTTTTATTAGACAGAAAGCAAGTTGTATCACACAATAAAGCTTTATCTCAAGCCATTACCATTAATATTGGAGTACCTCAGGGGTCTATTCTTGGCCCTCTGTTATTTGCCATTTATATAATTGATCTTACCTTAAATCTGTCGTCGTGCTGGGATCTATTTGCTGATGACTGCACATTATATACAAACGCTATTGATCATAATGTGTTAGAATTATCCTTGCAACAGGAAATAAATAGTGTAGTTAACTGGAGTCATGCAAATCGCATGCAAATTAACATTACTAAAACAAAGTCTATGTTAATAGGAACCAGGCAAAGACTTCGCACTCTAAACTCGCAGAGAACTCTTCAGCTGCACATTGTCAGCACGCCTGTAGAAAGTGTCTCCGAGCACAAGGCACTGGGTGTTATCATAGATCAAAATCTAACCTTTAACTCACATGTTCATGCTCTAGTTAAACAATTAGCCAAAAAAGTATACCAACTTGCCAAAATTAAAAATTTCCTTGACTAAAACACAAGAAAGATATTCTATACTTCCCATATACAAACACATATTGATTACTGCTCCACAGTCTGGGATGGATGCTCCAAATCAATAACAAAACGGCTACATTCACTCCAGAAAAGGGAAGTACGTTTAATTAATGGTGAAAAGCTTACCGACAATTCTAACCTACATAAACGTCTCCAGTTACTGCCACTCCACAAGCGTCTACTTTTTAATAAGGTCAAACTAATTCACAACATCCTATTTCAAATTGCTCCAAGCTACCTTTGGCCATTGTTTAAATATAACGCTAGACATAGCGAACGACTAAATATACTTCATGTCCCTAAACCTAGGATAGACTTATATAAAACAAGCTTAGCATACTCTGCCGCTCAGTTGTGGAACAATCTTCCACAAGAAATCAAAGACACCACCAATCATTATACATACATTCGCAACCTGTTTGAACACTACCTTAGTACAGATTACATTCCCCCATAAACAATAACACAAAAAGACAATAATGCTAACTTATCTCAAACGACAACTAGCCAAAAAACATTCCCTTATGTATGGCACGTTACACCCTCCTTAGGTATTTATAATGCCCATGTTAAACACTGCCTCAGTGAGTCATTTGTTATTGATTATTTTTCATGCGTTTTAATGCTATTGTTCTTTTGTTGTCAAAATTTGCTTCATAAGTGATGTTGAATGAAAGAATGTATGAGAGGAAATAGAGAAGAAGGGCAGAATGTCAGACGGGCCTGCGTGCCCAATTCTTAACCCGTTGAAAATAAAGACTTTCGTTCGTTCATTCGTTCGTTCCTCCGTGGTCAACCATGGGACGATTTTACCCTCATCTATATAGTACTCGAAGTCGGTCTCACAGTCGTAGTGTAAGACTGGGTATTCCATCGGTTTCCCCCGGCGTTTCTTAGGCTTCTTCTTTTCTTTTTCTTCCCAGCACCTTCTGAATTCCTCGCGTTTGAGTTCCTCCTTTCTAACTGGGTATTCTTTGCTTCCTTCAGAGATCCGAGGAGATAGTGGTTCCCTCTTGGGCGTTGTGGTTGGGCTGCTGGCTTTAGCTTGCGGTTCAGGCTCGGTCTCTTGGTTTTCATCTTGCGGTTTCTCTGTGAGTTCTTGTATGGCTTCTGTCGGTTTGTTTTGAAAGAGTTCCATTTCAGCTCTATGCAGTTCTCTTTCGGTCTTGATCATTTGTAGGATTTCTTCGTTCTCTTTCTTCATCTCGGCCATGAGCTCCATCTCTTGTTTGATGTTTTTCTTTATCTCCTTCATTTCAACAAGCAGTTTTTCATTGTCGCTAGTTTGTGGCGGTGCTAGGAGTAACTTGATTTGCTTCTTCAACTCGTCTATCTGCTTTTGAAGTTGATCTCTTTCAGCTTGCGCTATACCCGTGGCTGTCTCGCCCCTCTGAATTGCTTCCTTGAATGGTGTCTTTGTGGTGATGGCGATCTTTAAGACGTCTCTATGTCTCTGCAGGTACGGACAGCCCAGGTATCTTGCTCCATGTTTGCCCAGGCAGTTGGCGCACTTTCTTTTGTTGTTGGGTGCTCGGAAGTCCGTGTCTAGCTTAGCCAGCGGACACTCCTTGAAGGCGTGATGATCGGCGCAGTATCGGCAGATTTCCTTCTTACTGCGACACGTTGCTCTGCTGTGGCCGGCCTTCTGACATCTGACACCTTAATGCCTTGGTATAATCTATGAAGCATAAATATGAATCTTTATGTGTGCCTCTTGATCTTTCTATTAGTTTTGGTAACGTATATATGGCGTTGTCTGTACCCTTTCCTTCCACAAATCCATGCTGTTCTTCACCGATTTTCATTTTCATTTTCTTTCTTGTTCCTCTCATTATATTTTTGAGTATAAGCTTACTTACGTGGTTTACGCGGTTAATTGTACATTTTAATGTTGCTGATCTTTCTTAGTAAAGCTAAAAATACAGATTTCAGCATATCTCTAGCATATGTATACTGCTATGATGATCGATGATGATGATGATGATGATGATGATGATGACGACGACGACGACGATGACGATGATGATGATGATGATGGTGGTGGTGGTGGTGGTGGTGGTGGTGGTGGTGGTGGTGGTGGTGGTGGTGGTGGTGGTAATGATGATGATGATGATGATGATGATGATGATGATGATGATGATGATGATGATGATGATGATGATGATGATGATGATGATGATGATGATGATAGTCCTGTGCAGCCTGGTTAGAGACACACATTTTCACACAGCCATCCTTTATAAGTGACTCGATGGATATGCTCAGGACGATCGATATGGGCTAAACTCGAAGCCAGTGGACGGAATCTCCGAGGAGGTCAAGGCTGACCAAAATCAGCTTCATGTTTGGGCCAGGCCATGCGAGTGTAACATAATTGTTACTTTAACTCCTTCTGCCCCATGGTGTTATTAGTGTGACTACTCCCCATGCAAAGATGTGTTAGTTCACGTAACGATGCTTTGAGATCAGAAGTATTTCAGCAATAACTATGAGAGGGGCAATAAGTTAATATCTCAAGCAAAGATAGCAGTCTGTTCAATGGCACCAAACTTGTCTATAGACTGTGCATGAGAACGAACGAACTTTATTTTCAAATGGTCGCAAATTAAAATAAAATTACACGTATTGATTGGCATCCAGAGAAGTGGAGGAAAGAAGTAGAGATTAGAAGACACAATAGACAATTTCAAATTTGTTAACAAGAGTAGAAGTGCTCACATCGTGCTGCTCCGTTTATGTCCTCCCCAACGTTATTACTTTCTGTCTGGACAATGCCTTTGCTTCTGTGAGCCACGCCTTTATCATTGTTCTGTCCGGCCCACGTGACGTTTGATGTGGCCAAAGTATTTCTGTTTCCGGATGATGATGCTGTTTATGAGTCAGTTGTCTTGGGTGTTCAAACCTTTTAGAATGTCATTTTTCTTTGTAAGTTCAACGATCTCGATTTTCTTTTTGACTGATTGCGAATTGGTCCATGAGTTTGCATGTGAGTATTGCCATAGGAAAGATGCATGTACTGAAACATTGCACCTAATTTGTTTGTTGTGTTGTGCCGAAAGATCCTAATAGCGCCCAACCTCTGCATTGCTTTGGCCAATCAACGTCTGATCTCACTCAAAGAACCGCCTTTGTTGCTGACCACGGAACCAAAACATTGAAAGCACCTGATACCCTCACATAATTCTTCAAATAAACAAATGGCTGAATACTTTGACAAACATAAAAATGGGCAGTCCCAAAAGTTCCCTCAGACATCCAGCCTGAAGAAGTAGTGATGGATGTCAACTGTGAGAAACTAACGACAGAAGAAATAGTAAATACAAAACGTTTAGGCTCCTGGTCAAGATGGTATCACAATCAATTAATCAATCAGGTGTCGTCTCCACAATGAAGGTTGGCTGCAATGGATCTCCAGTACTGTCTGCCTCTCGCCTTGACTGTACATTCTCTCAGGTTGATGCTCATCTATCTCTTGGTGTTATCTTCCCACTTGTATCGTCGTCTACGTCTTTCTCGCTTGCCCTCAACCTTTCCTTCCAGTATGGTTGCTATAAGAGTATCATGTCTTTTAACCCGGTCGAAATATTTCACTTGCCTCTCCTCTTTATTTCTGTCAACTCTCTCTTCATTCCCAATGTGTCTAGAACCTCTGCATTTGATTGTTTTTGTTTCCATGAAATACGACATTTTCGTCTGTATATCCACATCCCCAGGGCTTCTATGCAACTTTCAAGTTGCTTGTTCAATGTCCAGGCTTCCGAGCCATATAGTAGCGTTGAATATACGTAGCATTTGATAATTCTCATGTTTAATGCGTTATTAATCTCTCTAGATGTTAATACAGATTTCATGCTGTTGAAACCATTTTTGGCCATCATTCCTATTCTCTTTTTTTCATTTCTATTTCACTTCTGCCATCTTCTGTTATTATATGTCCAAGATAGGAGAAATGTGTCACTTGTTCTAGTATCTCTCCGTTTACTGTGATTCTTCTTCTTCTTCTTCAGCGTTCCGAGCCATTGAGGTTCTTTGCTGCAAATACAATCCGTCTCCATTCGTCTCTCTGGTGGACCTTCTCTTGCCAGTCGTTGATTCCAAGTGCTTGTAGGTCTGTACATGTATTATCTCTCCACCGCCTTTTTGGTCTACCTCGGGGTCTGCGGTCATTTATTTCCTGAGTGTAAGTGAGTTTTGTTTCCCTATTATCTTCCATTCTTTCTATATGCCCCAGCCATTGTAGTCTATTAGCCTTCATGATACCAGTGATTAGCGGGGACTTAAACAGATCATAAATGTCTTTGTTACTTCTTCTTTTCCACTCTCCACTATGTGTATCCCTAATGGGTCCAAAGATGCGTCTTAAAATTTTGTTCTCAAAGGTTTGTAACAAGGCTTCGTCTCTTTTCGTTGCACTCCAGGTTTCAGAGCCATACAGCACAACTGGTCTGATCAGTGTTTTGTATATTGTGATTTTGGTGTTACGAGATAGCGCCTTTGATTTTAGTAGATGTTGTAGTGCATAGTATATCTTATTTCCAGAGTTGATTCTAGGTTGTATTTCTTCCCTTATGATGTTGGAGCAGTTGAAGATTGTACCCAGGTATTTGTATGTTTCCGTTCTTTTAATGGTCATATTATCTATTTGTATGTGGCCAGAGTTTTTAGCCATTCCGTCTCTTGAAATTACCATATATTCTGTCTTATCTTGGTTGATAACCAGCCCCATCTGTTGGGCTTTTTCCTTTAAGTGAGTCAATATTTCCAATGTCTTTTGTTCACTTTGCCCTATAATATCTATATCATCTGCATAACCAAGCAGCTTGGATGTTCCTCCAATATCACATTCCTCCTTTACCTTCCTTACAACTGTCTCTAGAGCCAGATTGAAGAGTAGCGGCGATAGTGCATCACCCTGTTTCAAGCCAGATGTTATTTGGAAGGGGTCTGATTTCCTGCCTTTATATGTTACTATATTATAAGTATCTTCCATGCATAGTCTGGTCATGTTGATTAGCTTCCTTGGTATTCCAAATTCCTGCATAGCATTCCATAGACTATTCCTATGGACAATATCATAAGCCTTTTTAAAATCCACAAAAATGTTATGGAGATCTCTTTTATATTCCCAATGTTTCTCGGCTATTTGTCGTAAGATAAATATCTGATCTGATACTGTGATGTTAATTTTAATTCCAACATCAACATTTCAACTACATTGCTGAACCAATTATTTAATGGCATGAAAAGCCGAACAAGAAACATAAGCAGACTAGAGAGATGGAGATGGTTTACCTGCTAATGTAAGGAGACTTGCAGGAGTGTGGGAGCTAAGAAGAAAACAATGATTAGTTCCTGGGAGCAGGATAATTCTATAGAGATTAAGATATTTCATTGACAAACGATTAATGGGTGAACAGGGAGTCTTCCGATCAAATAGATACTGCACTGGTCAGATAGCCACATGACGTATAATAATAGAGCAAAACAGTGAAATGAATTTCACACTTTATTTTCGATTTGTGGATTATAAGAATGCCTCAGACAGCATTTATGGGGAATGTCCTCAGAAATTTATGAGGAAGTATGGGAACCCATAGTAGATCATTAAGTTATTACAGACTGTAGCGAAACGCCAGTGGCCCATGTCCTCAGGCCTTCTTTGGGTTTGGGTAAACAGGGGGAAACAGCTTTCGGGAACCCTCAGTTCTCTTGTTCGCTCAATCACCATGGAAGATAGTTCTTTGGGTTACTTTAACAACACGATCTTTTCTTGTCTTCGGGGAAACCCGATAGAGCGCCTTACCCCAAATACACACCAGTGCAACTTCTGGTGCAATTCATGTCCGTTCCAATACTTACCGTTTGGTATTTGCAGCATGTCTATTTAATTCAAAGATTAGGACAACACTGCAGCCTACTACTGGGGAATTGAAAGGTAATAATTGGGTTTTATTTAATACTGCTAGACCTTGGTCTAAAAGGCTAACTGGTTGTCTCGACTAGTGAGACGAATTGGCGAAATGGCAGTCTTGCCATATTGGGAGTGGGTTGACCGTTGGCCAGTCTAGCTAAGCGTCTTGTTCTTGGCATTGCCTGGGAACGATTCTGAGCAATATAGCTTCCCAGATGATTTCACTTGCTCTTGGCAGCAGATGGACGGGGGCTATCTTTCTTCATACGGCCTGAACTCTGCATACTGTCATCTTTTATTTGACTATGAACTTTACCTATCCACGGATTCCCACCATTTATGTTCTGTCTTCTTAAAACGGAAGAGGGGGTCCACTGTGCTATCTCTTGCGTCTTACAGCCGATGGGGTGGCCAGGTCGACTGAATGGTTAATGGTCGATAGGATGATGTCGGGGATATAAATGGACTTCTTTATCTCACTGAGAGAACCTGAACTCCTCTGAATCTACGTGTTATGTGAGGCACTGCCAGTACATTGCGGCGACAGCTCAGACAAGAGCAGCGGCCGGAAGGGGTAGTATCTTCTTTCCTATTCTTGCTGGGAATGGGGAACAACACTTCTTGGATTATTCACACAACACAATAAGGAAACACATATCACTAAGCACACCACACCACAAGAGTTTTGTCGTGAGAAAGGCATGGTTTGCAAGTGAGAGAGAAGCCGGGAAACGAATGTGCCCAATAATAATAAAGGCATGGTATGAGTGTAGAGAGTGAGTCTTGTAGGCAAAAAGTTCTTAGGATAGCCAACCGGACATCTACAAGCTGAAGGTCTAATCAAGCATGAACGTAGCCAATCCAGGGGCTACCTGACATGTCAGGCCCATTCACGAAGGCCTCTTATCTAATTGATAGAGTAAGGTAAATGTTTGACCAATTTATTAACTGAGGCCCTATTGGTCCTCAGGATTGTGTGGTACATGAGTCAGCCCAGTCGCTCACTATTGTTTGTCATCTCCAGGGTCCTCTTCCTTTGGACGTGACTAAATCGGACAGTATCAACAGGGCTTCTATGCTAAAGCTATATACTCCTGATGAAGCCAGGTCAAGGTATTGGCCATACCACGCATGGTGTTACTAACTCTGAGAGAGAGGCAAGGTTGGTCTTGGGCAAATGACAATGTGCGGTGATGGCGCATCTCAAGTCCTTTCGACGACATAGGCTCGAGAGCAGTTAGTTTCTTGGCTGGGCCAACGCATGATTATCCTGCATACCCATTTTGTACAGGACAGTGAAAGGCACCTATCCATTACACCTTCATAAACAATTCCCATTATTTGAAATCATAATTCATTTCCCAATCATTGAAAACCTTGTGCCAAATGAACTTAATTGACTATGAATAGAAGTCCTCACAAACTAGTGGCTTTGGTTCTACAGCGGCCTGTTGTTTCTACGGGGAAAGGAAAGAACTGCAGAATGATGCGGTGAGCTGTATGTGGACTGACCGGACAGTGTATTAAGCTCGGTCTGTGATGAAAAGCTACCTGAGGCTCTGTGCCTGAACTTTATCCTTGTTGTGTCTGTTTAGAACTATCCGTTTTAACTGCCTTGATGTTTTCCTGTGCTGTTCTTTATTAATTTAATAAATCACGTTTTAGTTTACTCTAATGATCACCGTGTTATCTATGGATCATCCAGAAAGACACGTCAGGGAATAGGTCCCGAGGTCGAAAGAGAGAGTGACAGTGAGTCCGGGGAACGGAGGAGGGTTGGCAAGCAAAGACCTATCCCAGCCAGGGCGAAAGAATAGTTTTTTGAAACATTGTGACAGTTATTTGGGACCCTCCACGTAGCTTGTTACACAGACAACATAAGGGCACTTAGAATGCAGAGTTCTTTATAAGGAGAAGTTAACGAATACCATCGAAATATGAAGAGAAGTGTGGCAAGAATGTCTTTGTTAGCTGTGGTATTCTTAATGACAATAGGTTGATTTATTAAGACAGCCGCCATAAATACAATTCTGTGCACTCTGACAGAGCAGCTTGGTGATCTGTCTCGTGCAAACCTGGTTCTAATCCCGGTGTATATTCTTACAATGAGCACTTCCCTTGATCCAAGTGTATTGGATCCGATGTCTTGGCTGCTCGGACAAGCGCGAAAAAAAAAAAACAACAACAGTTGGTTATCAAAGAGAACAGGCCAGAAAGGCCGCTGTCCGGGTTAAGTTTCAAGATTCGAAAAACTACACATCGAATATTTATGGCTTGTGGAATGCCTGTGTATGCATATTTGAGTCCTCGTTGGTGCTTCGGAGTTCGTCAGCTGCGTTGAGATTTTCTTTGTATGATTTTGGAGAGGAGATTGAAACACTTATGGAAATGTTCGTGTGCGATTAATATGTTTTTTTTTTTATACCAACACCAAACCAAATAGGCCACTTGTACTCCAAAGTATATCATTTCATAACACTGACTGAGTGGTGGTTTCCGGTTCTTTGACGTTATAGACCATATGTGGAAAAGGACCGCCTTACAAAACTTACATGTTGCATGTTCTTTGCAGGACGTTGCGGTCAATCTCAACAGCGGGTTTATTTACAAGGCAATTTTAGGTTCAGTTGTTTGTTATTGCTTTGAGTTGAGTTAAGTTTCCAATGAGTTGAGTTGAATCAAGAACCGACAGCATTGCACTCGGAGCATTTCCATAATCCCTTAGTCCTCATCTTCAATAGCCAGCGAAGAGTTCCAATGCTAATGGTCCCCTTTGCAATCTCATTATATGTCCGTCTTGCTTTACCTCTGCATGACGATTGTCGACCAGATCCTCTGACCACCCCTTAATGCCGCATTCTCTCTAGACCATAATAGTCCATCTGTTCTTCTGCATTATTCACTTGCTCCAAGAGGGCCTTTACCACATCTGCCTTATCATGCATCAAATGACCCCTTAAATGATGCGGCACCAGCCAATCTGTCTGCTTGTTCATTTCCAACCACACCAGAGAATCCTGGAGAAAAGATCCAGCGAATGCTCACAACCCGCGACCTCTAAATCGTTGCATGCCATTCTGCACGAAGCATACGAGTCTTTACCTTTGTCAGCATGCTTTGTGAATCAGTTACAGCTTTAAGAATCAGGTCACAATCACAACATGCTTTCTGAACTACAAGCCAACGTTTAAGTCAAAAAGTTTAAGTGCAGCGGACGATACTATAAAAACACAAGAACAAAGAAACGAGTGGCTGTTGCCATTAGAAATACTTCATCAGTTAGCAAAAACAAAGACAAACTACTTATATAGCTACATGTGATGTGCAAACAGGTTCCATGGAAAGTATTAAATGAAAGTAAACCAGGGTATTATTCTGATCAGTCAGGGTTTTCCTAGGTATATTTTTCACTACAGTATATCTTAGTGTAATTATATTAGTTTTCGTGTTGTTGTTATTATTTGCTGATGAAAGCTTTGCAGTCGGAACACCCACTTAGGTACGTGTGATCATATTAACCTGACTTCTTACACTTCCCGACTTGTCTTTTGTCCATTACATTTTCAGCTTCATAAAAAAAATTGCCCCGAAGTAGTTTTCTGCTATGGGTCTGTGATATTATAGCGTCATTACATTTTGTTAACCTGACAACAAGGAGGAACCGGTGGTCACTGTTTCCTTCACTTTGACAAGCGATCTTTTCTTTTTTCTTTTAATTTTAGTAAAATATGCAATATTATCATTATGTACACTCGAGTGTACCTTTTTTTTTTTTGTTCATCATTATCATCAAGTGCCCCGCCAGCTGGCGTAGGCGTTCCTGGCTCTACACAGATCTCGGTCTTTGATGCTCTGGATCAACTCTGCTGATGATGTTCCTCCATGCCACCGTCTCAATCCATCCAGCATCATTTCTCTTGGTCTGCCTCTGCCTCTCTTCCCCTTAATCTTTCCAGTGGTCACGATGTTCTCCAAGGTCTGTCTTCTCATCACATGACCGAAGAAAGCTGTTTGTCTCTTTCTTATTGTTGTATATAGTGTTCTAGTTTCATTAGCCTCTTTCAGGCAATTGTTATTAGTTACTCTGGCAGTCCAAGGAATTCGCAACATTCGACTCAAAAACCACATTTCTATTGCTTCTAAGTTCTTCCTAATTTGTTCATTTACATTCTAAGATTCTCTGCCATACAGCAAAACTATTTCTATATAGCATTTTAGCACTCTCTTTTTTTCATACATTGATAGCGACTTATTGCAAAAGATACTCTTAATTTTCTGAAATGCGGCTTTGTCCTGCTCTTAATCTCTCTTGTACATCTTCCACCTGATGTTATAAATGTCCCTAGATATTTAAAATTATCCACTTGGTTAAGAATGTTCCCTTCTATTTCTATGTCACATTTTGGTGTCACCATTTTCTTTGATATTGCCGTTATTGTTTTCTTGATGTTCAAGGAGGGTCCTTTCTTTGCACTCTCTGTTACTACAATGTCCAAACTTTTATTTCGTAGCAAAAAGTGTGTATTTACAAGATGCAGTCGTGTGTAGTAATAGGAAATCAATTGTGTAATACGTGTAAAACATTGGAACCGATCAATAATTTCTCTACTTTAAATGTTTGTGAATACACCGGACACAGCATTTCGGCCCGATGTATTTGTATGTTTGTTATTTGACCTATGCTGGTTTAATATAAAATTATAAGACTTATGGCGCTATGTCGATGGTTTGATACGAATTCTGTCCGTATTCCATAGTTATAAGTCAATCAGTATGATAGACCTGGCTAATGAAGACACCTTTTTTGGTTGTCTAGTTGGTCACACCTGGAAGTACACTTGTTCCTGCAGCGAGGCACCATCGTTATTTGGAGGTGACAGGTTCGAACCCCGGTCGGTAACTAAAGCTTTCAAATTGTATGTCTAGTGAGTCCTCTAATATCTACTTCCTTCTTCTCCTTCAATGATCGCCTAACAATACTACGTATGTTTATTTATGAACTGTCTTAGTGGCCCCAAAGCATTCCCCTATTGATTTCCTGTCTAATAGTAGGGCACAGTCCTATCCCATACACATTCATATACACATATGATAATATTACATTCATGGCAAGGTGCAGATACCTACACATTGCTTGATGATGATCGTGGTGGTGCTAGTGTTGGAGTAGCCATCTGCTCATGCATTTTAGTCTTTCAATAGAAATTTGCCACACTAAGCGACGAACCCTAGCATCTAACCCGCGCCCTACTGTGGCCATTTTCTCAGCCTTATTGCAGTTAAATCTGCTGTTTTATGTATTTGCACTTGACAAATAGCACATGTGAAACAGCAACAGCAGAGATAGCTTATATATAACTTCTTGTTGTTCTGTTTTGTTTCTTTACATCCTGGGCAACTGAAGCAGGTGATGTGTCCTTCTGAATTACATTTGCTGTCATGACAAACGGTGTGCTGTTGTCGTCGTGACGAGCCGACGAGTCTCGTCAATACAGCAAGCTCACTGTGTGACTGACACATATATGGGGTGATGCTGTCGTCACGTGACAACCGGCAACCCAGGTAACCTATAAATACTCGATTCCTCATAATCGACTACATAATTCCTGACACGACCCTCCCTTTATATTTAATTGAAGACCAGGGGAGAAATTAACTTCATTCTTAAGGACAATTCTTTAGAAGCATACATCATGTCACATTTAACATTACGTCTGTAAGATGGCTTACAGTTATTTACGACCTGGTTTATCCTACCGAGTACTCAGTAATCGGGTTGAATGTGTAGGTGTCTATCACCTGTAAAAACCACAAACAGGACACACAAAATAGGTCAAAATAGGTGGCTTTATAAAGCACTACCTGGTTAGCGGGCTGGCTTGTCAAGCAAAACAGTCATGGACCTTTGTGTACCGCATGCTGTGCCTTTTATTTAATAGTGACATTTATCTCTCGTGTGTTTCAATTTGGATAGAGTAAAACGCGATGCTGTGATAGCTTTACAAATTTGATCATATTAATTTATTAATACAATTTCGTGACAGGGCTTAATTATAACTCGACAAGCAAACACACGATGAATCTTATTCGTCTTTTGGCCGATCCTGGACCTGTGGCTAAACTTCAACGTTTTTGTGGTGTTGAATATGAAACACCCATTACCTGTGACCAGCATACACAAACCAGACGAGAGTCATCCGACTCAAGCAACAGCGAAAAAGAAGCGATTGCGTCGGCAATGACGCCGGAAAGCTGGTATGAAGACAGTGCTAAAGTTCGCGATGTTGATATTGATCGCGTGAATATGCACGAAGACAGTGTTGATAAAAGCGCTGATGGCTGCATTTTACAGGCGCGGCAAAGAAACGTTACGAGTAGTAATTTCCAGGAACAGAATAATAACTTGAATAAAAACATTACATGTAGTTATTCAACTTCCGAAGACGAGAAAACAAAGTGCAAATCAAGGAACTTCGCCCAAACAAACGGCTACCATGCTATTGATCAGAACGGCACATATTGTAATAATGTTAGCATCTCGAAGTACAGTAGCACAGCCGAAGATGGGCTTTCTAAAGACATACTCGAGAATATACCAGAGGATACTGGTGTCCCGGTGGATTCAATCAACAGTCCAACAATTCGAATCAAGCACAAGTCGTTACTTTACCTGGCGCGTTTTGGAGCATTTCTTGGCCATGAGTTGTTTTATTTGACGTTCTTCCCGTTCTTGCTCTGGAACTTGGATTCCCTGATTGTCAGACAGGTAAAACTAGTTTCAGTAATCTTCATTATTTCAGCTGGTGCCAGGTCTTAGTCAGATGTCATTGAGCTATTGTATAACAGGAGACGGTACTACCTGCTTTCTGTTAGCGGCGAATGTTTTGCGGCACTCACCAAACCCGACACCCCCACTTTGAGCCACCACCTTTGGGCGGAGGAACACAGCTGGGGTGGTACACGCCTTATCCTAGTGCGAGGAAATGCAATAAGACTAAATGACAGGGCAGATCAGGCCCTAAGCCTTGGTCGGCAGCTGGTCTAGGATCAAAGCTCGGACAGGTGGATAGTAAGAGCATTACCTTGCTGATCCGGTGGTTTCTGCAGCTTGTCTTGTTTCAGATATATTGGTGTTACTTTTCCTATGCAGTAAGCTAGGAAGGCCGACAGAGGGATCATGCTGCGTAGGCAACACATGATATTTACAATTCATCCCAGGCTTTGTGCTATGGAGAGGTATAACTCCATCCTTGGTCCCCACGATGGGCTGTAGTGCCCTTGTTTGTAGGGCAATGTAAGAAACTATGGTCTACCAAGACGGCAAGGTGCCACTGCAATTTCAGTATTATGGCTACTTGTATGCGTATGTCCTCAATCATCATCCGCACCTTCCTCTGTTGCCATGGGGAGGAATAGTTGACGGTCCAGTGCCCGATGGGTGGCACTGAATTGAATAGTGTCATTCCTTGTGATTGTACAATGTCTTTGATGTCATCAATCCATTTTCTTCTCTGGCGTCCTCTTGCTCTCGTATTATATCTTCTCTTATGTAGCACCGGAATTGATAGTTGATGGTATTGCATTCTAACGAGATGGCCGAGCCATTTGACCTTCTGCCTTTCGATATATATATGGCACGAGACGTTGATCCCATTATCTGTCTGATAACACCATTTCTTATTCGGTCTTGGATAGTTAAGTTGGCAGCTCTCCTCAAGTATCCCATCTCTCAGGTGTTGATTTTTCGTAAGTGTGATTTGGATAATGTCCATTTTTGACATTAGTAGCATAGGGTTTTATTATTAGCCCGGTTGGCCCTTGGTTTAGCAGCTTAGTCTAAGCATAACGATCTCACACGTCATGAGTCTCTAACTCTTTAAGCGTAAACGTTCATGGCGAGAAAGCCTACTTCATTGTACCTGGTTTTATTCCAAGTGGCTCGGTCTCTTTCCTCAGAACGGCAGTGGCCTTTCGAGAGCATCGATAAGGCACGAACTCTGTAACACCAGCGACGACCCTCACAGGAGTCTCCGGAAAATAGAACTGGGGATCTGAGCGACGTGGTCTGCAAACAAACCCACGAACTTCAGACCTCGAGACAGAAGCCTTGACTACTTGGTCACGGAGCCGACTTTCCCGACCCACCTCCCGCTTCCCCCGTTCTCTCCCTCTGATAGCACAAACCATTGGATATATATCGGTAATCAAATACATTTCTAAGCCTGTACACTGCGCAGCGACCTCTTGTGCAGACATCTGTCATAACTTATTCACGAACCCACTCGTCAGATATCAGCAGTGGTACAATATCTCAGTCAATCACGTGCCGTCTCCACAATGAAGGTTGGCTGCAATGGATCTCCAACACTGTCTGCCTCTCGCCCTGGCTATACATTCTGCCAGGCTGATGTTCGTCTATCTCTTGATGTTATCTTCCCACTTGTATCGTCTACCTCTTGCTCGCTTGCCCTCAACCTTGCCCTCCAGCATGGTTTTTATAAGAGTATCATGTCTTTTAACGTGGCCAAAATATTTCACTTGTCTCCTCTTTATTCCTTTCATCAACTCTCTCTTCATTCCCAATTTTTCTAGAACTTCTGCATTTGATTGTTTTTGTTTCCATGAAGAACGACATATTCGTCTGTATATTCACATCTTCAGCGCTTCTATGCGACTTTCTAGTTGCTTGTTCAATGTCCAGGCTTCCGAGCCATATAGTAGCGTTGAATATACGTAGCATTTGACAATTCTCATTTTTAATGCGTTGTTAATCTCTTTAGATGTTAATACTGATTTCATGCCGTTGAACGTTTGTTGGTCATTCCTATTCTCTGTTTGATTTCTATTTCACTTCTCCCATCATTGTTATTATATGTCCAAGATAGGAGAAACTTGTTACTTGTGCTAGTATCTCCCCGTTTACTATGATGTTCATTGATGACCTTTCCTTTTCACTTCTAATTATCATAGGTTTAGTTTTTTGGATGTTAGTATCTAATCTGCATTCTGCACTATGCCTGTTTACTTCTTCCACTAGGTCTTGTAACTCTTGCTCGCTGTCTGCTAGTAACACGGAATCGTCAGCATAACTAAGATTGTTTATGATTCTTCCATGTAGTTCAATTTGTTTTAAAATGCTTCCTGTGTATAAGTTGAAGAGGCTTGAGGACAGCACACTTTCCCTGCCGTACACCTCTTTTCATCTCTATAGGCGACGAATAGTTATGTCCGCATCAATATCTATTATACCGTAAAGCGTTTACGTAGTTCACACATATATGGTGTCAGATACACAGAGTTCACATAGTCCACACGTGTGTCATGGTGACACAAAGACACATTTACATAGTCCACGCGTGTATAGTGATGGTGATATACATATTTCCCATAGTTCATATGTGTATAGTGATGGTGATACACAAAGTTCACATAGTCCACACGTGTATTGTGGTAGCGATAGATATATTTCCCATAGTTCACATGTGTATAATGATGGTGATACACAACATTCATACAGTCCACACGTGTATAGCAATGGTGACATATACAGTTCCCATAGTTCACATGTGTATAGTGATGGTGATATACAGATTTCACATAATCCACACGTGTATCATGGTGAAACACATGTTTACCTAGCCCACAAATGTATAATGATGACGCACGCAAGCGCGTGGTGATGAAACAGACTTGTACCCAGTCCACACACATGCAGAAAGGTTCACCTGGTTCAACGTGCTAAGTGGTGAAGTCAGGCGTGGCGAATGTGCATGCCTAACTAGTCAGGCGTGTCTAGTGATGAAGCAGAGATGTTGACCTTGTCCAAGCGTGTATAATCGTGATGTCAAGAGAGGTTTCATAGTCACAAGCGTATAGTGATGAAGCCGAGAGATCTTTACCTAGTCCACATGTGCATAGTGATGAAACAAATCGAGATAAATATACATAGCCCAAAAGTATAATCTTGATGTCAAGAGAGATTTCATAGTGACAAATGTATACTGATGAATCCGAGAGATCTGTACCTAGTCCTCATATGCATAGTGATGAAACAAAGATGTTTACCTAGTCCACACGTGTGTAGTGGTGAAACAGAGAGATGCTGACCTGGTCTATACGTGTAGTGGCGAAACAGAGAGATTTATACCTAGTCCACACGTGTGTAATGGTGAGACAGAGATTTTTACCTAGTCACCAGAAAGACTTCATTGACCCGGGTTTTATCCCATATGGTTCGGTCTCTTTCCTCGGACAACCCGCCGAAAGTGCCGCATAAAGCACAAACTTCGTAGCTCCAGTGGCGACTCCCAGGATTCTCCTGAAAAATGCACTCGTGAGACCGAAAAGGCAAACCAGTCAATCCAGCAACAGCCGGCCGCCATCGTTCCGAACATGCAGTTCACAATACAGACAACCGCGGACAGATGTAAAAGCATTCCACGTGAAACTCACAGATCACAGTGTCGCGCCACGCACTCACTCAGTAGCAGGGCGACGGAACCATATCCTCCTTAGTCGCCTCTTACGACATGCGTGGTAGGCAACAGTGTTACTATTCTTTGCTCCCCCGTATGGGCCGTGTAGTGGTGAAATAGAGGCATGTTTACCTGGTCCACGCGTGTGTAGTGGTGAAACAGAGGCATGTTTACCTAGTCCACACGTGTGTAGTTGTAAGACAGAGATGTTTACCTAGTCCACACGTGTGTAGTGGTGAAACAGAGGCAAGTTTACCTAGTCCACACGTGTGTAGTGATGAAACAGAGGCATGTTCACCTAATCAATTCTTGCATTTCTGTGAAATGAGCAGACGAAGCTTATGCATGAGTTTATTCTGTCCGTTATGCCACATCCTAGAGAGAATAACAGTGATCTTTCCACACAGAAATCTTGAAGTGGGACATTTGTTTGTAATCCATCTTCCCGCATTGGCAGTCTTATTTCAGAAAGCCAGTACATGAGTTGTGTTCGTTCAGTCGAGTCAAGAACGGACATCACAACACTCAGGACATTCCCTTACCTGCTCCGTCCTCATCTTCAACAACACGAGAAGAGTCCCAATACCAATGGTACGAGCTTCTATGTGACCATGTTGCCGTTTACCCCCGACGCACCGCGTGAAGACTAGGTCATCTGGCCAGTCCCGCCGCATCACACTCCTTAGGGAACGATGGGACATCCGCTCTTCCACACACCACACACACAATCCCGACTGTGACCAACACCCTAACAAGCGGGGCAGAAGACATCGCGTCCGCCCGCCTTTGAACACATCAGCACGACCCAGGACCCCAGTACACACAGTGGGTACATGAAAATTTGAGAGGTGTTGAGTTGAGCTAAGAACCGACATCACTGCACTCATGTCATTCCCACATGTGCTCTATTCCCCTCGTTTAACAGCCAGCAAAGAGTCATACTTTTAATCGTTGCCACTGCCATCTGATTGAAAGTTCACCTGGTCTTCACTCTCAGTTTTGAGATCCGTCCAGAACCCCTGTCGATCCCCCACCATATCATTCTCTCTACATACGGGTTCTCAGTCTGTTCCACCGCTTTCTCCACCTGGTCTCACAGGCGCCCAATTACTTCTCCCTTGTCCATAGGTAAGTTATAACAGAGAGGTGCATTCCCTGCCAGCCTATCAGTTTGTTCATTTCCCCGCACTCCTGCGTGACCAGGGTCGAAAATCCATACAGATCTCACAATCTGTGACCTTTGAAGCGTGGTAGGCCATTCTACAAAAAATATTCCTTTTTCCACCTCACTAAGCATACTCATTCAGGCCATAATAATACAATGTGTGTTTCAGCGGTCTCCTCCGTCCATTGGAAGACTGATGATACTGCTTCCACCTCCAATCTCATGCTCGAGTTTGTAGTCTCATATGCCATAATCTCCTTTTTCAAGCATCATCTATTAGCCTTCGCAATGAAATCCCAACCACTACGTCTGTTTCTCACCACAGACCCATCGGTGTAGATCACTATGTCACCTCGGTGTGTGTTTCCCTGGTTAATGTGTTGCACCTCAAACTCTGTGCGGCCCGCTCCCCATTCTCTGCATTCACGACCAAGTGTTACTATTACCTTGTGCCAGTCCGGCATGTCTTCTGGTACTTTTACCCACTCTTTTTCAAGATTGATGTTCTCTATTTCACACACCTGGCTGATAGATATTTCTACATGTGCCACCCAGGGCTTGCACCAGGGCATGAGAATGTGTAATTTCCTAACCAAATATCCCATGGTTACATTCACCTGTATCGATTGTACTATGCGGTTATTCAAACTGTGTACTTGGCAAATAACGTTCCAATAATTATATGTCCTTAATTTTCAAGATCGAAGGATTACTTATTCGTTCATATCTGTGAACACCTCAAAACACGGTGTTATACTCGTCCTCAGAACATGCTATAACGGTCTCCCTACCCTAGGGGTTAAGCGACTGTCTCCGTAATCCCGTTTATCCACGTAGGGTAACGCAGCGCGCGAGAACTGGAAACGGTTCTCGCCGCATTGGTAACTTATGGGATATGTGAGCCGGCCGCTCAGAAAGCAATGGCAAACTACTGAGCGTAATCTTGCCAAGAAATCAACGACAGCAGTAAAATGCTGGTGTTGACAGCGATGTCCTGTAACGGATATGCGAAAAAAAGAACATGCTATGCTGCACTTTTCTGTCAGCCAGTAATTATTCAGTATTTCAAAATATAGTAAAGCTGCTTCGCCAATTTCCTTTGAGTGTATAGCTACTTTAACTGATTCAGTGTCAAAACAAAAAGTATTTTTGAAGCAAACTGGTACACAATCAAATGAGAAAGTATTATAATATATATTTCCGTTCACTGAGCATTGAAATTTTGGAAGATACCACGAAACAAAACAAATAACACGATGACCCTAGTACGGTGATATATCGTCCTTCTATCCAAATAAGAGGTCCTATTTGGCGATATATTATCCATCTGCACTGGATCAGTGAATCAGTGGTGATGACACTCCCGTCTAGCTCCCAATATAAGAAGTATAAGCTATACTTTAGTATAAATCAACGAGGGGTGCATGTGTATGAATCCGTGGTTCGTGCCATCAATTCATATGATGACATCAACATTTTCGATTATGGCTGACATACCATAGTTATGTGCCTGTCCCATTGTGTGCGTGTAGGAAAACCTAGGCCCATTCGGCCACAATGAATTAACTTAACTAGCATTTATTTGTGTCTGAATAGCCTAGAAATTGTCATTGCACATTTTCGTTTCTGATTTTTAAACCAGGTACGCATAACATGATGTTATAATGGATATAAAAATAGCCTATTATTAGTGCTCGTAAGTGCAAACTGGCAATTTTAGGATCGTGAACTACCTGTAGACACTAGATGTGCTGATCACCGATAAAAACCTCACACGGTGTTTATGTGGAATTTAACAGTATGTGTTGTACAGGCCAAAAATCACAAATCTGAACACTACTGGGTAGTTTGCTTGTGGATTCGCTTTCCATATTAACGGTTCTTCTCGTCATCAGCGAACCAGCTCCGACTTTTGAGGTACATGTAATTAAACAGGTCTTAAACAAGTGAATCGATACTGTTATCTCGGCACAGTCATAACATCTGATGGGAGATGCCTTGAAGGGATTAGAATAAGAATTGTCATTGCGAAGGTAGCCTTTTTCAAGATAAAAAGCATACTGACCAATAAAAAGATATCAATTGAAACGAGAAAAAGAGTGTTGAGGTGCTACAAAGAACCTATACTTTTGTATGGATGTGAAGCGTGGACAATAAGCAGTCAAGCTGAAAAACAGCTGATGGCTGTGGAAATGTGGTTTCTGAGGAAAATGCAAAGAATACCATGGACAGACAGAAAAACAAATGAACAAGTCTTTCAAGAAACAAATGAAGATCGTAAACTGATTAGAGACATTAGATGCAGACAGTCAAAATTTGTTGGGCATGTTATGAGAAGAAATGAATTGGAGAACTTGGTGACAACTGGCAAGATCGAAGGGAAGAGACCAAGGGGAAGACCGAGAAGTAAATACCAGGATGGCGTGGCCACATGGCATGGTCGAGACAGGAACACGGAGCTGATCCTCGACTCTGGTGATCGAGTGAGATGGCAGAACATGACCGCCCACGCTTACCGGCATGGCACATGATGGATGGATGGTAATTAACCTCACCAAGTCAAAGAAGAGAAGTCAGCATTTTATTCCAACTAACCGATGTAGGGATTGAACTTACCTCAATATGAGCCCACCGGAAGTTTAAGAGCGAGTGTTCTTATCTATTCGGGAAGGCTGACATCAGTCGGTTTCTTTGATGTTACCATTTTTGTCACTTTGCGCAACATTTATATCCATCATCATCTGCAGTTTCTCCTCACTTGTTGCTTTGATATTACCATTTTGTCACTTTCCACAACAGTTATATCCATCATCATCTGCAGTTTCTCCTCACTTGTTGCTTTGGTGTTACCATTTTTGTCACTTTCCACAACAGTTGTATCCATCATCATCTGCAGTTTATCCTCACTTGTTGCTTTTATGTTACCATTTTTGTCACTTTCCGCAACCGTTGAATCAAACATCATCATCTGCAGTTTCTCCTCACTTGTTGCTTTGATGTTACAATTTGTGTCACTTTCCGCAACAGTTGTATCTATCAGTATCATCATCTTCAGTTTCTCCTCACTTGTTGCTTTGATGTTACAATTTGTGTCACTTTCCGCAACAGTAGTATCCATCATCATCTGCAGTTTCTCCTCACTTGTTGCTTTGATGTTACCATTTTTGTCACTTTCCGCAACAGTTGTATCCATCATCATCTGCAGTTTCTCCTCACTTGTTGCTTTGATGTTACCATTTTTGTCACTTTCCGCAACAGCTGTATCAAACATCATCATCTGCAGTTTATCCTCTCTTGTTGCTTTTAAAAGTGTAAGTTGTTTAAATTATAACTACTAACCATAATCCATTTAGATGGGCGGGGGATGAAGGGGAAAAGGAGGAGGGGCTTGTAGCAAGAACTGCCTTGGGAATGTGACGTGTTAGGACCACCACAGCTTATAGGCTTGCATGCACGACGAGACAGATAGGTGGCCATTCTGTCCTCCCCGCTTCTCACGTTGAGCACACACACTGAAGCTCCTGCCGAAACTACTCCTGCAATGGACAACCTAACTTCCCAAACACAACACCAATCTGAAGCGGTCGGTCTGTCGCTTGGAATTGCCTTTTCGGTTCACGGGTGCATTTTTCTCTAAGACTCCTAGGGGTCGTCGCTGGAGCTACGGTGTTCGTGCTTCGTGCGATGCTTTCAGCGGGTGGCCCTGCCGAAAGGGACCCTGCCATATGGGATAAATCCCAGGGCAATGAAATCGATTCTCTCGACTTGTAATGGAGTAATGTGTAGCTGCTGGTTTTCTAGTGACTGCCGCTTCCATCGACATTGAAGTGTATTTTCCGTGAAGGACTTTTGTATTGGCATTCTGACTGTGGCATAATGCACAGTGTACCTGTGCGGGCTGTTGGCTTTGTCGAGACTCCTGCCTGTTCCACTTTTCAGATAGGGCAGTGAGGAGCATTTCGTGTGATATTCACTGGCACAGGAACGGAGTATAATGGGGACGACCCGATGCCATGAAGTTAGAACCGCGACTAACTAACACAACACCAACGCGCCCGCTTTCTCATAAATGCCCACTATAACATGACAAGAAATCATCGGATAGTAAAACTTTGCTATTTGCTGTCAATATATGTCTACTATATTATTAGCAGGTGTTTGCCACCCCATGCTTAATTGTTCTATGATTCTATGCATCTATCAATACCCGTGGATTTATTTCTCACGTTGCGCGCTGTTTGAGCACCTTTACTTAAAAAAAAAAAAAAAATACGCCTTTGTTGACCTAATTGTCACATGGGCTTATTTCTGTTGACCAAAATCGATTTTTGGGTCATGTGATCCCACCGTTAGACCTGACAGAAAAGAAATCAAATGGGCGGGCGTAGGCCATGTTTTCAAAACCATATCATGTTATAGTGCACTAATAGATAATTCGTTGAATATGTACATACTTCACCGATTGGTTGGTTAGTGAATGCTCAGTTAGAATGAGTTATAATAACCCTTTTGTCCAGTGCTCAGTTAGAATGAGTTATAATAACCCCTTTGTCCAGTGCTCAGTTAGAATGAGTTATAATAACCCCTTTGTCCAGTGCTCAGTTAGAATGAGTTATAATAACCCTTTTGTCCAGTGCTCAGTTAGAATGAGTTATAATAACCCTTTTGTCCAGTGTTCAGTTAGAATGAGTTATAATAACCCTTTTGTCCAGTGCTCAGTTAGAATGAGTTATAATAACCCTTTTGTCCAGTGCTCAGTTAGAATGAGTTATAATATTAATAATAACCATGTTGTCCAATGTATTTCCGTTTATCTCGTTTGAGCTCTGGAAAATGGTTTTTAAAAATAAGTGGATCTACTTCGTTGCATAGGCTTTTATCCTATGCGGCTCGTCCATCGGCTAATCAGGCGTCATCTTCGCATTTAAGGACCGCGGTAGTGGGTCTCCAACACCATGAATCTTGCGTTTTCATGGTGCATTCACACAGGCTTCTTTCAATCCATCATGGGTGTTCACTCACCCGTAACGTTGTCTTCTTTTGCGCGCTTCCGCTCGAAGTTTTCCCGCCATGCAATTCTTTAACAGACTGTTGTGTCTCTTTATATGGTGTATTTACCTGAATTGTCTGACCTTGATATTAAACAAGTAATGTTTGCTTCACGTCCGGCTGTTTGTAGTATGTTACAGTAGACTTGTTTGCTTGTGTTCTTCGTCTGCTAAGTAACAAAAAGTGTCTGTGTGTCCTTTTACATGACGTTGCAGTCAATACTAGAATATATTGCTGCATGTGATTTGCTGGGTGATTTTTATATTCAGTAGTTTGCCACTGATTTCTGAACTTCCGACGCTCATACCATCAAAATCAATTCATAGCGATCTGATTCTAAATCGCAGACTGCTGATCTGAAACCCCCGACCTGGTGTGTCGGTGATTGTGAAACAGCGTTCACAAACCCTAAAGCCATAGACCCTGACATCCCTGCGGTAGTCTTGTGCTATCTTGCCGTGTCTCTGGTCACAAACTTCAATATTACCCTCACACTGTTGACTAATGCTAACTTGTCTGCGCTATAAAGTATCATCATCATCATCATCATCATCATCATCATCATCATCATCATCATCATCATCATCATCAAGCGCCCTGCCGGCTGGCGTAGGCGTTCATGTTCTCCACATATCTCGGTCTTTGGTGTCCTAGCTCAACTTTGCTGATGATATTTCGCCATGTCACCGTCTCAACCCTTCCAGCATAATGTCTTTTGTTCGGCCTCTGTCTCTCTTCCCATTGATCTTTCTAGTTATCACGATGTTCTTCATCAATGTCTCTCTTCTCATCACACTACCAAAGAAAGCCGCTTGTCTCTTTCTTATTGTTGAATTTAATGTTTTAGTTTCATTAACCTCTTTCAGTCAATCGTTGTTGGTTACTCCGGCAGTCCAAGGAATTCGCAACATTCGTCTCAGGAACCACATTTCTGTGGCTTTCTAATTTGTTCATATACATTCCAAGATTCACTGTCATACAGCAAAACTGACACTTCATAGCATTTCATGACTCTCTTTCTTTACATTCAACGATAGTGACTTATTGCATAATATACTCTTCATTTTCTTAAATGCAGCTTGAGCTAGCCATATTCTGTTCTTAATCCAACATCACAGAACTGGGGACAATCCCATACGTGCTTCGTCCACATCTGCAAAAGCCAGCGACGAGTGCCAATATTAATGGTACCAATAGCAGGTTTGATTATGTGTCAAGCAATCTGGCCTTTATTCAGAGTCCTGAGAGTCGACCAGATCCTCTGGTCATGCCCAACATCATCATTATCACCAGGGTTGCTCTTTGTATTCTAATAACAACTGATACTGCCTACAGTTGGTTGTTATTGGGCCGAAGGAAGAGGATTACATTTATATTAATCAATGCCATAAACTAAAGTATCTTTAACGTTGCTCTATCACCAGCAAAGTCGCAGCTATTGAGACACCAGGTGTTGGTAGAATCTTGATATTTGCATATGATGTGCTGTTGTACAGACAAGGAAGAGACAGCCCAAGTTTGGCTGAAGACTTGCAGACGGCAGTAAATATCGTGGCGGAGTGATACAGGGACACAGGGGACGTTATAAACCCAGACAAGGCATCGGTTGTGTGGTACTCCCTGGACAACCAGATCGTGAAGGCAAATGTCCCACGTATTATATCGAATAGATGTCCTCTTGGTAGAGAGAGTAAATTTAAGTACATGGGAATCACCTTTGACAGATGTATGTATTATAAGGATATGTGGAGGATTTGGGAGGAGCGGCTGGCCGAAAGGCTAGAACGCCGGACTCCTTTTCGGGAGACCTAGGTTCGATCCCTCGGTAAGGTGTGGGATTTTTTTCTGTCGGGGGCAAAAAGAAAATTCTAACCTGCACAGTTCGCGGCGACTGCACCAGCCAGGCGGCCTTAATTCCTCAGGCTCAAAGACCCCTCTGCCATACACCGCAAGGTACTATGTTGGCAGTAAATGACAGTTAATGA
Organism: Cepaea hortensis; assembly: GCA_963921405.1. Classification (NCBI taxonomy): domain Eukaryota; kingdom Metazoa; phylum Mollusca; class Gastropoda; order Stylommatophora; family Helicidae; genus Cepaea; species Cepaea hortensis. The sequence goes on along the minus strand of OY992877.1, from coordinate 20,421,277 downwards.
CAGTGGATGATTTGGTGGTGAAGGCTAGTAAGGGACTTAATGCATTGAGGGTGATGGCAGAAATCGGGATTGAGCAGAGGATTCTTTACAAGCTCTTTCAGCAGTTGATAATCTTTGTAATTAAATCTGGTTTGGGGCTGCTGACAGTATTAAAGAGCTAGCTTGAAAGGCTGTATTGCGTACAGAATGCGGCCATGAGGGTGATCCTGGGGTGCACAAAAGTCACACCAATTATATGCATGAGGCATATCCTGGCGCTACCAACAATGGCGGACAGTCATAGGGTCCTTCAAGCCAAATGGAACCTGAGAGTTTCTGAAAATACCATTCACCCCCTGCATGAAGCCATGGGTATGGTCAAAGGTCATAAGATAATACGAAGCAGGTCCTGGATGACACAGGCGGAAATATCTATACGTAAGGTGTGTGATCTAGAGACCGTAAATCGTTATAAAACGTATTTTAAAGTACCGGAAGACATGACGAACTGGAACAATGTAAAAGTAACACTGGGTCATGAGTGCAGAGAATTGGCAGCGGGCCGCACATAATTTGAGGTGCATCAACTGATCCAGAGTAACACACGTCGAGGTGACATGGTGATCCACACCGATGAGTCAGTGGTGAGAAACGGATGTAGTGGCTGGGGTTTCATTGCTAAGGCTAATGGACGATGATTGAAAACAGGAGAGCCAGGAATATGAGACAACGACCTCCAGCATGAGAATGGAGATTCAAGGAGTATGCTTATTAACGTTGAGAAAGGAATGTTTCATGTGGAGTGGCTATGTTCTCTACAGAAGTAACCGATTGTGATAATTGTGTGAGTTTTTTCCCTAGCCATGCGGGATTGCGTGGAATGAAAAGGCCGATAGGCTATGTGGTAGATTACCTATGAACAGGGGAGAGGTGGTCATGCACCTGTGGGACAAGGTGGGGAAGGTAGGGGAACAGATTGAGAACCTGTATGTGGAAAGAATGAGATTGCAGGGGATTGGCAGGGGTTCTGGGAAAATCTCAAAACTGAGAGGGAAGACCTACAGAACTTTCAATCAGATGGCTGTGGGAATGATTAATAGTATGACTCTTCGCTGGCTGTTGAACGAGGGGACGTAGCGCATGTGCAAATGTCCTGAGTGCAGTGATGTCAGTTCTTAGCTCAACTCAACTCAACTCTAGAAGGTCGCAAAATGTTGACCAGTGAGAATAATTGGAAAATATGAAGTGTAGGCCAGCTGAACAATATGGCCATTGCTATGATGATAACAACAGAATCACAAGCATAATGCTTTCATAGGGACCACATATACACCTGAAATATGTGGACACATTGTTTAGTGTTGTCTGATCAATGTAGGAGGTATATTCACACATGACAGGTTAACAAGTACAAATGTACAGGACAGTTGTACGTGCCTTCATGTGTTGGGTATATGGTGCTAGATACATGTGTTATACATCACTTGATGGGTGATGAGGTCAGTATCACACCAGCCCCTTCACTTCCAAGAACATTTCTTGGTTGCCATTTTAGACTGATTCAACAAGATGTCCGGGTCTGTTCAAACAATCTGCCTTGACGGTGGTTTCAAGTCACTGTGCTGCTTGCTTGCTTGCTTGCATTCGTTGGCTGTGAACTCCAGCATGAAGTCGGATGAAGACATCATGTTGTCCAAAATCAGTGTGATGTCATACCGGACTTAGCTTTGCGAAAGTATCCGTTGTCCCATGTCTGGCTTATTGGTGTGCAGACTGGTGGTTGTTCGCCGTACAGGCAGATACTTTCCAACTTCGGAAGAATCAGCGATCCTACTACGTTAGCCAGGACCCCGAAGGGACCTTTTGCATAGGACGCACGGCTAGGACGTGTTAGTACAGTGGTTATCAACAATTCCCCCCCCCCCCGGGAGAAATTTTAGGGTTTCCGGGGGGGGGGGGATTAAGATTATTTCAAGATCGCGTTAATATAAGAACCGATTATTTGATATTGTTTTTCCCTTCATACAGTACGGTTCTGTACGTGTCACCCTTCTAAAATTCATTTTATAAAGTAAGTAGACCCACAAATCACGTTTTATGTGGACGTCTAGACTTGTTTTAGTATGTGCTATTAAATTTAGCTTCCATTATTACGTTTACTGTGTAGGGGCGGGGCGGGATTTTTAGATAGGAAATACGAAAGGGGGAATGACGTTCTGAAAATATGGTGAAGGGGGGCATGAGCCTAAAAAGGTTGAGAACCACTGTGTTAGTAGGTCTTGGCCAGTATAAAACCTAGCCCTGGTGCCTTGGAAACACCTCTGCGTCCCAATTCACTGAGATGATTAATGACCAAAGTATCTCAGTTTATGAGAAATGAGTCTATTTATCAGCCAGTTTTATTTGGTATAGAATGGAGGTATTTTTCATCTTCGTCGTCCATGATATTCTAAGAATTGTTCTGCAACATTAAAGCTCAAAAGCCCAAATTTTCTGCTTTTGAATAGGAGTTATATTGTAAATATGCACCAGAATTGCATCCATACATTACCACAGGGAAGATGCGTGTCCTCAACAGTTTCTTGTAACTTGTTTCTTGGTGTTGGGCCACAGGTTCTTAATACTGTTAACCTTCACATTGTGGCCAGTCTGCATCTAACTTTTTTTTTCACATCCCCCATTGTTGATTGAGGAACCGAGATAATCAAAGTGTGCGACATTTCCACTTTCTTCAGGAGCGTTGGTTGACATTAAGTTTTTTCCATAGATATTATTTTTTTTTTTTTTTTAAAGTTCGTAACAGATTTTGTGAAAATGTTGCATGTCCTTTGAGACGCTGCATTCAACTCCAAGTCCAAGTTACTAGGCAATTTTACGTTCAGTTGTTAGAAAAAGATGTGTATAGGACATTGCAGAAAACTTTGGCATGAGGGTGCACAGGGCAAGAGGTCAAGAGGTATTTCAATATGCCATGATTGGAGCCACATTCTGTAAAGGACTAGCATGATGATGATGATGATGATGATGATGATGATGATGATGATGATGATGATGATGATGATGATGATGATGATGATGATGATGACGATGATGATGACGATGGTGATGATGATGACAATGACCATGATGGCGACGATGATGATGATGCTGGTGATGGTGATGAGTTTACCATTGAGAAGTCAATGTTGAAAGTCTAGCTGGCTGGTGTAGGGGATAGACCCACTATCACCTCGCCAGCCCACTGGAAGTTTAGGTGCAAGAGCATTCAATTCCCCTGTCACGGAGATCTCTTCTGTGAAAAATGCTTTCAGTAAATATACTTTTAGTGTCTTCGGCAATATTGCCTTGTATAGTATCAATTACAGTGTGAGTGCCAAGCACCTTACATAGGTAAGATGGAAAGACAATTAGCAAGCCGAGTAGATGAACATACACCATCAGTGTGGGTGGAAAAGAGAGTTAATCAGTCTTCAGAAATCCTTGTGCTGTCAAAATGCTATAAAATGCAGTCCTCGTCGATTTCTCAAAACCTCATAACAAAACAATGATTTTGTATACTGTATTCCACGAACAATAAACAACTGCTCAAATATAGTGAAGTATTTAGCAATTAAGTGGTTTCAGTAATTTTCGTGCAAACATAAAGAATTTGTGTTAATTTGAAATTACCGAGGGGATATCATATATTCTACGTTTGAACAATACCTGTGACTACGTGTTTTAATTGTTTCAGCTAAAGTATTATTCATTTCATTTATTCACTTCATATGATATACGAAATTCAACGAAATATCTTCTTCTTCTTCTTCAGCATTCCGAGCCATTGAGGTTCTTTGCTGCAGATACAAGCCGTCTCCATTCGTCTCTCTGGTTGACCTTCTCTTGCCAGTCGGTGATTCCAAGTGCTTGTAGGTCTGTATGTATATTATCTCTCCATCGTCTTCTTGGTCTACCTCGGGGTCTACGGTCATTTATTTCTTGAGTGTAAGCGAGTTTTGTTTCCCTATTATCTTCCATTCTTTCTATATGCCCCAGCCATTGCAGTCTATTAGCCTTCATGATACCAGTGATTAGCGGGGACTTAAACAGATCATAAATGTCTTTGCATCGAAATATGCCACATAAAAAATCGTGCAACAAGTTGTTTGTGGCTCCTGTGTTTAAATTCATCAAGGGAATACCATGCTTTGAATGACTGTAAATTGATACTTTTCTGTCAAACAGGTATCTATGCTCTGGTGTATAGTGATGTATCTTGGCCAAGCCACCAAGGATTACCTTCGCTGGCCTCGACCTCCCTGCCCTCCAGTGGCCAGGCTGGAAATACACTACTCAAGGGAGTATGCAATGCCGTCGACTCATGCCATGTCTGGAACAGCCATTCCTCTATATTTGGCTTACCTGGCAATTGAGAGATATCAGGTAATTAATCCTACTTAAATGTAAATATGGAATTATATTATGCATCTGTGTTTGTTGTCAAATACATGCATCATCATCATATGCTAAGTCAACTTGCGTGGCATTCATGTCTCTCCACATATCTCAGTCCTTGGCATTCCTGATCAACTCTCCTGATGATATTCATCCATGCTACCATCTCAGTCCATCTAGCATCATAATTGCCTATTTCCGCACTCATCATCATCAAGTGCCGTGCCGGCTGGCGTAGGCGTTCATGGCTCTCCATAGATCTCGGTCTTTGGTTTTCTGGATCAACTCTGCTGCTGATATTCCTCCATGCCACCGTCTCAATCCATCCAGCATCACTTCTCTTGGTCTACCTCTGCCTCTCTTCCCCTCGATCTGTCCAGTTGTTACGATGTTCTCCAATGCCTCTCTTCTCATCACATGACCGAGGAAAGCTGTTTGTCTCTGTCTTATTGTTGTATATAATGTTCTAGTTTCGTTAGCCTGTTTCAGGCAGTCGTCGTTAGTTACTCTGGCAGTCCAAGGAATTCGCAACATTCGTCTCAGGAACCACATCTCTGTTGCTTCTAATTTATTCTTAATTTGTTCATTTACATTCCAAGATTCACTGCCATACAGCAAAACTGGTTCTACATAGCATTTCAGCACTCTCTTTCTTACATTCAGTGATAGTGACTTATTGCATAAGATACTCTTTATTTTCTGAAATGCGGCTTTTGCCTGCCCTATTCTGCTCCTAATCTCTGTTGTACATCTTCCATCTGATGTTATAAATGCCCCTAGGTATCTAAAATTATCCACTTGGTTAAGGATTTTCCCTTCTATTTCTATGTCACATTCTGGTGTCACCATTTTCTTTGATATTACCAATGTTACTGTTTTCTTGATATTCAAGGAGAGTCCTTTCCTTGCACTCTCTGTTACTACAACGTCTAATAATTGTTGTAGGTCTGTTGAATTATCCGCCACCAATACTGTGTCATCTGCATAGCGTATATTATTTATATTATAACCCCCAACTAGTATTCCTGGCATCTCTTTGATCTCTCTCATTATTACTTCGCTATACTATACAGGGAGAAAAGATCTGGTGACAAGGCACACCCTTGTCGTACTCCTAGCTTTATCTGTTCGTAACTACCCTCTTTATTTCCCATTTTAATTGCTGCTACTTGGTTCCAGTAAATATTCTTTATTATTCTTAAATCTTTTCCATCAGTGTTGATATCTTCCAACATTTTAATCAGTTCATCATGTTTTACTTTATCAAATGCCTTAGTATAATCTATGAAGCACAAATATATGTCTCTCTGTTTCTCTATTGACCTTTCTATTAGTGTCCGTAATGTATAAATTGCATTGTTTGTGCCCTTTCCTTCCACAAATCCATACTGTTCTTCACTAATTTCCATTTTTATTTTCTTTTTGGTTCTTCTCATTATGATTCTGAGTAGAAGCTTAGTGATATGGTTTATAAGGTTAATTGTACGAAAATCTTCACAATCAATTGCTCCTGGTCTTTTTGGTATAGCTATAAATACAGATTTCAGCATATCACTGGGTAAATATCCACTGCTGTAAATATCATTCAACATTTTGGTTAATATATCTACTCCAAATTCTCCCAATACTTCTAATTCTTCTATTGTGATTTCATCTGGCCCAGCTGTTTTTCCTTTCTTCATACGTTTCATAGCGTCAGCGACTTCTTCTTTCAGAATAGGTGGACCTAAGTTACTATCTTCTGTTCATTCTTCCCTTTCTTCTTCATATAATTCTCTTATATACTCATTCCACCTCTTCATTATAGCATCTTCCTCTAATATTATCTTTCCTGTTTTTGATTTCAAACACCCTGTATTTATTCTTATTTTTCTTCCTGTAAGCTCACTGATTTGTCTGTGCATATTTTTTGTATCTTTAATGGAATTTAATTCAATTTTTTTGCATTGCTCGTTTAACCAACTTTCTTTAGCCTTCCCACATTTATCTTTTATTTCTTTATTTATCTTAGCGTATTCTTGTTTGTCATTTTTACTCTGTTTTCTTTTGTCCATCAGTTTTAAGATATCTTCATTCATCCATTTTTTCTTAGCTATTTTGCCTCTCTCCGGTAATACTTCTTTGCTAGTTTGATGAATGGAGTCCCTTAACATTTCCCATTGTTCATCTATACTCTGTATTTTAGTTATTGCATTGTACCTATTTTTCACAGTCACTCTGTATTGTTCTTGCATTTCTTTATCTATTTTCAGAACCTCTTTATTAAGTCTCATGTTCTTAACCATTTTTTCCCTCTCTTTAATCTTACTTTTATATGTCCACATAGTGGTACATGATCACTATTACAGTCAGCACCAGGCATTGTCTTTACATTAATTAAAGCATTTCTAAATCTTTTATTAATTAGTATGTAGTCAATTTGGTTGCGTATTTTCTTATCAGGGCTTATCCATGTGTACAGTCGTCTTTTATGGTGTTTAAACCATGTGTTTCCAATTATCATATCATTGATATTTGCCCATTCTATTAGCTTTTCCCCTCTTTCATTTCTTGTACCTAAACCATAATTCCCCACTACATCCTCCATTTTTCCCTTTCCTACTTTTGCATTAAAATCACCAAGTATTATCTTTATTTCTTGTGATCCAATTTGAGTCATCGCCATTTCTATTTCGTCATAAAAGTGTTGTATTTCTTCATCACTACTGCTTGCTGTTGGTGCATATACTTGTATAATATTTATGTCTATTGGTTTGCCTTTGATTTTTACCATAATAACTCTATCTGAAATACACCAGTATCCATTAATTGACTTGGCTGTTTTTTCGTCTAATATTATTCCTACACTACAGGACCTGCAAAATTTAGTAGATGCGGTTGTTACACACAGTGAACAACTAGGGTTAGAATTAAATTGTAAAAAGACACAGATTATGGTCGTCACTAAGAAGAACGAAATACCACAGTGTAATATACAAGTAAATGGGAATATTCTTCAACAAGTGAATAGGTACAATTACCTCGGAACAGTAATAACATCTGATGGGAGATGCCTTGAAGAGATTAGAACAAGAATCGCCATGGCAAAAGTAGCCTTTAGCAAGATGAAAAACATACTGACCAATAAAAAGATGTCAATTGAAACGAGAAAAAGAGTGTTGAGATGCTACATAGAACCTGTACTTTTATATGGATGTGAAGCTTGGACAATGAGCGGCCAGGCTGAAAAACATCTGATGGCTGTAGAAATGTGGTTTCTGAGGAAAATGCAAAGAATACCATGGACAGCCAGAAAGACCAATGAACAAGTCCTTCAAGAAACAAATGAAGATCGTAAACTGATCAGAGACATTAGACGTAGACAGTCACAATTTTTTGGGCATGTTATGAGAAGAAATGATTTGGAGAACTTGGTGACAACTGGTAAGATCGAGGGGAACAGACCAAGGGGAAGACCTAGAAACAAGTATCTGGATGGCTTGGCCTTGTGGCATGGTCGAGACAGAAACACGGAACTGATCCACGACTCTGTTGATCGAGTGAGATGGCAGAACATGACCGCCCACGCTTACCGGCATGGCACATGATGGATGGATTATTCCTACACCTTTTTCATGTGTATCCCCTCCAGAATAAATTATTGTGTGATTGTCAGCTATAATTTTGCCCGATCCCTTCCATCTCATCTCACTAACGCCTAGTATATTCATTTTCATGCTATCCATCTCTCTTAGAACATTGGTCAACTTTCCTAGCTCATTTAATGTCCTAACATTCCATGTTCCTACTCTAAATTTATTTATTTTAGTTAAGTTTTTGCCATCAGTAGCTGGATGACGGTCTGGTGTCACCTGTGGCTCATGACTGTCCCTACCGGACGAGGATGCCCTAAGACAGCCATTAACGTCCTTCACTAACTTTGAAATATGTTTTGCCATGAAGTCTTGGGAAGATAATGTGGTGGTTTCCCCTTGCCTTCCACATTCACATGGTGGTCTTTTTACCTCTGCCTTTGACAGCCATTTCCGACTGTAAGGACAAGTGAGTGCCCTGCTCTGCTCAGCTGCAGAGTTGTCCACTTATTCCGGTGGATACTTGGTCCCCAGAGCTGTGTTAGCCACACCGTAGTGTGTTTCCATCCTCTACCGCGGGGAGGTGCAGTTGGGATTTTCCCTTCATAAAGTTATGGTCTCTGACCAAAACTCTCCAGTACTTTTAGAGGACATTTGGATATTATATATACAACAGATGTAAAAACAACATCCAAATGTGTATCCTTGAATACAAGAAGAAACACAAGGATATATATAACTAACATTAAAGATGCTCAATAACATGTAATTAAATCTTAAAGGATGGAAACCAGAATTTGGGGGTCAATATTTCTAAGATTTGGTGAAGGGAGGATTGTCATTGTTATCAAATGTTTTGTTTCATTATGCTCTGATGGCGGCCAGCTTGGCCGAATGGGTAAGAACACATGTCCTTAAACATCCGGTGTGCTGATGCCATGGTAAGGGGTTCATGTCGGAGTGAGTTTGCCTGATGGCGAGTGATACTGGTAATTAATTATTAAGTTGCGTATCCCTTACGGGACGTTGCAGTCAACACCAGCATTTTCAGCTGCTGTTGATGTACTAGGCAAATGTTACGTTCAGTAGTTTGCCATTGCTTTCTGAACGACCGGCCTCTATACCTTTTTCGAAAAAACTTGCACCGCCGTGTTTCGAACCCGGGTATACGGGCTCACAAACCGCGTTCGCAAGCCCTTCAGCCATAGAGACCGGTGATACTGGTAATAGGGAAAGATAATCCATATACACAATTCAGTGCAGTGCTATTAGAAGTAGTGCTATGAACTACACTTGAGTTCAAAGTGAGCGGGCACACACAAAAACATGTAGCTATGATTATAATTTTTAGATATCTCCCTTACAATGATCTCCATAGTTGTCAGAAAATGTGAATAACTGACATTTGCAATTTAACTGTAAATGTCAGCTTAAAGAGAGGTTACATAGCCATAATCGATATACAGAGTGTATTTTTAATGACTGTATTTGAGAATATTGCCGGTCCAAGTTTTGTATTTACCTGTTATGCTGCATGAACTTTACAGAGGGTAAATACAAAACTTGCACCGGGAACATTTTCAAACACTGCACAGTCATTAAAAATGGATCCTATACAAGACATTGATGGGCCGAAAGGATAATAGCATTGGCCCTTGTACTTGCAGTGTGCTGATGGTGGGGTCAGCAGTTCAACGCCTTCACCGGCATTAAGTTGAATTTAAACGTTGACTTCTCGTTCAGAAAGCAAAAGGCAAACTACTGAACGTAAAACTGCCTAGAAATTGAACCTGGGGTTGTTAGAGAGAAGTGCAAGAGAGAGACAGAGAGAGACAGAGAAACAGACAGAGAGAGAGACAGAGAGAGAGAGAGAGAGAGAGAGAGAGAGAGAGAGAGAGAGAGAGAGAGAGAGAGAGAGACACAGAAATACAAGTAGAAACAAGAGAGAGAGATTGTGAGTATGTGTGCGTGCGTGCATGTGTGTTGTGGTAAACCCTCTCAAGGCGGCCAGAGGAAACGCTTTAAAGACACTTAAAATCTCACTGAAAGCTTTTGGAATTCATCTTGACACCTGGGAGACTGCTGCTAAAGACCGTAATTCGTGGCGTACATCATTACATAAGGGTGCAGTCACTTGTGAAGCAACCAGGACTGCAAGAGCTGTGAAGAAAATGCTGGACAGAAAAACCACTGCAGGAGATCCTCCGCCTGGAACGTCAAACATTCTTTGCCCACATTATCAAAGAACAATTCGAGCCAAAACAGGCCTTATCAGCCATCTTAGAACTCACGGCTCCATACTTTCAACCCCACTGGATGAAATGAATGGTCATCATCATTCTTGATGGACAAACAACATATATCACACATTACACATACACAATGGAATATTTGTATTTGTGGACAATACAAAATGCCCCAAAAGAATCATGTAGTTTACATGCATAGATCTGTTTGAGAGACTGTATTGAGCATCCTCCTCTGTATTCAGGCTTCATGTCCTTGCAATGTTTGGATGCCATAATCCAATATTAGTCGTAATTAATTTTATAGTAAATCATGTCATTTCATCATAGCACCAACATTTTAATAGGAATCAAGGGCATATAAAAAGTGTGGATGTACCATGCCTCTCAAGTGTTACAGAAAAAAAATCATTTTAAATATGTATATGTAAACAGCATTGGAGGACGAAACATCAATAACATTAGATATGCAGATGATACAGTATTGATTGCAGACAATGCGCAGGATCTGCAACAATTAGTAGTCACAGTTGTTGTACACAGTGAGCAGCTGGGGTTAGAATTAAACTGTAAAAAGACACAGGTTATGGTCGTCACTAGGAAGAACGAAATACCACAATGGAATATACAAGTAAATGGGAATATTCTTCAACAAGTGAATGGATACAATTATCTCGGAACAGTCATAACATCTGATGGGAGATGCCTTGAAGATATTAGAACAAGAATCGCCATGGTGAAAGTAGCCTTTAGCAAGATGAAAAACATTCTGACCCATAAAAAGATGTTAATTGAAACGAGAAAAAGAGTGTTGAGGGGGTACATAGAGCCTGTTCTTTTGTATGGATGTGAAACTTGGACAATGTGCAGTCAAGCTGAAAAACATCTGATGGCTGCAGAAATGTGGTTTCTGAGGAAAATGCAAAGAATACCATGGACAGACAGAAAAACCAATGACCAAGTACTACAGGAGACAAATGAAACCCGTAAATTTATTAGAGAAATTAGACGTAGACAGTCAAAATTTTTTGGACATGTTATGAGAAGAAATGGATTGGATAACTTATTGACAACTGGCAAGATCGAGGGGAACAGACCAAGAGGAAGGAAGAGAGGAAAATACCTGGATGGCTTGGCCATATGGCATGGACGAGACAGGAACACTGAGCTGATCCACGACACTGGTGATCGATTGAAATGGCGAGTCATGACCGCCCACGCTTTCCGGCATGGCACATGATTGATTGATATATGTATTATAATATTATGAAGATTTTTAATTCCTGTGATAACTACATGAAATATTGTATATGTTGTGCAACGTTTGAGACATCCTGTATCTGATAAGGGTCAGATTTAAAAGCTGTACTCTGAACTTTAATATGCCTGAGACAAGAGAGCATATCTGTGACTATTTTCGTTTGTAAGTTATGAAAAGAAACAGTACTGCATGGAGAGTATGCACTTTTTGTCATATCAAGTTGTAATATAACATGTACAGTGCTACTGATAACACAAGACCTTTCTAAACTGATATAAATCTGACCTGTGTGAGATGTGTTTTAAATAACCATCTGTGTTCTGCTGATAGGTGAACCTATTTTAACAGTTATAGGTTACAATGACTTGTTCTAGAACAATCAGTAACATAAAATCAGTTGTCATTTTTGTACTTGCAGTCGCCTACGATGAATTTCAATTTATCGCTGTCTCTTCACGTTATGGTGCAGTCAAACATCTCTTGATGTTACCATCTCATGTGAACAAATGTTGTCTGCCTCTTTCACATTTTCCAGCCAATTTTTTTCTACTGTATTATTTAGCAGTGTGTTATGTCTGTTTATGTGATCACTGTATCTTGTCTAATTTTAATGTCATTTAGTAATTATCATCTTTTCATTATTTTTCTTTTCATTAGATTGCATTCAGCCTTTATCTGAAAATTTGTTTCCTGCATGATCTGCACTAGTTTGTTACTTAGTTAGTTTGTTAGTTAGTCATTAGATCATTCTCAGTGCATATCAAACTATTAGTCCATAAGTGCTCAGATGCTATCCTCAGCATGTCCCTCAGTATATAGCGATTGAAGGCACATGTTCTGTGTTGGCTGACTATTCTTCTTTGACTTCCTGCATGGCACTCTAGTCTAACTTTACCCTGTTTCACTTGATGATCTTGCTGTCTGGTCAAAGTTACATAAATACATCCATCCCTTAAGTTACCTATGCCATCTTCAGTAAATCTTGCAGGCTTATGTAGAGTTAGCCATCTTGAATGTCTCATGTGACCATAGAGAACACATTTCTCAGTTGTGTTTGGTACAATATTGTAGTATATGAGTTGTGTTTGGTATAATATTGTATTAAATGAGTTGTGTTTGGTATAATATTGTAGTATATGAGTTGTGTTTGGTATAATATTGAAGTATATGAGTTGTGTTTGGTATAATATTGTAGTATATGAGTTGTGTTTGGTACAGTTTGTGTCAGGTAACTCATACCAAGTCAGGTAACTCATACCAAGTCAGGTAACTCATACCAAGTCAGGTAACACATGCCAAGTCAGGCAACTCATGCCAAGTCAGGCAACTCATGCCAAGCCAGGCTACTCGTGCCAAGTCAGGCAACTCATACCAAGTGGTCCTATCTATCATTTGTCAGCTCCTGGATCTCTTTCCACACCCTAGCTGTACTACTTGCATCTGTCTCTACTTCTCCTCGTGTCCAAGTCTTTTTACGTACTTAATGTGAAACTGTTGACTGTGACGAATTAAGACAACATCTGTTTCTTCTGAATGCGATGTTCTAGAGGACACTTACTATGTAAACACAGAAGATGCAAATAATATGTTGCACAATGTATGGCCTTGTACAGTTTTCTACGTCTCGCTGGGTGCATAGTGGAGAGTTATATATCATATGAAGTGAATAAATGAATAATATTTTAGCTGAAACGGTTAGAACATGAGTCAGAGAGATAGAGAGTGAGAAAGAAAGTGACAGAGGAAGGATCAGCGTTATTTTTTTTTAAAGGTATTTTATAGAACAATAATGCATTGCTCAAACATATCAAGGCATTTTGAAAAAGGCAAAAGACACGGCACCAGGGCCCGATGGGGTCAGGTATGACCACATGAAGGGTTTGAGCGATGCAGACCTGGAGGAGATGACCGACTGCTTTAACCAGAGCATTAGGCCAGCATCAGTACCGCATGATTGGGTGCACAGCTATCTCATCCCTCTCCCAAAACCATTCAAGGATCAGCCATAGCTTAGCGGCTTTAGAATCATCACACTTCAAAATACATTTGGGAAGGTTCTAGAGAAGATAGTCGCTGTCAAGCTGCAAGAGTTTTTGGAAAGCGGGAAGCTTCTTCCAAGATGCCTGGGGAGCTACAGGCCAGGAAAAGATACCTGGTCAAATGCAGCCACTTTTGCCTTTGACGTTTATGAGGGTTTCCAGAGTAGACCAGAAACAATGGCGGCAGCGCTTGATCTCGAGGATGCGTACAATAGAGTTCGATATGATATTTTGATGACCGCACTGATGGAGAAGGGGGTCAATCCCTGGTTGGTGAACTGGATAGCAGCCGTCCTGCACTCTCGTCGGGTTGCTCTCCGTCTGGGTGCATGGACCTCAGAGCCACATATTTTAACCCCGGGACTGCCACAAGGATCTGCAATCTCACGAGTGCTCTTTAACGTGTATACGAGCAAGACTGCAAACCTAGAAACACCTGGGATTGGAAGGTTACTAATATTTGCAGATGATATTCTTGCATATAGGCAGGGGAGAGATAGGGAGCAAACAGCCCAGGAGCTACAGGCAACAGTAGACAATGTGATTGACTGGTGCACTGAAATGAGTGCTGTCATCCACCTGGAAAAGGCGGCTGTTTTGTGGTGCTCTCTGGACAACGGGATTGTGAGAGCAGATGTCCCAAGCCTTGCGATAGATGGTAGAAATGTCAGCAGAGAGAACAAGCTGAAGTATCTGGGGATCACATTTGACAGGAGTCTATCCTTCAAGGACCATGTGGAGACAGTTGTGACACGATCTCAAAAGGGACTCAGTGCACTTAAAACTATGGCTGCGATGGACATAGAGCAGAGAATGCTTTTCACACTATACCAGCACTTGATCCTCTCAGTAATTGATTATGGATTAGGTCTGCTCACTGTCTCAGAGAGTCAACTGGTGAAGTTAGAGCGCATACAGAACGAAGCTATGCGGGCCATTCTGGGATGCACTAGAGACACCCCAGTAGTGTGTATGCGTTACATCCTTGGTTTGCCGAGTGTTGCTGGTAGGCTTAAGGTGATGCAGGCGAAGGCATACCTCAGAGTAGCTGCAGACACAGATCACCCACTGCATGAGGCGCTGGACGCAGTTACGGGTCAGCGACTGATAAAAGGTAAATCATGGATGGCTCAGGCATAGGATACGATCAGACAGGTGTGCCAGTTGGAGAACATTAGGCGTGGAGAGGAGTGGGTCAGAGTGCCAGCGGAGCAATCAGAATTGTGCAGAGTTATAATCACATTAAGCAGGGAGTGGCCAGCAGGGGCCACGGAAGTGGACATCCAGCAACTAATTCAGGACAATGCTCACTCGGGTGATGTGATTATCTACACAGATGGTTCGGTGTCAAGAGGTGAGAAAAGTGACTGGGTGTTCATAGCCAAAGCCAATGGTCGACGTTTGGGGCAGGAGAGCCTGGCATATGATACCACAACATCCAGCTTAAGAATGGAGGTGGAGGCGGTCACTGCGGCTCTCCGCTGGATGGAGAATACGAGACACACACACATCGTGATTGTAACTGACTCAGAAAGCGTGCTGACGAGGGTAAGGACGGGCAGGCTTCGTGCGGAGTGGCTTGCTTCGCTTCGGAGGTCACGGGTGACAAGCATCGCCTGGATCTTTTCTCCGGGCCATGCCGGTGTGCTGGGAAATGAACAGGCGGACAGATTGGCTGGCTCTGCAGAACTTGGTGGAGTATTGATATATGACAAGGCAGCCGTGGTTGCGGCCTTGTGGGAGCACGTGCACACCTCGGAGGAGCAAATGGTTTGCCATGGTCTGGCAAGAATGAGACAGCGAGGAGTGACGAGGGGATTTGGCCGACGCTCAACGCTCAGAGGAAAGGCGAGACGGACATATAATCACATTGCTACTGGTACTATTAGTGTTGGAATTCTTCATTGGCTGCTGAGGATGGGGACGGAGCACTTATGGGAATGCCCCGAATGCTGTGATGTCGATTCCTAAATCAATCAATCAATCAATCAATCAAGGCATTATCAATTAGGTGATTCTGGCCATTTCTATGTAAACAGGAGGATTTCCTTTTGAATCTTACATTATCATAGAAATAACATACTCCACATTCGAACAAAGTCATTACTATATATTTAGTAGTTAAGCCGAGTAGTTTCGTTCATTCATTTCATTTGATATATAAATCTGCATTATGCACTTGACAAGATGCATTAAAATATGCCAGGCAGAAAATTATGCAATATATTGTTTGAGGCGTCTGTGTTTAAACTTGTACTTAAGCCTGGACTCCTTATATAACATTATGAACATTTTGTTCTTTAGTGACACAAATTATCGAAACCTCTATTTTCCTGCCAACTCTGTGGTGTAGGGATAATGATAGCGGTTTCACAATCCCAAATTTACCAGGTTCGAGGTCGGCCTCAGGTAGTTCAGAAGCAGGTCGCTTTGCATTGATTTTCACAATGGTACGAGCGTCAGCCATTCAGAAAGCAGTGGCAAACTGCTTAATGTTAAGTTGTCTAGAAAATTACAAACAGTCAATAAATACTGTTGTTGGTTGCCACGTCCTGTAAAGGACATGCAACTAACTTTTAAAAATTCTGATAGGCAATTTTAGGAAAATCTCAACTCTCATGAAAGTAATAGTAATGGACCCATTTAACATACGCTGAGGCGCAGTTTGCATATGGTGCTTGCCCAACTTTGTAAAAATTAGTTTAAAGGTATTTAGTTTCAAACATCTGCCTTCCCATGACTCTTTCACATGAAAATCTGTTCCCGGATACAATACCCAGGAGACACCTGATCCTGTTGAACAAGTAGCTTTTAGAGTATCTCTTACAAAGTCGAGAGTATTGTCTTCCTAAAAAAGTTTATCTGAATATAGTATCAGGGGTCATTAGAGTACGGGTGTGTTACTTGTCCTTGTATTGTAATTATGAGTTAAGTCACTTGCATGTCTGTTACAGGATGTTGTAATTAACCCCAACACTTATAAACTGTGATTTTACTAGGCAATGTTAGTTCACTGTAATTATGAGTCTTCTTCAATTAGATTTATTAACAGTGGTTTTATAATATGTCGTAATCAAATAACATTACCAAACGTTACTGAACAATATAAATTGTATTATGAGTATCTGTTTGCAGAGAGAGATAGGGGAGGAGGGGAGGGATGGAGGGAGAAAGACATACAGATAGACAGACAAACAGACAGGCAGAAAGAAAGAAAGAAAGAAAGAAAGAAAGAAAGAAAGAAAGAAAGAAAGAAAGAAAGAAAGAAAGAAAGAAAGAAACTTTCTTTGATGCCTAGAGTACATAAGTAAGTAATTAAAGGACCTTTTAAACACCTTCAGACACAGGGGCATATAGTGCCAGACCCATATTTTATAGACCAGAATAAAATGTGTTTTAAATGAATTCTTCAATGACTCCGATCTTGTAGATTGTCACTATTTTTCTTCTTCTTGATCCAAAGAACTCTACATATTTTTCTTTAACATTTAGATTCAAAAATCTCAAATTTACGCTTTAGTGATTGTGAAATTATCCATGATTCAAATCCATATATTTCCACAGAAAATATGCATGTTCACAAAATGGTCACTGTTATTTACTTACTCGTATTGTGCGTTGAATGCGTTGAAAACTATTATATTCCATTAGTTTTGCATCAATGTTACTTTATATTTCATGTCTTAGTCAGATATGACTGAGATACTGTATGCGCATTGTGCCAATGGCTTTGGGCGGTGAAATAAATAGGGAGGTACATACCTTAGGCAAGTGTCAGGAAATGCAATTTAAAGTCGAAATGTCATAGCAGGGTAGACCAGGCCATGAGCCTTGGTCGACAAATTGTGTAGGATGGAAAATCCGACAGACGTGCATTTAGAGCATTGCTTTGCGGATCCAACAGCTTCTGCAGCTTGTCTCGTCGAGAGGAGACGAGAAGAAAAGAGAGAAAGTGAGAGAAGAGAAGAGAGAAGAAGACAAGAGAAGAGAGGAGAGGAGAAGACAAGATAATGAGGCGAAGAGAAGTGTAGAGTAGAGCAGACCAGACCAGAGCAGAGTAGAGTAGAGTGTGCATGCTTATAATAACATACCCTGATAGTATTTGTTATGAGATTATCTTTGCCTAGTCACTATAACAGTCTTCTATAGGGCTTGTGGTATTTACAAAATGCCTGCTAAAACTCAGTGAATGAATCTTATCTTCCCTGTGCCTGACCTATTTGATCTAACTCACTCACTGTTGTTCAAATATAGTGCTTTGTTTATCTGAGCAAATTCTCATAATCTCGTCTGAGGTGTGCACACATCTGTATGTGCACTGTGATAGTGTGTTAAAGTCCTGGATTAATCTGTGTTAGGTTAGACACCACTAGCTGACATACAGGATGTCAAGCATGTGCTATCTTTCCTACCACCCCCATTTTCAGACTTGACCCATTTTATTTAATTAATTCTAAGTAAACACTTGAGGATATGTTAATCAATCTGCATACTGAAATAACTTGGGGCTTTCTTACACTACAATAGTGTTGTGTGATAGATAAGATAGCCAATCATAGTAACGTAGTCTACTAGGTTAAGTTTGACTACTTGATTAATCTATCAAGAGAAGTGTATGACAGGTATTCATAATGTCTCCAGACATTTTTCCCCCTGATATAATGAAAATATAGGAAATGTAAAGGATATGAGAGTATTCACTATCAGAGGAAATAACATCAATAATATTCAATATGCAGATAATACAGTATTGATTGCAGACAATGAACAAGATCTGCACATTTAATAGCTATGGTTAATGTACACTGCAAGCAACTAGGGTTAGAATTAAATTGTAAGTAAATAGACATTATGGTTATCTCCAAGAAAATGGGACAATTTTTAAACACTTGAATAGGTACAATTATCTTAGAACAGTCACAACATCTCAGGGAAGATGCCTTGCAGAGATAAAAGCAAGATTGACCATGGCAGAGGTAGCCTTTTGCAAGATGGAAAACATATTTACCAATTAAAAACTCTCAAATGAAGTAAGAACAAGAGTGTTGAAGTGCTATACAGAACATAAGCATTTATATCCATTGAAAATTTGACAATCAGCAGACAAGTTAAGAAACATCTAATGACAGTGGAGTTGTGGTTTCTGCAATATTGATGTTGTATCAACAACACTATTGGCAATTAAGAAATTAATGGAGGACACATGGCTGAATCGATAAAAGCTGTTGTTGAGGCAGCAGGTTCAATCCCTAGACCAGTTGGTCAGCTGGACTATGTTGACTTCTCATCCTTGAATTGGGGATGTAAATTACAAATACCTCGAAAGTCAGAGTGGGTTCGCCTGATAGTGAGGGACACTGGTTACAGGAAAAGCTAATCCACACACAAAAGTCAGGTCCAGTGCACTAGAAGTTTCAGCATATGTAGGGACTCAAAAAAGTTGATTGTTTAATCTAATTTCTCTAATCAATTTATGGTCTTCATTTGTTTCTTGTAGGACTTTCTCAGTCGTTTTTATGTCCGTCATTGGTATTCTTTGCATTTTTCTCTCATTAAGATAGAAAATCCTGGCTGCTATCTGTTCATGTGTGTATGAGAAAATCCTGGTTGTTTTCTGTTCAAGTGTGAAGGAGAAAATCTTGGCTGTTATCTGTTCATGTGTGTATGAGAAAATCCTGGTTGTTTTCTGTTCAAGTGTGAAGGAGAAAATCTTGGCTGTTATCTGTTCATGTGTGCATGAGAAAATTCTGGCTGTTATCTGTTCATGTGTGTAGAAGAAAATCCTGGCTGTTATATGTTCATGTGTGTAGGAGAAAATCCTGGCTGTTATCTGTTCATGTGTGTAGGAGAAAATATTGGCTGTTTTTTTTTAAATATTCATCTATGTATGTGAAAACCAAACATCTTGTGTTGACAGTACTAGAACAACACTAATAAATTAGTATTATTTTAGTCTCGTTTCAACAACCAGGATCTCTGCAGCTTACAGAAGAAAATTAATCATTCTTCATTGTATCTTATTCAAGTATTCAGTTACTTTATTTTGTTATTGTTTTGTTACATTATAGTACTCAGTTATCTTACAGATTTCTAAAATTTACCTGGGCTCCAAGGCCAACACAGGGTGGTGTTTGGTCTGTAAAAAATATATCCAACACAATTAATTTCAGCGCACATTAAGATGTTTAAAAGCGTCTGTCCCTCATTTACATTACTTACTCATTTTTCTTACATTGTTTCATCAAATTCATCAAAGAATTTTGTCAAATTAAATTATTCAGTGATTTTTGTTTTCCTATTGGTTAAATAATTCAAGTATTCAGTTATTGTATTTTGTTCATGTTTCAGGTACCAGTGTCTGTAGCATGTACACTTGCTCTGTTGTGGTTTTGTGTCACTTGCTGGAGTCGACTTTACCTTGGAGTTCATTCTATTCTGGTTAGTACTGTAGCTTACCATGATTATTTAACAATTAGTTTTCTTGGCATAACTATTTATAGAGTCCTATGTGCATATTATCGTGTTATAGATTTCTCATATGCACTTGATTCATCATCATCATCATCATCAAGTGCCTTGCCAGCTGGTGTAGGTGCTCATGACTCTCCACAAATCTCGGTCTTTGGTGTTCTGGATCAACTCTGCTGATGATATTCCTACATGCCATCATCTCAATCCATCCAGCATCATTTCTCTTGGTCTGCCTCTGCCTCTCTTCCCCTCGATCTTTCCAATTGTCACGATGTTCTCCACTGCCTCTCTTCTCATCACGTGACCAAAGAAAGATGTTTGTCTCTTTCGTATTGTTGTATATAGTGTTCTAGTTTCATTAGCCTGTTTCAGGCAATCATTGTTAGTTACTCTGGCAGTCCAAAGAATTTGCAACATTCGTCTCAGGAACCACATCTCTGTTGCTTCTAAGTTCTTTCTAATTTGTTGACTATTTGAAACAAAACGAATTTAGTTAGTTAGTTAGTTAGTCGCAGTTCCAACTTCACAGCAACGGGTCGTCCCCATTATGCTCCATTCCCGTGCCAGTGAATATCACACAAAACGCTCCCCACTGCCCAATGTGAAAAGTGGAAAAGACAGGAGTCTCGACAAATAACAGCCCGCACAGATACACTGTGCATAATGCCGCCACCAGAATGTCAACACAATAGTCCCCCACAAAGCACCCAGTTCATTTCTGATGGAATCGGCAGTCATTTTCCCATCTGGATGTTTCCTAGATGTTCACCCACACAGTCCACGAAATACAGTTCATCGTCAATGGCAGTGGCAGTCAACAAGAAGCCCAGCAGCCACGCATTTCTGCATAAGGCAAAAACCGGTCAACTCTGGGACATAGCCATCTGCCATCGCTTCGAACATGCAGTCACGTTCCAAAAGACCTTGGGCAGATTCAAAAGCATTTCACACGAAACTCACAGCTCACAGTGTCGCGCCACGCACTCACTCAGTAGCAGGGCGACGGAACCATCAAGCCTCCTTAGTCGCCTCTTACGACATGAGTGATAGGCTGCAGTGTTGCTATTCTTTGCTTCCCTTATGGGCCCCGGCAACACACGGGATACAAAAAGAATTATGGACAATAATATAAGAAAATGGATTTTCCATTACATTTAATATATATCATATGTACACACTACTGGAAACAGACCGCGGCAGTAAGAATATGCGATGATAACGCAGACTGGTTAAATAAAACAGAAAGTCATACAGGGTTGCATTTTGTCCCTTTATTTATTTAACTTGTATACTGAAAACAAGTATGAGGAATGGTAGATAAAATGTTGAAGAAAATATATAAGTACCAAGTGATCCTTTTCTAATGGGGGGGGGGGGGGGGGGGGGGAATAGAAATTCCTGAACTTGATATACTGATGGCACTATTATTATCAATATTACAAATGGGAATTGAGAAACTTATGAAGTCAATGCAACAATAAAGTAAAAATCAAATTGTGTACTTCACTGTAACAGAAACAATAGAAATGGATAAAACAAATATGGCAACATAAATAGTTATCAGTGAAGAGAAATTACAGACATTTAGTAGTTATGAATATCTAGGCTCTATGCAAATGGATGATGGCAAAATGGATGATGGTAAAAGAAGAACATATATTACTTACAAAGACTAAAGCAATTAAAATATTTATGAATTGAAACAAATATAACCAGACAAGTTAGAATAGAATATATGGGTGCACAACTTCGGATGTTTTACAAATCAGCTGAAAAGCACATATTGCACTTAGATATCAATGTTACAGAAGAGTATTAAACATTCGCAGGATCAACAGAGTTGAGTTGAGTCCAGAACTGAAATGATAGCACATTCCCATAAGTAATCTGTCCTCATCTTCAATGTCAGCTAAGAGTTCCAATACTAATGGTACCAGTAGCCTTCGAAATATGTGTCTATCCTCCTTTTCCTTGAAGTCCTGATTGTCAGCTAGATCCTCTGGTCACTTCTATTATCCTCTCCAGGCCCTGTTCATTTATATCTTATCATGCACCAATACCCCACCGAGTGGGGTAGATCCAGCCAATCTGTCCGCCTGCTCATTTCCAACCACACCAGTATGTCCTGGGGAAAAAAATCAACAGATGTGCTCTATTTTTGATTGTTGAATCACAAGTATCTGGAAGAAGGACTAAAAGGAGACCAATCAGATCTATCCAGCAGAACTCAGTCATGAAGAAACTTGATTCTTCAGACAAATAACCATGAGGAAACTAAAATATTTGAAACATATAAACAGATATGAATATATGAAGGTCAGCATGGCTGAAAGGGTCCGGTTCTTAAAATCCAGTGTGCTGATGCTGAGGTGGCAGTCGTCCCCTGCACCATTCTGTTGGTGTATGATGATGTTGACTTCTCCTCGACTTGAGGACATAAATTACAAGTACCTCTGAAGTCAGAGTGTGTTTGCCTGATAGCTTTGGACATTGGTATTAGGGACAGCTAATCCACATGAAAACATCAGTCCAGTGCCTAGAAGTAGTGGCATGTGTGTGTACTACACTTGAGTTCAAAGCAAGTGAATGCAAAACACAAAAAACATCACCATCACCATCACCATCATTATCGTTGTCATCATTATATATAATCAAGTACCATCTTTGCATTGGCGGCTGCCTGTAATGAGTCTACACTACCGTCTGTCCTGCATCTTTGTGGCACATTAAACGGGCTTCTTAGAAGTTATTTTGTTAAAATGTGTATCCTTAGAAATGTTACGTCATCTGCCTTGATTTCAGAATGTACTGAGTCGGGTCTCATCATGGGACTGAGAATGTTCCCAAGAGCCACTAGTGTTTAAAGAATATCAAATGTACCGCTGATCCCTTGAGTGGTGATGTCGGACACCTAACTTTGTCAGATAATGGCAGAAAAGCAGGTCTCCTTGTGTGCAAGTTTTGCATTTTAAATATGCCACAGCAGTCAGAAATTATAAATAATAGGCTGTAATGCTGCTTAATCGTTAATTTAAACCTACCCATGGGTAGAAAGATCCCGTTACTCTGGATTGAGTCCGTCTAGAGCAGTGGATCTCAACCAGTGTTGAATTCCCCCCCCCCCCTTACCCCAGGGAGAATTTTAGGGTTTCCGGGGAGGAGGGGGGGGGGGGGGGTATAACGTAAGTAGTGGACCTGCAAATCACATTGTGTGTAGACGTCTAGACTTATTCTAGTATATGTTATTAAATTTAGCTTCCATTTTTACGTATACTGTGTAAAAAAAAAAGGGGGGGGGGTGTGATTTATAGGAAGGAAATACGAAAGGGGTGAATGACATTCTGAACATATGGTGAAGGGGTGCATGGGCCAAAAAAGGTTGAGAACCACTGGTCTAGAGGAAGCAGACCTTAGACTGATGCACGCTGAGACCCCCACACTCACCTTTGAGGTACCTAGCTAGGTGAGACACACTCCCATTGAAAGCGGGAAGAAGAACTCTTTGCAATCTGTGCACCGCTTGAAATGCTGCAGTTGTACCAAACTCCATTTATAGTGGATCAGATAGTTGAGACTCGACGTCCAAATTAAGTAAAATATAATGCTTGTATTCCATTCCAGTATTTCATAAAGTTTACTTTAGTTTAGTCGACGGATTAACATCACGGCACACTGGTGTAACCCATAAGTGCTCCTTTCTACTCCTAACTCAAACCTGAGTCCAGAGAATCTCAGCTCAGTGCATGAACTCCATAGCACCAGCGAAGATCCTGAAATACTTTGGGTAGATTTTTAACTCAAAATTTTTCCCGGGCAGCGCCGTTAGGCTACTCTTTTTCGATTTCCAAAGGATAAGGAATGTTTTTACGTGCGCAAAAATACACAAAGGCGTCCGATCTCCAGAGACCAGGGGACATTTTATTACTAGAAGTCCAAGTGAAAACATCCCGGTCCTCACCGGGGCTTGAACCTGGGACCTCCAGCACTTGAGGCGGACACCATACCTCGAGACCACTCATCCCCCATCTCCCCCTAGTAGTTCATCAAGTCATTTCTGGTAACCTGTGTGTTTACATGTGAGGGAGTATTCCGGTATAAGTCACCAATCTGAAGCAATGAGCTTCAAATTACTTTCATCAATTATGACTCAACATTTACTCTCAAAGAAATGAGTTAAATATAAACTATGTAACGGTCACGTGGGGGCCACACTAGCGTAGTTTCTAGACATTCAACTGCTGGCTCAGAGGTCATGGGTTCAAATGTTAGACATTCGACTACTGGCTCAGAGGTCATGGGTGAAATGTTAGACATTCCACTGCTGGCTCAGAGGTCATGGGTTCAAATGTTAGACATTCGACTGCTGGCTCAGAGGTCATGGGTTCAAATGTCAAAAGTGGGTCTGGTTACCTGGAAATGTCATAGGAAGTAATGGTGGCCAGCCAGATACTGACCACATCAGATACTGACCACATCATCCCCTAGAGAGCTGATTGGTCTGTACAAATATAAGGCTAGTGGAACTTAAGGCCAAGGGTCTTTTATTTAGTATGCACCTGATAGATAACAGAAAATATACCAGGCAGTACACTGTGCACTACTGTCTGTATGTATATGCCAGGTAATACATTGTGCACTATTGTTTGTATGTGCCAGGCAATACTTTAAACACTATTGTTTGTATATGCCATGTAATACATTGTGCACTATTGTTTGTATGTGCCAGGCAATACTTTAAACACTATTGTTTGTATATGCCATGTAATAGTAATACATTGTGCACTATTGTTTGTATATGCCAGGTAATAGTCTGTGCACTATTGTTTGTATGTGCCAGGCAATACTTTAAACATTATTGTTTTATATGCCAGGTAATACATTGTGCACATGTGTTTGTATATGCCAGGTAATACATTGTGCACTATTGTTTCTATATGCCAGATAATACATTGTGCACTATTGTTTGTATCTTCTTGGGTAAAGTTAACAATGGGAAAACTTTACTTTAAACAAAAATATGTTTATATGTAACTTTCATTGACCATACTAAGACATATAAATCATCTGTAGCATTAATTCTATGTTTCAGGACCTCCTTGTTGGATGTGCATATGCCTTGGTGATTTTTTTCACATTTCTGGGCTATGTGGGTGGATACGACTTGTACCAACAGACACATCCTTTTGGCGGTCCGGTGCTGCTGTTTACTGGTCTGACCTTGTGTACAGTGCTGTACCCAACACATCACAAGAACTCTTCAAAAGCCGATGCTGTGCAGATTGTGGCTGCTTATACTGGCTATGCAATTGGCAACTGGCTGGGCTACCAACTTGGCTATTTTCATGAGTCGGACATTTCAAAACCATTTGCCATTGCTATACCCACATTGTCCTGGTGTTTAGCTTCTCTCCTACGGTTTATTTTTGGAGTTGCTGTTATAGGATTTTTACATACTGCCACAAGATGGTGGTCCATCAGATTCTATTCCTATATTTATGGACTGGATGAGCCGGACAAGACCCATCCTGGAGTCATGATTGCCTACAAGTTCACAACCTATGCTATTGTTGGTTCCGGTGCTTCGCTGTTTGCCCCTCTGCTACATCTTCAACTAGGAATCCATAGACCTGCTTTGTTTTATGAAGTTTTGTGATATGTTCTTTGTTATTCACTGAGGTATTTGTGCAGCATTTTAAAGCAGTTCATGTCATTGTATTTGTGCATTGCGCTGATTTAGTTGCATTATGTTTGTTCTCTTTCATTACACTGAGTACTTCTGGTAAATTATATATATTATCATGTACTTCTTTTTAAGTGCCTTGCCAGCTGATGTGGGTAATCGTGTCTCTCTATAATCCTAATGTTCCTGTGTAATTTATTAATTTATACTTTTGATACATTTCCTGACCATAAGGTACAGCTGTCTAGTATAATGTCCTTTCTGCTGTTATGTCTTTTTCTATTAATCTAGCTAATTGCAATATATTCTAGCCTTTCTTTGCTTATGAGATGACCTCAATATGTTGACTCAAATGTCTGACAACTTTCCTTTGTGTTTTGACATCTTTCTGGACATCTTCATTGGACATGTAGGCTATTTGTTGTATTTGCTAAATTTATGTAGCTTCATTGGCTTTTGGTATATCAATAGTTTTGATGTTACTTTGTTAAATCTATGTTACTTATGTTAAATCTAGTGTAAGGGAAATGTTGTCAGAAATATCACGTTAATGTTCTTCTTACACTTAATTTAGGGTTGATTTTATTTTCTGTTATCATATTTTGTATCCTCTGAAGGCAACACCATTTGCACAGCATGATTTTCTGTCATAGCAAGTACAGGTTGTATTTTTAAAGAATGTGTACTGTTTGAAATCAAGTATTTGTGCACCATACTTTAAGTTATGTCATGGTTCAGAATATCACTGCTACATGCAGATGCTTTAGTAACTTATCTCAGCTATAATGGTGCTATCCAGTGCCTCTCCACAATCAGAAAGTAGGAGAGTGGTGTGCAATGAGTTGTATATGCATAATTGGTTCAATTTTCTTTAACGATACTGTAAATTCTGAGAGATACCGGACTAACATTTTGGAACCATTCTCAACTTTCTGAGCAGAAAATTGAACAAGCCTGATTTCAACAAAATTGTGCAACTGCTCACAAAGCTGTAAAATGATTAGAATTCTTAGATGACATTTTTGCAAATCACATAATCTCTTGCGGGATTTGGCCTGCACGCTCTCCGGATCATACTCCCCTGGGTTACTACCTCTGGAGTGCTCTTAAAGGAAAAGTGTACTAAAACAATCCCCACACAATCAATGAACTTCAGATTTCAGTTGTCAACAACATTAATAACATTGCACTCCCCAAGCTGCACAAGTTCTTTGACAACATGAAAAAACGTATCCAAACTTGCCAACTAAACCGTGGTGGATATTTCCAACACATTTTGTGAATAGAGCTGTAATGTGGACAACTTTACCAAAAATAAGACACACTATAGCAGTAAATGTTGCATGAACTTCAAAGACGGTGAACACAAAATGTAGAACAACAATATTTTCAAACAATCCAGTCATTAAAAATACACCCTGTATAGTAAGACAGCATAACACAAATTAAATCAATGAAATAAAATATGAATTCAGTGCCTACAATTCTGTGTCAAGGCTATATAATCATCAACTGTAGGATACTGAATGTTGACTGGGTGGAGTTATAATAAATAATTACTGTTAATCATTATTAATACCTAGATGCTGCATAATAAATTATCACTGTTAATCATTATTAATACTGAGATACTGCAGACATTAAATAAATAAACTCCAAAAAGAAGAGATACTGCAATAAACATAAAAGTCTTTATAAAGAGATATTACAGTTAATATGCAACCTTGTTTAAGGAGCGAGAATATTGTGATCCCTATGTAAACCCAGACAAAGGACTCCTATGATACCTGAGTCAATAATTAATTACTAATAGGGGGGAGTTATTGCAATCATTACAAAAGTAAAGAAGATTTTTTAAAATCCCAAAGCAGAAACAAGACATGGGTATATGACTTATTAGGGCCCTTACATTTTGTAGGCCTGGGTGCACACAGGAATAAGTATCGAGCAATAAGATGTAAATATTGCAGAAAAGGTAACCTGTAACAAGGAGGAAATATTGCAATCACTACGTAATTACCGTTAATGAAGAGATATTGTAATCATTACATATAGACAGGATGCAGAACAAGGACATCAGAAATATATATGTATATATATATATAAAAGAATGAAGACTGATCCAAGCTTACAACCAAAACAGATATGGATATAGAGCCCTACTCAGAAATGTATAACATCAAGAGTAGTTAAAACAAACATGGATATGACGCAGTCAAAGCAATACATCTGGCCTTGGAATGCAAGCTTATGCTCCCCACACCCCAACACCTAATAGCAAGTGTGGGTTTGGAAAATTGATGTCGTCCACCTGGGTCTAGATAAAAGAATACATTGACATAATATTGAAAATTGCAACAAAACACATTCACGAGTATTGATTAGCAATCATAGAAGTAGAAGAAAGAAGTAGAGATTAGAGGGTCAGCTTGAAAATAGCAGACTTAATTACTGTTGGTACTTTAAAGCTTAATTGGTTAATTCACTTTATGAGATGAGATTAGAGGATCAGCATGAAAATAGCGGGCTAATTACTGTATTCACTTTATGAGATGAGAGAGGATCAGCTTGAAAATAACAGGCTAATTACTGTTGGTACTTTAAAGCTTAATTGGTTAATTCACTTTATGAGATGAGATTAGAGAATCAGCTTGAAAATAGCAGGCTAATTACTGTTGGTACTTTAAAGCTTAATTGGTTAATTCACTTTATGAGATGAGATTAGAGGATCAGCTTGAAAATAGCAGGCTAATTACTGTTGGTACTTTAAAGCTTAATTGGTTAATTCACTTTATGAGATGAGATTAGAGGATCAGCTTGAAAATAGCAGACTAATTACTGTTGGTACTTTAAAGCTTAATTGGTTAATTCACTTTATTAGATGAGATTAGAGGATCAGCTTGAAAATAGCAGGCTAATTACTGTTGGTACTTCAAAGCTTAATTGGTTAATTCACCTTTATGGTAAGAGGATTAACTTTTTTTTATCCCATTTAGCTCAATCTCTCTTTGCAGATTGACTAACTGCCTGCCTGAAAGTGCTGTACAGAGCAAAAACTCCATAGCTTCAGCAACAACCACTATAATACTCAGAAGTTAGCAACTCCAACCCTGGCAAAAAATGCTGTTGGGTGTAGATGCTGATTATTGATTATTCAAGCAACACACTGGTTGGACAACACTTTCCATGTTTCCCCAAGTAAATCTTTCTCTGCTGGAACCATTCTTCAATCCATAATCCATCATCCTTAATCAGGAAGTTATGTCTGTTGCTGTTTCTTCAGACAGCAATCGATATGAGACAATCTTTTTTATAAATGATACTAAATATTACCCCCCCCCCACACACACACACATTATCCTCCCTTCCTCCCCCCCCCCCCTCCCCCAGTAAAACCAACATACAGAGGAATTCAAATAATATTAGCATAATTACTTGATATGTGACACATAATTACTATCTGTGAAAAATGAATATGATATGAGAGGAATGTTGGAAACATATATTATGATGACTGAAACCAATTTGAAATATATTATACATTTGAGAAGTTTAATTTGAACTCAGAATGGTCATGGAGACTGAAACAACTCTTAACATGAGAAGAGAGAAATAATTGTCTGTGATGATGGCTATCAGGTGTGTTCATTATTCAGTGGTGTCATACTTCTAAGGTGTCATTCTTCTATGGCGTCATCTGTTTGACATTGAAACTACAAATGTAACAGATGTATGGTAATAAACACAAATAGATAAGATGCATTATGTAAGGTAAGAATGTGACATTTCAGCTTATTTTATTCTTTCCTTTCCACACATTTTTTTGTTATTCCGCTTTATTCATAGAATTTTTTATGTTTCAATAATTTGTCACATCAATAACAATGTGTGACTGAAGCAGTTACAGTAACAACTCACACATAAACATTTACAGTAATATATCATCATCAGATGCCTTGACAGCTGGTGTAGGGTTTCATCTCTCACAGCAAATTTCAGTCCCAGCTGCTCTGGATTAACTCTTTTGCTTATGTTCCTCCATACCACTGTCTCAGTCAATCCAGCATCATTTCTCTTGGTCTGCTCAATTTCCCCCTGATCTTTCCAGTTGTCATATTTTCCAGCACCTCATCTTAACAGATGAAACCAAAGCAAGCCATTTGTCTCTTTCTTATTGTTGTATATATTGTTCTAGGTTTATTAGCCTCTTCCAAGCAGTCATTGTTGGTTACTGTTTCACTCCAAGTTATTCACAACATCCATCTCAGGAAGCTCTTCCTAATTTATTCATTTATGCTCCTTGATTCACTACTATTTATAGTAATAGCCATGACAATGAGAGTAAGCATAAAAATTGGAGCAAAGAAACAGAACAATGTGTTGGTGTAGAAGGAGAAACTGATCCTTATTTTTGTATGTTGCTTACTACATAACAAGTTATCAATGATATGCTATAGCATATAGTGTGGGCTTGTGAAGTGCTCATACGTTCACCAAAATATCTCCTCACTGACTTTTGATTTACAGACCTGTAGTAGTAGTGTTTTTGCCAGTAATATCCTGTTTAACCCACCTGGAAAATATGTCAACTGAGGTTTTTCAGACCATCGATATGTATTTCTAACTTAAACTTTGCTATTTCATATTGTATAAATTATATAATCATCTCTGTCAAACAAAATTGATATTCAAATTGTGTTTCCATCTTCATACCGCTTAGTAAATCTACCTCTTCTTAATAATTGACCTTGATTATTGACCATCGATATAGAAAATGTGTATACTTGTGAATATTGCTTACAATTCTCCTGGAGAAGAGTTGTCTAGGGATATCTGGTACTAGTGGCAGTAGCAGTAACATTCAGCAATGACAATCCAATTTACACCTTCTGGGACATAATAAGAATTTATAGTATATAGTTTGCTTAGACAATGCTATTTTATGAAGCATAGATTTTGAAAATATGCTTTATATACATTTGTAATATTTTTATGTACTGTCCATCCTTATTTTGATTCTTTAATAAGGATTATTCATTAGAAGAAATCACAGAGACTGCAACAATGTAGACAGACATAAGAAAATTATGTAAAACTTAAAAATTTTCACTCTTGATCTTTACAAGAAAGAAGTTGAGGATCAGGAGAAATAATGTTTGAAGAGTTAAATTAAAGCTTAAAGGCAAGGGGAGCATCATCAATACAGCAAATCGTACCTCAGCTGGCTCAGTTTCTGCAGAACAGCAAGCCCCCTACAGCGAGCATTACACAAAGAATAATAGCAACAGCAATGACCTCTAGGGATCTATAAAAAAGCTGCATTTGTGGCTTCAATGACAGACCAAAAAGAAACATACATGACCTTCAGAGTTTGGATGAGGTTGATTTAACCGCAGAAATTCCCACTCAAACTGAAAGAAATTGCATATTTAATGTCCTAATTCTGAGTACTGAATACAGAGTTTAGAAGAAAAAAAAAGTAGAGGTCATGAGATGTGATTCCTGTAATGAATTATGAGCATTCATTGGCACCTTGCCGTCTTGAAAGACGATAGTTTGTTACAATGTACTTAAAGAAGGCACAATAATTTCTCCATAGCACAAAGTATGGGCTAAATTTTAGAAATAATGTATTGCCCATGCAGCATGATCCCTCTCTTGGCCTGCCTAGTTTACTACAGAGGAAAGTTATCACCAATACGTTTGGCGCAAGACAAGCTGCAGAAGCTGTCGAATCAGTAAAGCAATGCCCTAACTATCTGCCTGTCAGAGCTTTGATCTTAGACCAGTTGCCGATCAAGGCTTGGGACCTGGTCTGCCCTGCCATGACATTTAGTCTTTAGGTTAGATGAGAATGGATGGTTAAAACAAGCAGCAGTCAAGTAATGCAAGAGGCAAATTCACAAAGACGGAATACGTCAAGATAACCACCACATTGTGATAATGTTATGAGAGGAGGGGGGTTGGAGAAGACTGACAGCTGAAAAAGTCCAGTGTGATTGAGACAGGATGAAAGAATGAGAATATGTTGGATAAGTTAGTGATGTGTGAGGCAATGAGCGCAGTCAGCCATCATATTTATTCAAAAACAGAGGGTGAAGAGAGATTATCAACTGTGCTACCCACCATGGCACTTGATGAGGCAATGCTGGGGAGTCAGCAAAAATATAGAATTTTATTACATGCTAAATAATGTTTCATTTCTTGCTATCATTAGAGTATTGTACATTTAGTTGTATACAAACTGAATGCTTTTTATGTTTGGTGTGTACATTGAGTTCTATCTACTGAATGCTGTTTATGAGTGGTGTGTACATGAGTTGTATATCTTCTGAAAGCTTTTTATGTTGGTGTGTAGATTGAGTTTTATCTACTGAATGCTGTTTATGTTTGGTGTGTACATTGAGTTCTATCTACTAAATGCTGTTTATGTTTGGTGTGTACATTGAGTTCTATCTACTGAATGTTGTTTATGTTTGGTGTGTACATTGAGTTCTGTCTACTGAATGCTATTTACTAGTTGTGTGTACATTAAGTTCTATCTACTAAATGCTGTTTATGTTTGGTGTGTACATTGAGTTCTATCTACTGAATGTTGTTTATGTTTGGTGTGTACATTGAGTTATATCTACTGAATGCTGTTTATGAGTGGTGTGTACATGAGTTGTATATCTACTGAAAGCTTTTTATGTTGGTGTGTACATTGAGTTCTATCTACTGAATGCTGTTTATGAGTGGTGTGTACATGAGTTGTATATCTACTGAAAGCTTTTTATGTTGGTGTGTACATTGAGTTCTATCTACTGAATGCTGTTTATGAGTGGTGTGTACATGAGTTGTATATCTACTGAAAGCTTTTTATGTTGGTGTGTACATTGAGTTCTATCTACTGAGTGCTGTTTATGAGTGTTTGGTGTGAACATTGAGTTTTATATCTACTAAATGCTGCTTGTGAGTGGTGTGTGCATTGAATTGTATATCTACTGAAAGCTTTTTATGTTGGTGTGTAGATTGAGTTCTATCTACTGAATGCTGTTTATGTTTGGTGTGTACATTGAGTTCTATCTACTGAATGCTATTTACTAGTGGTGTGTACATTAAGTTCTATCTACTAAATGCTGTTTATGTTTGGTGTGTACATTGAGTTCTATCTACTAAATGCTGTTTATGTTTGGTGTGTACATTGAGTTCTATCTACTGAATGTTGTTTATGTTTGGTGTGTACATTGAATTCTATCTACTGAATGCTGTTTATGTTTGCTGTGTACATTGAGTTCTATCTACTGAATGCTATTTACTAGTGGTGTGTACATTAAGTTCTATCTACTAAATGCTGTTTATGTTTAGTGTGTACATTGAGTTCTATCTACTGAATGTTGTTTATGTTTAGTGTGTACATTGAGTTCTATCTACTGAATGCTGTTTATGAGTGTTTGGATGGAACTAGTCACTCCAGATTATCTAAATGTTTTAACACATGTGAACTCTCAAGCATTTCACGCTCATCATAGTAGAGTCAGCTGTTGTACCTGATTTTGCTCTTTTAATGTTCAGCACTGAGAATTATTTCATAAATTTGCATGCAATACTTGAGAATTAAATTAATTGATTTGCATACAGTACCAGAAAATTATTTAATTATTTCACATACATTGTAAGAAAATTATTACAAGGGTAAGTTAATAAGTAAGTCACAAATGGCTGTAGAAAAATAACTAAATACGATAACAACTTGAAACCAGTTTATTTTTATACATACATTGTCCCTTTATTTCTCAATATAATTTCCACCAACATTGATGCACTTATCCCATCGTTTTACAATCCTCCCAAACCGGCTGCATAGAACTGCGTGCCCTGTTTTCTAAACCATGTTTTCACTTCACATTCAACTTCGGCGTCATTCATGAAATGTCTCCCGCCAAGGGGGTTTTCAGTGGACTTAGCCCCTAGCGATTTCCTGTAATACGGTGCATGGCTGGGTAGAAAAAGTTACGAGATCAAGTCAATAAGTAAGTCACACAGTTCTGTGGGATGGCAAGTAAATGGAAACAAGGCACGCAATTTTATGCAGCTAGTTTGGGAGGACTGATAAAATGATGGGATAACTGGATCAATGTTGGTGGAAATTATGGTGAGAAATAAAGGGACAATGTAGGTATAAAAATAAACTGGTTTCAAGTTGTTATCATAGTTCGTTATTTTTCTACAGCCATTTGTGACTTACTTATTAACTTACCCTCGTATATTAATTTTCAAACAATACCACATAATTATTTTATTAATTAACATTATTTATTTCATTAAATGTTTATATTCACTGTTTTGACATAGATTGATACATCAGATCTTGGATAGATTATAGAATGATAACATTATTATAGATATGTTCCAATGTAGATGCACGCATTAAAATTATTGACTGCTTCAAACTGTTATGTTTTAACAAAGTTTAGCTTGAAAATGGAACTTGGCAATCATAGATTACTTACATTGTGTGTATGTATGCATGTGTGTGAATGTATATACATACATACATGCATATATATGTGTGTGTGTGTATATATATATATATATATATATATATATATATATATATATATATATATATATATATATATATATATATATATATATATATAATGTGCCGTGCCGGAAAGCATGGGCGGTCATGACTCGCCATTCCATTCGATCACCGGCGTCGTGGATCAGCTCAGTGTTCCTGTCTTGTCCATGCCATGTGGCCAAGCCATCCAAGTATTTTCCTCTCGGTCTTCCTCTTGGTCTGTTCCCTTCAATCTTGCCAGTTGTCACTAAGTTCTCCAATCCATTTCTTCTCATAACATGTCCAAAAAATTTTGACTGTCTGCGTCTAAATTCTCTAATCAATTTACAATTTTCATGTGTCTCCTGTAGTACTTGGTCATTGGTTTTTCAGTCTGTCCATGGTAATCTTTGCATTTTCCTCAGAAACCACATCTCTGCAGCCATCAGATGTTTTTCAGCTTGACTGCACATTGTCCAAGTTTCACATCCATACAATAGAACAGGCTCTATGTATCCCCTCAACACTCTCCTTCTCGTTTCAATTGACATCTCCCTATTGGTCAGAATGTTTCTCATCCTGCCAAAGGCTACCTTCGCCATGGTGATTCCTGTTCCAATCTCCTCAAGGCAATCTCCTCCTTCAGATGTTATGACTGTTCCGAGATAATTGTACCGATTCACTTGTTGAAGAATATTCCCATTTACTTGTATATTACATTGTGGTACTTCGTTCTTCCTAGGGCAACCATAACCTGTGTCTTCTTACAATTTAATTCCAACCCCAGCTGCTCACTGTGTACAACAACTGCTTCTACTAATTGTTGTAGATCTTGTGCATTGTCTGCAATCAATACTGTATCATCTGCATATCCAATGCTATTGATGTTTCATCCTCCAATGCTGATTCCATTTATATCTTCTAAATTCCTGAAAATATGTTCACTGTACAGGGAAAAAAGATCTGGAGACATTACACATCCCTGTCTCACACCTCTCTTAATAGGTTGATATTGTTCCACTTCATTATCAATCCTTATGGCAGCTTGTTGTTTCCAATATATGTATTTTATAACTCTAATGTCTTTCCCATCAATTTGTAGATCTGCAAGCATATCTACCATGTTGACATGTCTAACTCTATCAAAAGCCTTTGTGTAGTCAATCCCTCACCCATCCAGGTTATGCTGATGGCATGGATTTGGTCACTGAAAATGAAACAGCTACAAGAAATGATAGATATCATTGCAACAGAAAGTCAAAACAAAGGCCTAGGCCTGAATAACAGAAAAATAGAAGTAATGATTATTACAACGGAAAATTGTATGCCTAAAGGCAACATCACAGTGAGTGGAGCCAATGTGAAACAAGTTCATGTGTTTAAGTATTTGGGTACTTTAATAACAGCAGCTGGAAGATGTATTAAGTTAAATGTAGAATGGCCCAAGAAAAGGCAACATTTCACAAGATGAAGAATGTTCTATGAAATGTATATGTCAACTGAGATGAAGAAAACGTTCTGAAGAGTTACATTGAACCAAACCCAATGAACAGAAGTGAATCATGGACTGCGAGCAGACACGTAAGGACATGTGTTTTATACAAGAATGGTGTCAACACTGCGGACAGATAGAAAAAGCAATTCAAATATCTTGCCAGAAGTCAACACTCTTAGAGAACTAATTACTCACATCAGAATGAGACAATCCACACTCTTAGAGCATGTCAGAAGGGAAAAGCTAGAGTCATCACAACATGAAGGTTGGAGGGGAAGAGAGACAGGGAAAGATCAAGAGAGAAGATGCTGGACATTTTGACATCATGGAATGTAGGACTGTCAGTATCAGAAAGGATTCGCTGCACTGGAGATAAAAGGCTGTAAGTAACATGCCTATTTGCAAACAGAGTTCACTGGGTGATGTCCCCTGTAGTGCTAGGATTTTCTGAACAGCAATTTTCTGGAATCAACCTCTGCCGCTTTTTCCAGGACGATGCCTTCCATCATTGTTCATTCCAAGCCAACGTGAGGTATAGCCAAAGTGTTTGTTTCCAAACCACGATATTGCTGGTGTGCTGGGGAATGAACAGGCAGACATATTGGCTGGCTCTGCACAACTTGGTGGAGTATTGATGCATGATAAGGCAGGCGTGGTTGCAGCCTTGTGGGAGCACGTGTACACCTCGGAGGAGCAAATAGATCACCATGGTCTGGCAAGAATGCGACAGTGAGGAGTGACGAGGGGATCTGGCAGATGCTCGACGCTTAGAGGAAAGGCGAGACGCACATATAATCAGATTGCTACTGGTACTATTGGGGTTGGAACTCTTCGCTGGCTTCTGAGGATGGGGACGGAGCACTTATGGGAATGCCCCAAATGCTGTGATGTCAGTTCCTAAATCAATCAATCAATCAATCAAACCATGATATTGTTTGTAAGTCAGCTTTATTTGATGTTCAGGTCTTTTAGGATTTCAGTATTTCTTTTCTTCTTGATGCACGGTATTCTAAAAAATGTTCAATAACATTTGAGCCCCATTTTTCTTCTTTGGTGGTTGTGAAATGGTCCATGTCTCACATCCATATGTTGCCACTGGGAAGATGCATTCCCTAAACAGTTTTACTGTAACTTGCTTGCTGGTGTTGTGCGATGGATTCTTAATACTGTTTGATCACTGCATCCCTGCCTTCTCTTGAGGGTTGATCGTGATGTCTTTGACCAGCTGTGATGTGGATGGCGCCACAACAGTGAGAGTCAAAAGTCCTCCGAAACACCCGGGAAAGCTAACCCCGTCAACAAACCCCCGCTGAAGTTGAATGTATCGGCCTACGGCTGCATAACTGGGCACAACGCAAATACGTACGTATGGAAAAACACTCCAGATGAACGCAGGAGAAAAAGAAGCTGATCACTGCATTGAACAGTACCCAATTTGTTGATTATGGGGACCAGATGTTCAATTTGTGGCAGTTTCAATTTCTTGTTGATTGTAATATTTGATTGGTTTGTAGGGTTGTTCCTGGGACATTCAATTTGTTTTGTTAAGTTTAGAAAAATATTTGTATTTTCAATATGTCTGTGGACAGACAGGACCAACTCTTTTAATCATTTAGCACTATTTGAGAGGAGGCCTGTTTCATCTACATATCTAAGTTCTAGAATTGGATTTCCACCGCATACAAATTGATCAAAATTCTGCATTTTCTGCATACATGTTGAATAGGCACGGGGAGAAAATAAAGCACTGTCTTACTTCTTTATGCACCTCAAACAAGTTTGATGTTTCATCAACTACTCTGACAGCTGCTTGTTGATTATGATATAATACAGCTGTGTCAGCATCCCATTCATTGAATCCATGTGGGTGGCTCACATTTCATGTCTTCTGTTATTCGTATAAAACATTACCTTCCATATATTACAAAAGCAGACTTAACTGATTCAGTGCCAAAGGATAAAATATTGCCAAATCTGACTCTATTTGGACAGAAGTACGATATATTGCTATACTAGGGTCACCATGTAGTTTTGTTTCATGTATCTTTCGTAATTTCAAAACTTAGTGAATGGAAATTTACGTTCTAATACTTGTTCATTTGATTGTGTACCTTGCCGGGTCCAAACCTATTTTGCTTGGTACTGAATCAGTTAATGCTGGGAAGGCTAACCCAGTCAACAATTGCCTGAAGAAGTCAGATGTGTCGACTGAAATGTGCAAATATCGCAGCTATGCTGTAAACAGGCACAACACAATTACGTCCAAAACAACATCCTGGATGAACGCAGAAGATGATGTCTTGTTTCTGTCTACATGTGTATAATGTATGATTGCATGGTAACTTACATTTGATGGAATGAGTCAAGAAAAAAAATTTGTTCAACTGTCATTTATATTTGCCATTTGAGTTTATACCTGGCGTAGACTTTGCTTTTTTCTTAAAGAATGTCATGTTTGTCTTTATCTAGTTCAGGATTTTTTATACTTGAAGTTGCAACTTCAAATATTTCAAAAGGTTTCTTTTTGTAACACAAATACATAGATGCTTTAAATGGTTATTTATAATTGTACCTGAAAAATACAACAGCAGCAAAATGAAGTAAAAATCACCAGCCACACAAACTTACATCCTGATACGAAAGATTGGAAATGTGGATTTTAAGTCTGTACCTGTCATACTTTAGTAGCCATTGATATGTGCACTGTGTGCCTACACGAATATTAAAACTGCCACCGTCAGAACTGAGAAGAAACTCGATTAACATTTGTACCACTCGATTCTTCCAATGCTGCCAGATTTCTTAATGATCACATTCTTAAAATTGAATCTATTTTTATTATTCAATTTTTTGGGCACGTGTTGAATAATTTGCTAGTCTTGTGAACTTATTTATAGTCGAATAACTCATTAACTAACAGATTTAAAATAATGTGGTATAATTATTTTATTTACATATTTCAGCCAGATATATATATATATATATATATATATATATATATATATATATATATATATATATATATATATATATATATATATATATATATAGTTTGTCAAGTTGTTTATACAGCTTTTTCATGTGCTATTAAAATAATTGATGGATTATTAATGACTTAAAATCTTATATCAAATTTGAGTTAAACTGTGTGGTTTGTTGTAGAGAATGTTCTGTTAATAATCTAAATTATTTTTCAAAATGTTTAGCAGTGCACGCTTACTCTGGAAACAAAATAATTTGTGACAACCCAGCAAGGTTGTGTGTTATGTAGACAAAAGTAAACATGAACATGTTTAAAAAGAACATGTCTCCATGGGTTGATAAAAAGGCGTGGAAGATGATCAGTGCATGGATGCATCAAGAACACAGAAAACTTATGATTGTTGAGGAACAATCTGTCCTGACCTGCCTGATATGGTACATGATGATAATGCATAATAAACAAAAGCTTTCAAAATACAGAAATGTGTTTTAATTGTTACTATTATATCTGAGATATATTTGTTCTTCTTTGTTCTTGATTGTTGGGCTGGTTGGTTGATTGATTGGTGGGTGGGTTGGTGAATGTGAATAAAGCTGAGTTTTAACTCTGTTCATGTGAAATTATAAAGATTCAGATCTATAGACTGAGCTTCCAATTAAGAACTTTTTTGGAGATGAATCTCTGACAGAATTTGCCCACACAAGTTAGAAACTCTGAGAGACTCAATATTAGACCATACCTAATGGACAGTATAACCACTACAGGTATACAGTTAGTTGCATATCCTTTA
Source organism: Cepaea hortensis (assembly GCA_963921405.1). Classification (NCBI taxonomy): domain Eukaryota; kingdom Metazoa; phylum Mollusca; class Gastropoda; order Stylommatophora; family Helicidae; genus Cepaea; species Cepaea hortensis. The sequence goes on along the minus strand of OY992877.1, from coordinate 20,381,782 downwards.
CAGGACATCGCAGTCAACACCATCATTTTTTGTTGTTGTGATCTCTTTTCAAATTTACGATCAGCAGTTTGCCATTGCTTTCTGAACGACCGGTACCCATACCATTTCGTAAAGAATCCATGCAAGGCGCTCTGCTGCCAAATCGCCTGCTGCTGTGTTTCAAACGCTGGTATGCGGGATTACAAACTCTGTCTGTAACCCCTTTGGAGCCGGCATTACAGGTATAGCCAATGAAAATGGCTCGTGAAAATAAACAAGGGAGATTACAATAGGTCTCTTTGGATTCAATTACAACCAGTGTGAAGCAAGGCTGGAAGGTCAGGCTTTAGGCCATCTAAGTGGATTATAAAGACAGCCGGTCTTCTTATCTAGGCAAACTCCTTGCTATGATAAAATTAATCCCCCAGTAGTCTGTTGTGTCAACAGGGCAACAGAAACAACCAAGAAACATACACAGCTCACACACCCACACAAAAAAGGTTGTAAATAATAAGCTGATAATATGTGTGTATTTGCTGACCATGATAGTTGTCAAAACAAGACTTAGAAGATTACATTTTATTACTGTTTTAAGCTCAATGAATAGGTAAATTAAGTGATGTTATTGATCTATCTATCTACTGCCTACAATAATGATAATATGGGTACTCTTGATCAAAAAGATTTTTGTAAACCTTTGGACACTTGACTCAAATAAATGTTCAAGCCACTGGACATTGGGCTTGTTGCTACATACTTAAATTGTTTATATTTACTTGTTAATGTGGGTGATGCCCAAGTGGGGATGACATTTTCCCTCCTCCAGATGTCATTTCCTGACAGTAATATGTTGTAGTGGTGCTTGTTTCAATATATGTTATTGTACTTTTCCCTAATGACTTCAGGTACTAGAAATCTTGAGCTAGTAAGGCTAATTATCAGGAATGACAATACACAGTGAAAACCACGATGGATAGGACCTTCGGTGTGTGTCCTTGCCCTGTGGTGATGTATCACTATTGTGATTCATACAATGAGTGAACACAATCATCATACAAAGTGTAAATGAATGATGTTGATTAGAATTATTCAATCACAGCAAATATAGAGTCCAATCACTGGTGAAACTTCAAACACTGACACTGAATATTTACATTCCTAACATATGAAAACGATGGTATCATATAAATAATGGCATGAAAATTAGGTTCATGACCTAGAACAGTTCTAAATGAACATAGTCAATGACTTCCCTTGTTTTCATCTAAAATAGGCCCACTTTGTCACTAATGTTTCTGATGCTTGGAGTGTGTAATCAGATATACTTAAATATAGACATATGTATTCTCTGAACTCTTGACCCTAAACGTCGTCACATCCAGCTTCAAGCTGATAGTTAGACATAATGTTAACCACAAGAGATACTGAAATTACTAAGGCAGTTGTGAAAGCCAGAACGTGAAAGTCTGATGTACTGATATTCAGGTCGTTTGAGTCATTTGCATTTATCTGAGGGAGGCTAGTGTTGAGACTTTCCTCCTTAACCATATCAGAGTACAACACAGGGTCTGTGTTGCAAAAGTTTCCCTCCTCTCGTCAAGCTAAAATTTAGTTTTCCCAGGCAGGTTATATAATGGTTGGATATTTTCATTTTTTAAAATATTATTTTTAATTTAATAACACAGAAGGCAGTGGTTTTTCTTGCAAGTGAAATTTATATCAGTGCTTGATCCTTTATTTCTGCTATTTAAATGTATAATAATAAGCAGACAAGAGTTTTTGTTTTAATTGTCATTTATAGATGTATCGCTGCGGTTCTTTTATTGTATGCTGCAAAACTCACTGTTATTGTTCAGCTGAGAACTAGATAAGAAAATGTTAGTACATAATGAGAATCACTTGATGTTGTTCCAGTGGTTGCAACCTTTTGATTTTGTATGCTGCATTTTTGGGTAGCAGAATTATTTCAAAATGTCCCATGTGTTTTTTATGTCTTTGAATCTTTTCCCTCTCGAATGTGACCATCTTATGTGACAACTGCATAGTTTTGACACCAATGGTGTTTTCAGTCAGTGTCAATTAAAATAGTTAAAGTGACATTTTCATAAAATGGTATCTCCATATATATATGTGTATAACTTATACTCAAACATTGATCATTTTCCCATTACCCCTACTCTGTTCAACCTCAGAAGAGAAGTTATAATCAGAGCCCATCCCAGCCTCAAATTAATAATCCTGTTACTGAATCAGCCATTTTGGACATTCATTTTTTTTTTTTAAATAACATATTAGGGCTCAAAGTTTCCCTAGGGGCCAGAGCAGCCCCTTGAGGTTCCATCTCTCTGTGTGTCATTGGGATGACCGCCTCTGCTGGTGGCCCTGACTAGATCAAGTGCAGATATATCTACACTTTGATCTTAGCCAAAAGGCAGAGAAATGATCAGAAATAATTTGAAATTAATTGTTTGTCGATAGGGTTTAATGGCTGTACGCCTGAAACATCTACTTTACTTGCTTGTCACTGCAATGGCATAACTATAGTGGCATAGTTATTTGAATTGAAGAAATGTCCACTTCTTTCTCTAAAGATTTGCAGAAGCAGTTATTCTGGTTGCCATCATTGGCTATATCTGTAATATAATCTCCTGTATAAACTTCACTGTACTAACAATTCTAAGATTGCTTTACTTTAGTACAGTTGTCTCCCTCTTTCCGAATGATTATGGGCAAAGATACTATCCCGTATATAGATACTATACATATTTATATATAGCCATATGACATGTAAACAAACAAATAAATAACTTCATTTCATGAGGCTCCAAGAATTTTAAAGAAACAAAAACTTCTTGTTTTCATAAATGTCAAGGAGATAGAAGAAAAAGAAGAAGAATTGTTAGTTTAGTTTCACTTAAAGGACAATTGTTATTGCACACAAATACCTAATTTCTCTGATCACCTCCCTTTGACCACATACAGAGGTTCAAAGCACATTGCGCAAACTTTGTATTGCCCAAGAAGATCTCATTGTGTTTTTATAAGCATTACATATTCTGCCAATTACTTTGTTGAGTAGACTTTGAAATAATGTTAATTTTGCCAGAAGTGGTAACATGGCCTGCTCTTTTTTATTTAAATGTACTCATCATGCACACACCACATAATTAAGTCTAGACAACCAGTGCCACTCACTATCTATGAGGTAGTATGAATGTATTAATGTTCATGTAACATAACAGCATGAGATTGTATTGTTAGGAATTGGATTGTTCTTGATTCCACTGAGTTGTCTACTCATTGTAACCTAATGTGATTATTTTGACACTGCTAAAAGGATCCAGAAATTAATAACCGATGAAGATGGCTGTAGTGGCTTTTCCCTGAGTTAATAACTGTGGGAGGTGGTTGTAGTGGCTTTTCCCTGAGTTAGTAACTGTGGGAGATGGTTGTAGTGACTTTTTCCTGAGTTAGTAACTGTGGGAGATGGCTATAGTGGCTTTTCTCTGTGTTAGTAACTGGGAAATCATTGTAGTGGCTTTTTCCTTAGTTAGTAACTTTGGGAGATGAGTGTAGCTTTTTTCCTGAGTTAGTAACTGCGAGATGGCTGTGGCTTTTCTCTGAGTTAGTAATTGTGTGAGATAGCTGTAGTGACTTTTCCCTGAGTTACTAACTGTGGAAAATGGCTGTAGTGGCTTTTCTCTGAGTTAGTAACTGTAGGAGGTGGCTGTAGTGGTTTTTTACTAACATTTGAAAGAACAGAGCACCTGAAAAAAGGTAATTAATAGTTTCAAAATGGTGAGAACAATGTCTGCGAAGGATGCATGGTGGTGATTGATGTGGTTTAGATCACTGCCACATCTACTCAAACCTGAACAAATAGGCCCAGTCTTTTGTTTTAATGCCACAGCCATTGATGTTGTTGCTTGCTTTGTTTCTGAGGAATTTCTTTACAAAGAAGTTGACTCATTGTTCCCTTTGCCATTTTTTCAGCCAGTTTTCTCTTACATTGTTTCTGAGAATATGTTGGGGTTTCTGAGAATATGTTGGTGTTTCTGAGAATATGTTGGTGTTTTGAGAATATTTTGGTGTTTCTGAGAATATGTTGGTGTTTCTATGCTAATACTATAAGCTGCATCCCTTTGTGCTTGCAGCTTTTGCCTCAGTAACTCTCTTGGCTTTCTCATTTTCCATGAGGCAGCTGATAACTATAATGTTAACCTAATGGAGGGAATGAGGTTTTATCCAATACTTTATGCTACTTTATGTCTTACTATCTTTTTAATATTACTTTAACTGTTAGAATAATTTAATATGATAACTCCCTTTGACAACCACAACATTTATTCTTTATATTTGACTATACATTTATGTCAAATTCATACATTATTGATGATCAAATATATGTCAAGTATAATCTTTTATGCCTGTGCTATATCATGCCTTGATATGCTAGTTTATTTAACTGTTTCCATTTTACTACATTATTTTATTTTGACACATTACTATATGAATGTAACATATTCTATCTACGTTTGTCATACATGATATTTAGCCCCACAAACTACAGTGACAATTTTTTGTGTTTCTTTTTCATTTACATTATTTCGTAAATAATTTAGTCAAGGTTTTATAGAAATTGCATATTTTAGTTTAAACACACATTTTGTGTGTATCATTTTGAGTGCAACTACATATGCTAAATTTATCAAGCTCATGTAATCATTCTAATGTACTGTACAACCAACAACATGTTATATGATGTGAAATAATCACATTATCTGTGATATGAATATTGAAACAGTCATAAAACAAACAGGAAGTCTGGGAAAAGTTTACATCAAAGAAAGCTAACTAACATCCACAGAAAGTACAGGGTGCTTGTAAAGTCTCACTACACTTTATATGTAGAACAGATTTGTAAGATGAAGTACATGACCTAACCAAATATTTTCTTTAAAAAGTCATTAAATTAGATACAATATCCACTGCTATGGTCTAATGCTGTTTTGGGGAAGCTGGAAAGCACCAATAAAGTATTGATTATAATAGGCATTGGAAGTGTCCACCATGGGCATCAAGACATGACTGTACACATCTCTTTATATTGTCAAATACCTTCTGCAACATGTCTGTTGTTATTTTTTCCATTGATAACACCATTCTGTTTGGAGTGCAAAGAATTATTCTAGCAGATGACAGCCATTTGCTGCATAGTGCTTCACGATAGACTGTGGAGCACATTTATTGATGACGTTATGTACTTCATTTTTCAAATACGAAGTGTAGTGAGACTATACAAACACCCTATATATATGTAAAAAATATGTTAGCACTGCTAAGAAAGATTTATCATTTATGATGAAGAGTTCACTTGACTGCAATTGGGATAAATTTAAAAGAACCCAGTCTCTCCCAGCAGAAGTAGAAGGATGTGAATGCTGATAGTCCCTGCTGCCAGTCAGTCAGCTACACATAGAATGATTCTTGCCTACAGTTATTGTGATCTATTCCATCATAGATTCCTCACTCCAACCACCATAATCAAGGATATTCATCAAGAGGTGTATCACCATGCCCCAAACTGTTATTTATGGTAACCCATCTATCCATCTTAGTGTCCCAGTAATCATCATCATCATCCAGTGCCTTTCTGGCAGGCATGGGCGATCATGCCTCTCCACAAATTGTGATCTCCGATGGCATGGATCCATTCGTGTGTTGACTCCTTTCCATGCCATGACACAAGACTGTCAAGAATCTTCTCACGCTGTCTTCCTCTATCTATTTTTCCATAAATCTTTCCAGTTGTCACAGCATGTTCCAGTTTTTGTCTTCTCATAATGTGGCCAAAATGCCAAAATATGATGACTGCTTTTTTCTGATGTTTATTATAAGTTGTTTTGCGACATAGCTTCCCTCAAATAGTAATAGATACCTATTTAAGCCATCATATCAGTTCCCTTGTGTCCATCTACCCTTGCGTGTACTGGACAATAAATCCACATAGCTTCTGGGAAGTTTAAGGCCTCCATAAGAGGCAGCCACTCATGCCACAGCCATCCATTCTTAACGTACCTATATAATTCAAAGACAATAATTGCATTCACAAGTGTCTGGCCAGTGAAGTGAACTATTGCTAAGATATTTCTGTATCACAGTGGTGGCCTCTATCTCAATTCCTATACCAAAGGTTATTTTTTACGTGCTATTCTTTCACACTAGCCAAGAAACCAACAAGGGAAGAAAAGCATTACAGAAATATCCAGATTTAATCAATAAAACGTCAATGTACAAATTCACAAACTCTATATACAGACATATGCAACAGCATTAATATTTATGCTAATTACAAACAAGATGTATTAGCTAAAATTATGAACTAGTTACGTTTTTTTTAAAGTTTTTTTAAACATGCATTTATTAAGTTTATTGTTTCTAGATCTCATCTCATCTCATCATGTTTCTCTTGTACCTTGCGGTGTCGAGGTGAAGTATAAACATCGTAAGAGTGCCCGATTATGGGCTTCATGTTTCCAGAATAATGTAGAATTAATATTTATCAGATTTCTTTCTGCTGAAACTGAGCAAGTTCACTGTGCCAATGTCATCAATGCTAATTAGTCATATCATGTACCTGTTGTTGTGAGACTATGTGTTACATGTATTTGGAAATCCAGATTGTTAATACTGCTTGATGAAAGTGATAACAAATTTCATGTGAAGATTTATTTTCTATGACATCAAATATATTTATTTTGTTTATAGTGTTTGACCTCTAACTTACTATTTAGATGTTTGTTATATGGTTTTAAGAGCTTATTCACTTTTTAAAATATGCATTTATAAGAGAAGTATTTATATACACATGTAACTGACACAATATTAGTTACATCATATGTTGTTGATAGAATGTGTTTCTCTTTGATTTTGCTAGCATGGAGCATAGAATAAAGATGAGTTGGGCACATTCATAAGTCCAAATGTGTGTTCAGCAATCAACAGAAGAAAAGATACTAGACTAAAGAGGGCTCAATCAAGGCTAGGTCAGGCTGAAGATATATGACACTAGTATGTGACTCCACAAGGATCAATCCTAGGCAATAAGATATATGACACTAGTATGTGACTCCACAAGGATCAATCCTAGGCATGAAGGACACCAGTTTTCCCAACATTTAGTCATCTTTTATATCCTGAGCTCCTGAAACAGTAGATGCAAATGTTAAGGCCATCATTAATCACAGCTATGCTGCCCAGGAAGCAGTTATATATACACATGGGTCGGTTATTCAGCAACAAATGTGTCTGTTGGCCTTTTTGGCACGATCGCATGGCAAAATTGCTCAGGAAGCCAGCAATGCTTTCACTTCAACAATAACCAGAATGACAATGGATGTTTTGGCAGTAACAATGGCATTTTGTTGCGTTGTGTCACAAAACTACATATGTGCTTGCATATTAAACGTTTCATTAATAATTATCCAAAAAGTTGAGACAAATTAGGCATGCAATGGAAGAGTGTATTCACATTTTCAGAATATGCATGTTTAACAGAAGTATTTATTTACACACACAACTGATAATGTTATGCTTCATCTGCTTGCTGATGAAATACAATAAATAACTTTTAATTTTTATATCATGTAATGTACATTTAAATCATATACAGAAAATTAGGCAGTTCCAGCTAATTTTGTGCAAACAAGCAGATTTAATTTTAATTATGTGATGACCATGGGGATAACTAATGCTCCACATTTGAACAATACCAGTGACTATGTGTTTTAAGTATTTCTACAAAGTATAATTTATTTATTGACTTCATATTATATATAACTCTGCAGAATGCATCTGACGAGATGCAATGACATATGCCAGGCAATAAATCATGCAACATATTGGCTGTGGCTTATGAGTTTAACATCATAGATAAAGCAAACTATTGGTCAAATGTTGCTGGCATCGTATGTACTCCACGGTGATCTAAATGGTGGAACAGTTGTACAAGAAGAAGCATGCATAATAAGGAAGAATTATTCAAATATGCAGTTAATGACACATGCCTTAAGCTAGTACAGACGTGGCAAACGCATTAGTTGAAATGCTAGTTTCCGTGTGTAATGCCATATGTGCCGTCGGATGAGGGTTTGGTGACTGCCCTCCTCGTCCACTAAGAGAGGGACAGACTGACCTTCTCACTGGGTTTCCTGTTTGCATAATATTAGTGTGGCCACCATGGTGGGTTTCCTGTTTGCATAATATTAATGTGGTCTTGACGGCCTCCTGTGTCAGAACAGTGCTGTCTGTTTAGATGTATGTTGTAGCAGTTGTGGTGTCTGTTTAAATGTATATTGTAGCAGTTGTGGTGTATGTTTAAATGTATGTTGTAGCAGTTGTGCTGTCTGTTTAAATGTATGTTGTAGCAGTTGTGGTGTATGTTTAAATGTATGTTGTAGCAGTTGTGCTGTCTGTTTAAATGTATGTTGTAGCAGTTGTGCTGTCTGTTTACATGTATATTGTAGCAGTTGTGGTGTATGTTTAAATGTATATTGTAGCAGTTGTGTCTGTTTAAATGTATGTTGTAGCAGTTGTGCTGTCTGTTTACATGTATATTGTAGCAGTTGTGATGTCTGTTTAAATGTTTGTTGTAGCAGTTGAGCTGTCTGTTTAAATGTATATTGTAGCAGTTGTGTCTGTTTAAATGTATGTTGTAGCAGTTGTGTCTGTTTAAATGTTAGTTGTAGCAGTTGTGCTGTCTGTTTAAATGTATGTTGTAGCAGTTGCGTCTGTTTAAATGTATATTGTAGCAGTTGTGATGTCTGTTTAAATGTATGTTGTAGCAGTTGTGTCTGTTTAAATGTATGTTGTAGCAGTTGTGTCTGTTTAAATGTATATTGTAGCAGTTGTGCTGTCTGTTTAAATGTATATTGTAGCAGTTGTGATGTCTGTTTAAATGTATGTTGTAGCAGTTGTGTCTGTTTAAATGTATGTTGTAGCAGTTGTGTCTGTTTAAATGTTTGTTGTAGCAGTTGTGCTGTCTGTTTAAATGTTTGTTGTAGCAGTTGTGCTGTCTGTTTAAATGTATGTTGTAGCAGTTGTGCTGTCTGTTTAAATGTTTGTTGTAGCAGTTGTGCTGTCTGTTTAAATGTATATTGTAGCAGTTGTGCTGTCTGTTTAAATGTATGTTGTAGCAGTTGTGGTCCAAAATGACATGGAGAAATGAATGAGCATTTTAAAGCATGGAACTGAAAATCACATTACAATGAATATATGTATTCATTATGTGTTTTACCATCTGTGAACACAGTTTCCCAATCTTGACACACTAGATCAACTAAAGGCAATTTGGGAGGCGATGGCTTTGCTTAGATTTTCACAATGATATGAGTGTTGGCTGTTCAGAAAGCAATGGCAAGCTACTAAATGTAACATTGCCTAGAAAATCATACACAGCCAATAAATGCTGGGGTGGATTGCCTGACGCCCTGTAAAGAAAATGCATTTAACTTTATTTTTAAAGTATTTTATCAGAGCTTTTGCAAAATAGATTAAATTCTATCTTTCCTATTCCGCAAGCAGAATATAGCCGGCATAATACAGAGCTAATTCTTTATTTAGCATGTTTTATTTATTATTTTCATCGTCGATTTTAGTTTGTTTCCTATTCCACACAAAGAATACAATGGGCATAACACAGAGCCAGTTCTTTATATATTTGTTTTCATCCTCGATTTGAGTCAGTTAGTAAGTAAAGAACCCATTAATGCATTGGGCATATGGTACTGGACGCATATTTGCATGTGTAACATGCCTCAGTTCATTAACATTGGGTGATGGACCTAAGCGAGAGTGGTGCTATGTAGGCGAGCTAACCGGCCCTGAGAAATAATAGACGGGGGTAAAATGAGGCTGGGTGGTAGGTCCCCGGAAAGGGCAAATAAGAAGACAGACGGGGAAGGTTGGAGGCAGTGAGTTTAAGGGGGAGTCGAGGAGGCGTCAGCCCGCTAGTGTGGTTGTGATGCAGACAGTTTAGGCTGGTGAGTAGTGTTGTGTGGAGTCATGGGACTAGAGAGTTAGTTGAAGCGTAGACCCAGAGAGGGTCGGATAGTTAGTTGAGGCCTAGACCCCGAGTGGGTTGGATCGAGTGAGTTCGGGCCGGGAGAGTGGCTGGTTAACTGTCGTCGTTGATTAGATTAAAAAGGCCTGGAGAAGGCAGTGTTTTTGAGTGTTAGATTGTGATGAGGATATATTCTGGAATTACTGTGACTGGATTTATTTATGTTGCTTGTTTCCGTGTTCATTCATCATTAAAGGGATATTATGTGCGCAAACTCAGTCTTGTTCAGTGACTAATAGATCTGTACTACAGTAATGACTTGGGTTGTGGGACATGAGGCTAACCCAGCTTACACTATGCAGTGATATAGAAGGAGCATCAGGATCTAGACAACGACCAATCTCATTCTGTTGCAAAAGAGCTTGTGACAGCATGCACCAATCGGCACTTGGTTGGTGATATCTAGTGTCTAGTCACGATGATACTGACAAAATGGGAAATACCTTAACATAATCTAGACAAATTCTGGAAAGATGGCAGGAGTACTGCAGTTGAATGTATGATAAGAGTGACAGTGAGGATATGAATGAGATACATGAGCCAATGACAGCAGAGACAGAACTTGAACCCTCATTAGATGAAATTGCATGGGCAATAAAGAACCTGAAGAATAATAAATCACCTGGATGTGATTAGATACCAGCTGAACTAAAGCAGGAGGAGAAGAAAGCATACAAATCTATCACGCATTATGTAAAAAGATATGAAAATATGGTATATGGCCAAACGATTGAAAGAGAACTATCTTTATTCCAATACCAAAAAAAGGGCAACCTGAAATTATACACCAACTATAGAACTGTTGTCCTGATCAGTCATGCAAGTAAAATTCTACTAAAAATCATAATGGGAAGACTTAATAAGAAAATGGAAGAAGAAATTAACGTGGTTCAGCTGGATTTAGACAAGGAAGAGGAACAAGAGATCACATTCTCAACATGCGTTTAATAATAGAGAAGTGCAGATAATTTAATGTAAACCTATTCTCATGTTTTGTGGATTATTCAAAGGCATTTGACTGTGTACAACATCAGAAGCTTTGGGAAATCATGAGGAATATGGGCTTTCCATCACATGTAATACAACTCATAAGAATGCTCTATCTAGACCAACAAGCATCGGTTAGAATAGATGGCGAGACATCAGATTGGTTTGACATCAAGCTAGGAGTCAATCAGGGATGTGTGCTGTCCCCCTATTTGTTTAACCTGTACGACGAAAATATAATGAGAAATGTAAGAGATGATATAAACAGGGAGCAATATGATGCCCTAAATATTGGTGGTCATGACATACCAGAGATTCGGTATGCTGATGATACAGTATTGCTATCCACAACACAGAATGGTATAGAAAACCTAATAGCCTCAACCCAGTTGAATAGTGAAAATCACAACTTATGTCTTACCATAGCAAAAACAAAGATAATGCATACAGATAAAACTACTGTGGAGAAAGAAATGTATGTTGATGAGGAAAAATTGGAGGTGTCATTGATTACCAACAATGGTGACACAGTGAAAGAAATTAAACGACGACTATCAATTGCTCTTCAAAGACTAAAACAACTAAATAAATTATGGAGTGGGACAGAGAGAACTACAAAAATTAGATTTTTAAGAGCATGCATCTTTCCCATTGCAACATACTCCTGTGAGACCTGGACGCTTACTAAACAAGCTGAACAGCGTATACATGCCTTTGAATGCCTTTGAATATAAATGTTATAGACGAGTTCTAAGAATATCTCGGGTAAAGAAGAGAACAAGTGCATCCATACTTCAAGAACTGAATTTTGAAGAAGGTTGGCTATTAAAGACGATAAAACATAGAAAACTGAAATATTTTGGTAACTTGAAACGTCACAAAAATTTGGAGAGAACAATAATGGATGCCTGGGAAGAGAGGAAGAGGAAGGCCAAAGAGAAGGTGGGTGCAGGATGTGGCGGATGATCTCCAGATAGGTGTATCGGACGCGGGACATCATGCTTATGATCGAGAGGTTTTTCGGAAGGTTGTTATGGGAGCGAGGTTCTGCAGAGGACATGCTACTGAATGAATGAGCCACGAAACTACTACGATTCTGTCCTTGGTTTTACCTTGCAAGAAAAATGAAAGTTATTGAAGGGTCTAGTTTTCAAAGCCTGCGCTGTGGTAACAGTTTACGAATGCAGTTCGTAATCCCGCATACCACGTTCTAAACACAGCAGCAGGCGAATTAGAAGCAGTCCGCCTTGCATTGGTTTTTTATACAAAGGTATGAATGCTGGTCGTTCAGAAAACAATGGCAAACTACTGAACGTAAACTTGCCTAGAAATCATGATCAGTCAAAAACTGTTGGGGTCGAATGCGATGTCCTGTAAAGGATATGCAAATAACTAACTAGTTTTCGTGTCATCCTGGCATATCGGTGACATGGAACTAACTCTGTATTTTTCTGACCAATGAACACCTGATGGGTGATGCTGTCTGTATTACCTTCAGACATTGTTTTTTTTTTTTTTTTACTTATCTCTTTAGATTGGATCGATCACAGATAAGCAGTAATGGGAACATTCCACCTTGAGGGGAATTTGAAATATATTTAACAGAAATGCCTGAACTTACAGAATGCAGCCACCATTGTGTGTGGCTAATATTTATTTGTTTTAATACATCCTATGCACTTTTTAAAAAATTTGATTTCTTGCTATGCTAGTATGAAAAACCAGATTTAAATGTTAATAGTATTTCTTTATCTTGTGTGGTGGTTTTTTTTTTTTTTTAAAGTTTGAAATTGTGATGAGTTAATAATTCACATTTTTGTTTTGTTATATCTTTGCATTCTTGAATTTAAAGAACAAAATAATAAGTATGAAATATAGCGTCTTGTTATTTGTTTTAAGTATTTTGAAAATTGCAAATATCATGGCTTTCTTTCTTTCTTTTTCTTTCTTTCTTTCTTTCTGTCCCCACATCTCTGTGCGTTCTTCCCCACTTTTTTTATGTTATTCCATGCTTTTTTGTGTGTCTGTCCCCACTTTTCTTAGTCCCTACTTCTCTGTGTGTCTGTCCCCACTTCTCTGTGTGTCTGTCCCCACTTCTCTGTGTGTCTGTCCCCACTTCTCTGTGTGTCTGTCCCCACTTCTCTAAGTGTCTCTGTCCCCACTTCTCTGTGTGTCTGTCCCCACTTCTCTGTGTGTCTGTCCCCACTTCTCTGTGTGTCTGTCCCCACTTCTGTGTGTGTGTGTCCCGTGTGTCTGTCCCCACTTCTCTGTGTGTCTGTCCCCACTTCTCTGTGTGTCTGTCCCCACTTCTCTGTGTGTCGGTCCCCACTTCTCTGTGTGTCGGTCCCCACTTCTCTGTGTGTCTGTCCCCACTTCTGTGTGTGTCCCGTGTGTCTGTCCCCACTTCTCTGTGTGTCTGTCCCCACTTCTCTGTGTGTCTGTCCCCACTTCTCTGTGTGTCTGTCCCCACTTCTCTGTGTGTCTGTCCCCACTTCTCTGTGTGTCTGTGCTCACTTCTCTGTGTATCTGTCCCCACTTCTCTGTGTGTCTGTCCCTACTTCTGTATGCCTGTCCCTACTTCTGTGTGTCTGTCCCTACTTGTGTGTGTCTGTCCCTACTTCTCTGTGTGTCTGTCCCTACTTATGTGTGTCTGTCCCCACTTCTCTGTGTGTATGTCCCTACTTATGTGTGTCTGTCCCTACTTATGTGTGTCTGTCCCTACTTCTCTGTGTGTCTGTCCCTACTTCTCTGTGTGTCTGTCCCTACTTCTCTGTGTGTCTGTCCCTACTTCTCTGTGTGTCTGTCCCCACTTCTCTGTGTGTCTGTCCCTACTTCTGTGTGTGTCTGTCCCCACTTCTCTGTGTGTCTGTCCCTTCTTCTCTGTGTGTCTGTCCCCACTTCTCTGTGTGTCTGTCCCCACTTCTCTGTGTGTCTGTCCCCACTTCTCTGTGTGCCTGTCCCTACTTCTCTGTGTGTCTGTCCCTACTTCTCTGTGTGTCTGTCCCTACTTCTCTGTGTGCCTGTCCCTACTTCTCTGTGTGTCTGTCCCCACTTCTCTGTGTGTCTGTCCCTACTTCTCTGTGTGTCTGTCCCTACTTCTGTGTGTCTGTCCCCACTTCTCTGTGTGGCTGTCCCTACTTCTCTGTGTGTCTGTCCCTACTTCTGTGTGTGTCTGTCCCCACTTCTCTGTGTGTCTGCCCCTACTTCTCTGTGTGTCTGTCCCCACTTCTCTGTGTGTCTTTCCCCACTTCTCTGTGTGTCTGTCCCCACTTCTGCGTGCCTGTCCCTACTTCTCTGCGTGTCTGTCCCTACTTCTCTGTGTGTCTGTCCCCACTTCTCTGTGTGTCTGTCCCTACTTCTGTGTGTCTGTCCCTACTTCTCTGTGTGTCTGTCTCCACTTCTCTGTGTGTATGTCCCCACTTCTGCGTGCCTGTCCCCACTTCGCGTGTCTGTCCCTACTTCTCTGTGTGTCTGTCCCCACTTCTCTGTGTTTGTCCCTACTTCTCTGTGCGTCTGTCCCCACTTCTGTGTGTGTCCCGTGTGTCTGTCCCCACTTCCCTGTGTGTCTGTCCCCACTTCTCTGTGTGTCTGTCCCCACTTCTGCGTGTCTGTCCCCACTTCTCTGTGTGTCTGTCACTACTTTTCTCTGTGTCTGTCCCCACTTCTCTGTGTGTCTGTCCCCACTTCCCTGTGTGTCTGTCACCACTTCTCATTGTCTCTGTCCCCACTTCTCTGTGTGTCTGTCCCCACTTCTCTGTGTGTCTGTCCCCACTTCTCTGTTTGTCTGTTCCCACTTCTGTGTGTGTCTATATTTTTTTTATTGTTGCATATTCTTTACAGTACGTAGCAGAATTTTTGGCTGTCTGTGATTCCTTGGCAAGTTTACATTCAGTAATTTGCCATTGCTTTCTGAACGACCGGCACCCATACCATTTCATTAAAAAAAAACAACGTAAGGCGATCTGCTGCCAAATCACCGACGGCTGTGTTTCAAACGCGTGTATGCGGGATTACGAAGTGCGTCTGTAACTGTCTAGATGTGTGCATATCCAAATGCCTACTTGTACTGTTATCATCAACACTCTAAGCCAGTGGTTCTCAACCGGTGGGGGATTCCCCCGCCCCTGGAAAAAAAAAGGGGGGGTGGGATTTTAGGGTTTCCAAGATGGAATTAAAATTATTTCAAGATCGCATTAATACAAGAACCAGTTACTTGATATTGTTTTTCCCTCTATATTTTATGGTTCTGTACTTCTCGCCCTAATGAAGTTCGTTTTATAACGTAAATCACGTTTTATGTAGATGTCTAGACTTGTTCAAGTATGTGTTATTAAATTTAGCTTCCATTTTTATGTATACTGTGTAAGGGTGGGGGGATTTATAGGGGCAAAATTCTAAAGGGGGGGGGGGGTGACGTTCTGAACATATGGTAAAGAAGGACAAGGGTATGGGCCAAAAAAGGTTGAGAACCACTGCTTTAAGCCATCTTCTGATGAAGGAAAGCGCAATTCGGCATGCTCCGTGTGATGTGCCATCAGTGTTGGATAACAAAAAGCTACTGAAGGTCTGAATTATTTACTTAACTGATTGAGTGCCGAAGGATAATATATCGCAAAGTGTGACCTTCCATGTGGACAGGACGATATATCGCTATGCTTGCGTCATCGTATTATCGGTAATTTAAATTATAATACTTGTTCTATTGATTGTACACAATGTTTGGTCCAAGTCTACTGTTTTGTTTGGCACTGAATCAGTTAAACGCCGGGTCTGTCCTGGACACCTGGGACGCCTGGCAATGCTGTTACAAGCCATACTTATGTAAGCACCATATTAATCTGGAAGAGGGAACAATATATCAGTCAGGTGCCGTCTCCACAATGAAGGTTGGCTGCAATGGATCTCCAACACTGTCTTTCGCCTTGATTGTACATTCTGTAAGACTGCTGTTCGCCCATCTCTTGAAGTTATCTTCATTTTTGTAACGTTGTCTACCTCTTGCTCGCTTGCCTTCAACATTAGTCATTATTATCCTCCAGTACGGATTTTATAAGAGTGTTATGCCTTTTAACCTGGCCGAAATATTTCATTTGCCTCTTTTTTATTTCTTTCATCAACTCTCTTTTCATTCTCAGTTTTTCTAGAACCTCTGCATTTGATTGTTTTTGTTTCCATGAAATACGACATATTCATCTGTATATGCACATCTCCAGGGCCTCTATTCGACTTCTGGTTGCTCGTTCAATGTTCTGGCTTCAGCTCCTTATAGTAGTGTTGAATATACATAACATTTAACAATTCTCAATTTTAATGCGCTGTTAATCTCTCTAGAGTTAATACTGATTTCATGCCGTTGAAAGCATTTTTGGCCATTCCTATTCTCTTTTTGATGTCTGTTTCACTTCTGCCATCATCTGTTATTACATGTCCAACAATATATCACCATCTGCTAAAGTGTCAGGAGAACACAGCGCGACGCAAAGCATTAAGTAACAGTTCCTACAAAGGTTGGGACGAAGAAGGAAATGGGTTGGACTGCATTAAAGTCATGAAAATACAGTAAGTGAGTCACCAAACACGGAACGGATCAGTTTGACAAGAACACAATCACATGTGAAGGGGTGGACTTTGTGGATAGGAAGTCGCAAAGTAAAGAAAAGCACCAAGACAATAATGCAACCACATCTATAGAACAAACTATACAGTACAATAAAAACAACTGAACCGACACAATCAACTCTCATCTACTGCATATAGTACCTTGCGATGTAGGACAATAGGGTCTTGAGCCTGAGCATTTAAGGCCGCCTGGCCATTGCAATCGCCACGAACTGTGTAAGTTAGGGTTTTCTTTTTTCCCCCGACAGAAACATATCCACACCTTATCGAGGATTCGAACCTGTGTCTCCCGAAGGGGAGCCAGGCACTCTAGACGCTTAGCCAGCCGCTGCGCCGGACACATAATCAACGCAAGCTGTAAATAAAAAAAACCAAGATGCAAAACACCATAAACATGCCAAGCGTCATTGAACCACATACAAGCCCAGTCCATAACAAGGAAACCGATCAGTAACACTTTAAATATTCAGTGTGTATTGTTAATGACTATGCAGTGTTTGGAAATGTTGCCGGTCTAAGTTTTGTATTTAGCTATTAACTATTATGTTGCATAAACTTTACAGACGATGAATACAAAACTTGGACCAGCATTATTATCAAACACTGCACAGTCATTAAAAATACACACTCTATATTTATTCATGTAGAGTTTGTCATGTAATTATTTGTATCGGTGTATGATTGTTGTTTGCGTGCTAACGAAGGGTTTAGCCGCGACATCCATTGTGTCACATGTGATCGTGTTTTAGTCAGATTTACCGATTCTGCTTCTCATTTTTGTGGATTCATTCAAACCACAAAGTGGGAGTTCCTGGAGGGCGTGGCAACCGCAAATGAAATGTACTGAATTGCAGTAAAGCTGTACAAATACAATGATAGAATCACCAAACATGGAAAGTGGAAAAGGTCATCTTTACAAGAACACAGTCGCAAGCGGTGGAATGTCTTTCCTCATGTTGTTGTTTTCTGTTATTATTTGTAGATTGCTTTACTTAGCCCGATTAATTTTAGTTTTCTGAAGTGATCATTTTCTCTGTCTTCCTCTCTGTCTCTCAGTTTATTTCTATCTGTATCTCTCTCTCTCTCTCTCTCTCTCTCTCTCTCTCTCTATCTCTCTCTCTCTCTCTCTCTCTCTCTGTCTCTCTCTCTCTCGTGTCTCTCTTCTCCCCTCCCTCTCTCTCCCTCTCTCTCTCTCTCTCTCTCGTGTCTCTCTTCTCCCTCTCTCTCTCTCTCTCTCTCTCCCTCTCTCTCTCTCTCGCTCTCTCTACTCTCTCTCTCTCTCTCGTGTCTCTCTTCTCCCTGTCTCACGCATTGTTGAAATGTCTAATAAGTATGAACACTGGCTCAGTAAAGATTGGCTCAGAGTCGGGCATCTAATTATCTGACATCTATTAGGGAAGCTGCCCGAACAATCACTTATACTTAATCAAAATTTTCACATATTCGGCGTTAGTGAAAGTCGATACAATGGTAACATCTCAGATGATAACATCCCTATCAGAGGTTTTAAAGTTATTAGAAGAGACCCTTATCAGAAACAAGAGACGAGTATTGCAGTTTATATTTCTACTGCGCTTAACATCCACAGCAGGCTAGATTTTGAAACCTGTGGTATGAAAACTTCACCGCTATGATTGATGTCCCCTTTGGATGTAGTCTTTAGTAAGGCGAGATAAATCATACTGCTGGGAGTCTTCAACATAGACACTAACAAATCAAACAAAACATGGGAAATCATAACAGAGTC
The DNA here is from genome assembly GCA_963921405.1 of Cepaea hortensis. NCBI lineage: Eukaryota > Metazoa > Mollusca > Gastropoda > Stylommatophora > Helicidae > Cepaea > Cepaea hortensis. The sequence goes on along the minus strand of OY992877.1, from coordinate 20,363,330 downwards.
ATATAACTTCCAACAGTTAGTTAAACAAGTCACTAGAATAACAAAATTATCTGCAACACTTATAGATCACATTTATACTACATGTGCTGACAACATCACAGAATGTACTGTACCTAATAATGGAATGAGCGATCACTACCCAATATGTTGTGCTTGATCTAAAAGATGTACCAAACCTCCGAATCACAAACTAAAAAAATTGTTGCATATCCTTTACAGGACATCGCTGTCATCATCAGCATCTTTCAGCTGATTGTTGATTTCTTGGCAAGATTACGCTCAGTAGTTTGCCATTGCTTTCTGAGCGGTCGGCTAACATACCCCGTAAGTTAACGACGCGATTCGAACCACTGCTGATTCTCACCGTCGTCACGTTACTTGCGAGAGTATACGAGATTACGGAGAAAAGTTGCTAACCTCTAGGCCAGGAAACACGTAAGTATAAAATATAGAAATTATAACAATTTCAATCAAGATGTCTATGGACTACGTTTACCAGCTTCCTGTCGCAGATGATGCGCTGGACCACTGGCTGAAGACCTTTCAAAGTGCATTTGATAAGTATATTCCATTTAAGGAAGTTCGAGTTAAAAATTACACTAAGCCCCCGTGGATCACCAAAGAGGTAGTTGAACTTATGAGAGACCGGGACAGGGCACATAAAAAATAGAGATCTAACTATGTACCGTAGTCTGAGAAACAAAGTTCAATATGTTATTCGAAAGGAAAAGAAAAACTATTTTAAGAACTTAATAATTGATAAAACCAACACTAAAGAAATATGGAAAGCAATTAATACCTTGACAACAAACACAAGTCATCACAATCATTGCCATCAAATCAAGTTACACGTGATCAATTCAGTAGTTTCTTTCAATCCGACATAAACCAATTGAAGGCTACAATACTAAATTATCCTCATGGCATATCTTCATTATCATCATTTTGTGAGACAAAAATGCTAAAGAGACATTCCCTCTACATACCGCTAATGATGACTACTGAAGTATTTACTAATCACAGTAACCTAAAAAAAAAAAAACAACAACAACAATTCCTCACCAGGAGTTGATGGAATCAGTAATCGGATCCTTCGCTGCGCTGGACCGGTGATGTACGAGTCACTAACTTTTATCAATAATAAATGTCTCACCAAAGGCCACTTCCCATCAGCTTTTAAAATCACTAAAGTGTTTCCTCATTTAAAAGTTGGTTCATTAGACAATCGTCTCATAAGTAACTATAGGCCAATTTCCATATTATCCTCACTATCCAAACCACTTGAAAAGCACATTCACAAAACAACACTAGAATACTTAGTTCGCTACAAATTAATCGTTGACAGTCATTCAGGTTTACGGCCAACATATTCTTGTCATACGGCCCTAACAAACGTGATAGAAAACTGGCATCAAAATATTAACAACAATACTATATTTGGAGATTTGTTTATAGACTTTAGAACAGCATTCAATATGATAGATCATACTATTTTTATTTATTTTTTTTTTAAACTGGAAACAATGAAAGTAAGGTTTAATATAGTGACATTAATAAAAAAAAATCATTTTAATTAGACAGAAAACAAGTAGTATTACACAATAAATCTTTATCTCAAGCCATTACCATTAATATCGGAATACCTCAGGGGTCTATACTTGGCCCACTATTATTTGTCATTTAATATAAATGATCTTCCCTTATATATTTCGTCGCCCTGAGATCTATTTGCAGCCGACTGCACAGTATATACAAATGCTATTGATTGTAATGTGCTAGAATCATCCTTGTAACAGGAAATGGTGTAGTTAACTGGAGTCATGCAAACCGCATGCAAATTAACATTTCTACAACAAAATTTATGTTAATAGGAACCAGGCAAAGACTTCACACTCTAAACTCGCAGAGAACTCTTCAGCTGCACATTGCTAGCACGCCAGTAGAAAGTGTAACCGAGCACAAGGTACTGGGTCTTATCACTGATCAAAATCTAACATTTAATTCCCTTGTTCACGCTCTCGTTAAACAAATAGCCAAAAAGGTATGCCAACTTGCCAAAATTAAAACTTTCCTTGAAAAAAAACACAAGCAAGATATTCTATACTTCTCACATGTGACCACATATTGATTATTGCTCCACATTCTGAGATGGATGTTCGAAATCAATAACAAAACTTGTATTCACTCCAGAAAAGAGCAGTGCTTTTAATTAATGGTGAGAAGCTTATCGAAAATTCTAACCTACGTGAACGTCTTCTGTTACTGCCACTCCACAAACGCATACTTTTCAATAAGGCTAAACTAACTCACAAAACCCTATTCCAAAATGCTCCAAGCTAACTTTTCCATTGTTTAAATATAACGCAAGACATAGCGAACGACTAAATATACTTCATGTCCCTAAACATAGAATAGACTTATATAAAACAAGCTTAGCATACTCTGCCGCTTAGTTGTGGAACAATCTTCCACAAGAAAATAAAGACACCACCAACCATTATACATACAGTCGCAACCTGTTTGAACACTACCTCAGTACAGACTACATGCCCCCCCCCCCCCACCACCACCTAAAAAATACAATAATAATGGAAAATTATCTCAAACGATAACTAGCCAATAAACATTCCCATATGTATGGCACGTGACACCTTCCTTAGGTATTTATAATGCCCATGTTAAACATTGCCTCAATAAGTCATGTATTATTGATTATTTTTTATGCTTTTCAATGCTTATTGTTCTTTTGTTGTCTAAGATTAGCTTCATAAGTGATGTTGAATAAAATAATGTATGAGAGGAAATAGGGAAGAATGACAGAATGTCAGACGGGCCTGCGTGCCCAATCCTTAACCCTTTGAAAATTGTCCCTGTGAAAGTTTGTTCATTCGCTCTTTCGTTCGTTCGTTCGTTCTCTCTCTCTCTCTCTCTCTCTCTCTCTCTCTCTCTCTCTCTCTCTCTCTCTCTCTCTCTCTCTCTGACTCTCTTTCTTCATCCCCCACTCTGTCTATTTGCATGTCTACCTTTCTCGTCGCCTTTATTCAGATTCATTTCATATTTTCATTTCAGAGTGTGTGGGTGGGGGATGTATGTGTTTGTGGGTGGGTGGTGGTGTGTGTGTGAGTGGTGGGGTGTGTGTGGGTGGGAGATGTGTGTGGGTGGATGGGAGATGTGTGAGTGGGTGGGGAGATGTGTTTATGTGTCAGGGTGTGTGGGTGGAGGATGTGGGGGGGAGGGGGGGGCAGTGGTATGGGGAAGTGCGTGTGGGTGGGGAGATGTGTGTGAGTGTTGGGATATGTGTGTATAATGGGGGATGTATTAGTGGGTGAGGGATGTGCATCTGGTTGGGTGAGGGAAGTGTGGGTTGTTGGAGATGTGTGTGTGGGGGGATGTAGGGTTGAGGGATGTGTGGTTGGTAAATGGGTGATTGGGGGTGAGTGGGTGAGTGAATGGAGGAGGAGTGTGTGTGTGTGGGTTGTGGGATGGGTGGGGGATGTGTGTGTGGGTTTGGAGATGTGTGTGGGTGGGGGTTTGTATGTGGATGGTGATGTATCTGTGTGTGTGTGTGTGTGGGCGGGGGTGATTGGGGGGGGGAGATTGTGTGGGTGGGAGATGTGTGTTGGGGAATTATGTGTGGGTGATATGTGTTGGGTGGGTGAGGGGTGTGTGTGTGTGTGTGTGTGTGTGTGTGGCAGGCTATGTGGGTTGTGCGGGGATGTGTGTGAGGCGTTGTGTGGTTGGGGGATGTGTGTTTGGTTGGGTGGTTAAGGGGTGTATGGTTGAGTGTTTTTGTGAGTGTGTGTGGGTTGGGGATGAGTCGGGTGTGTGTGTGTGAGGGGGGTTGTCTGGTAGGTGGGGTATGTGTTAGTGGGTTGGGAATTGTCTCATAACATTGTAATATGCATTGTTCATGTTTACAACATTCATTTGACAATGTTTTTTCCAATGTGAATGTATCATGCACTATTGATGAACGAAAGTTGAGTGATTGGAAGGGCAGAATATAAAACGTGCCCAATTTGTGACCTTTTAAAAATAAAGATAAATCAAATCAGATCAAATCAAATCGTATAGCAGCTCCCTTTTAATGTCCTCTCTTTTTATGTCTGTCTCTCTCTCTCATTCCCTCTCTGTATCTCACCACAGTTCCCTATGTTCAAACTATTTATCTGTCTGTCTGCCTGCCTGCCTGCCTGCCTGCCTGCCTGACTGCATGCCTGCCTGCCTGTCTGTCTGTCTGTCTGTCTGTCTGTCGCTCTTTCTCTGCCACCGAGTTTTTTTCCCTATGTCTTCTCTCTCTCTCTCTCTCTCTCTCTCTCTCTCTCTCTCTCTCTCTCTCTCTCTCTCTCTCATCTCTCTCTCTCTCTCTCCCTCTCTCTCAACGCAGTTCTCTTCCTATATCCTCTCTCTTTCTCTCTTTTTCCCTCTTTCTCTCTCTCTCTCTTTCTCTTTCAACGCTTTTCCTTTCTCATGTCCTCTCTTTCTCTCTCTCTCTCTCTCTCTCTCTCTCTCTCTCTCTCTCTCTCTTCTCTCTCTCTCTCTCTCTCTCTCTCTCTCTCTCTCACCGACGTTCCCTTCCTATGTGCTCTCACTGGTTCTGTCTTTCACGCTCTCTCTCTCTCTCTCTCTCTTCCTCTCTCTACCTCTCTCACACAGTTCTCTTCCTATATCCTCTCTCTTTCTCTCTTTCTCCCTCTTTCTCTCTCTCTCTCTTTCTCTTTCAACGCTTTTCCTTTCTCATGTCCTCTCTTTCTCTCTCTCTCTCTATCTCTCTCTCTCTCTCTCACCGACGTTCCCTTCCTATGTGCTGTCACTGGTTCTGTCTTTCACGCTCTCTCTCTCTCTCTCTCTCTCTCTTCCTCTCTCTACCTCTCTCACTGCGGTTCCCTCCCCATTTACTCTCTCACATCTCTCTGTGGCTCTCCTTTCTTACCCCATCATATATTGTGTCTACCTTCCACCCAGTTCACCGCCATCATTTACATTCAGTTCCCGCAACATTGTAAACCACTTCCTTCAAGGTCACAGCCACACATGATCGTGAACTCAAACATGGCGCGCTAATGGAGAAGCAACAAGACTCACCTGCACTGTACGCGCTGGCTGGTGTTCCGACCTGAACTTGCAAATCACATCATTACTTCAGACACAAGAAATTAGTTCAACCTGCATGCCCAGTCGGGGGCAAGGAAGTAGTACAGGAATCTCCAATATCCTCTTTACTGGGTATAGGCTATCAGAATATAGCGCTGCTTACACTTCTGCTTCTTCTTCCACTTTGTTCTCTTTGTTTCTAATCCATACAGCAGTTCTGATTTAATTTTAGAACTCAAGGTTTGGTGCTAAGTTTAATTTATTTTGACTTCCACATATTTCATAGTGTTATAAAAGCTCCTCTCGCCTTCTGTATGTTTTATTCCGATATTTTTATTTATTAAACCCTCGTTGTGTGCATTGCTACTTAAATAGGTGTATGATTCCGCTTCTTGTAGTGAGCTTTTACCAACTACTTATACGTCTCTTTAATCTGTGATCACTTTGTTCACAGCCAGAGCACTAAGCGTTAAACAACCCGTCCAGATAAATGTTAGAAATGGCAATACTCTAAGAGAAAGTAACGATATATTATGAATATAGACAGAATACCAAAGGACATCTTTTCTGGTGAATTACAGATGGGTAAGAAATCTCAGGGTCGGCCTCTACTACTATACAAAGATGTGTGTAAGCGGGACATGATTGATGCAGGCATTGATAATGCACACTGGGAGCAAGTCGCCGCTGAACATGTTGCATGGAGGGCAAAGATCAGAAATGGAATAAAGACAAAGGAGAAAATTATTGCAGATAAGTCGCACAGCGAGCGTATGAGACGTAAGATGGTGCATGATGGTGGAAATGACCACGTGATCACATGCACCCACTGTGAACGGACATTTACAGCGCGAATTGGCCTTATCAGTCACATTCGCTACCGCCATAGGTAAAAGTTATTATGCCCTTTGAAAAGCACAAACTATCGTCTGTCAAGACGGCAAGGTGCCAATGAGACAGAATACTGTGGAGAAATGTATGTCGAAAAACGGTCAACCTGTATAATGTAATTGGAACTGGAGTGATAGAACCAGAACTAGGCTTAACGGGGATTAGTTAGTTAGTTAGTCGCAGTTCCAACTTCACAGCAACGGGTGAGAAACAACACATCTGGTGATAGCACTAGTCAGTGATCCTACCGGCTGAGTGTAAGCCTATTGCCTTGCTCTGTTATTTCTCAGCTAACTAAACTCTGTCATAGAGCCTATTAGCTCCTCACCTACGTCCGAATCAGGCTATGACAAGGAAATACCCATAAACAGAGTGCAAAACTTCAGTGGGCAAACCACCGAAAGATCCCCCATTGGACACTTTCCCCATCTCCCAACCCATCTTAAATCTCTCCAAATATCACCCCGCTATCCTATTCATCCTAGCAGAGCCAATTATCACTTCACTACTCTAACTAGTTTTCCACTAACAGTGCTAATCATCACACTCTAGTTTTAACAAGACTACTGCCTATATTAATTAGGCATAAATAGACTATATTAACTACCTTAGGCAACACAGCAGTTCGATCAAATCACATCTACATTTGCCATGACAGGCACGTGTAAAATTAAATTAACTTAATTCGCACACGGTAGACATATTTCCACTCAGAACTGCAGTGCCAAAGCACGTCCGCCTAAATCAACTGTTTGAGTTACACTGTCTCCCCCAATCATGGTTTTTTTCAAACAGCCTAGAATTGTTCACGTGACGTTGTTGATGTCCTGCAGGTGTCCCAATGTTTCCAATAACAAACTCACAACTTTCTGTCAGGCGGTGACAAGCAAAACCGCCATTCCGTTTGATGTCGGGAAATTCTAAATGACAGACGGACTGCTTTCTCCCGAGCCGGGCACTTCCGCTTGAATCCGACCTGTTTTTGAACTGTCAAGGGCGGCGTATTGATTCATCTCACTCAGTCCCTTCCCAGTAAACATCTGCAGCTGTTACTTTTGACCGTCCTGGGATTTTTGACATCCGATTTGTTTTTTCTGTTAGTTAAAATAGTTGTGGCTGTGAAAACATCCCGTTTAATCAGATTGCCTATATTATCATCAACTGGTTAATCACGGTGTTTTTCGTGACATAGACCCCCTCTTAAGAGAGTAGTCCATCTCACTCTTCTCTATCGTGAGTTCAATCCAGATGATTCATTCCTCTTCTTCAGGAGCTGGGTGTCTTGACAAGAAGTCCGCTCCAACATTTTCCTTCCCAGGAATGTACTCCACTGTGAAATTATAGAGTTGAAGTAACAACGACCACCGCATCAAACGGGCGTTGAGCTTCTGAGAAGTAGCCAGGAACATCAGGGGCTGATGATCCGACTGGATCCGAAACTTAACTCCATACAAATAGGGCTGGAATTTTTGCACTGCCCATACGAGAGACAAGCACTCTCTCTCTCTCTCTCTCTCTCTCTCTCTCTCTCTCTCTCTCTCTCTCTCTCTCTCTCTCTCTCTCTCTCTCTCTCTCTCTCTCTCTCTCTCTCTCTTCTTCTCGATGGTTGAATAATTCCTCTAAGCCTGGAGAAGTTTCTTACTTGCGTATGCCACAGGTTTCAAAACCGAAGCATCGTCTTTTCCTTCCTGTAACAAGGCTGCCCCAATCCCAATTGCACTCGCATCCGTTCTCAACACAAATTGTTTGGAAAGGTCAGGGAGCTGTAATACAGGTTTGCTGACCAAGGCCTCCTTTAACTGGCTATAGGCAGTCTCACATTCTGGTGTCCAAATGATTTGGTCCGGGAATCCCTTTTTCAAGGTTTCCGTCAATGGAGCTCCCAGTTCAGTTAAATGTGGGATAAATTTGTGGTAGAACCCACACAACGAGAGAAAATATCGAACATCCTTCTTCGTTTTTGGCCTTGGTGCATTTCTGATTTTTTCCAGGTTCTTCTCTTCTGGGACAATGTGTCCTGGAGTGATGGTGTGACCTAGAAATTCCAGAGTCTGGTAACCAATCATGCACTTGGTTGGACGAGCGGTAAGCCCTGCTTCCTCGAGTCTATTAAACACTCTCTCCAAGGATTGCAAATGGTCATCCAAGCTGTCACTGGAAATCAGAATATCATCCATGAATGAGATGATGGCCGGATCCTGTAAAGGATCTAGTAAAGTCCTCATCATGCGTGTAAACACACTGGGTGCATTGCTAAGTCCAAAGGGCATGACCTTGAATTCGTAGTGTCCACTGGGTGTACTGAAAGCCAACTGTGGTCGAATCTCCGGTTTGACTGGTATCTGATAGTAACCCCGACTCAGATCCACCTTTGAAAAGTACCGAGCCTTATGGAGCCTAGCGAATAACTGCGGATTCGGCAAAGGTTCCACCTGAAATTGTGTATAACTGTTCAGAAGTCGGTAGTCTATACACAACCGGTGTTCTCCACTAGGTTTCCGTAACAAAACTACCCCTGCATTGTATGGGGATGTGGAGGGTGCAATCACGTCATCCTCCAGCAGTTTTTGTATTTCCTCCTCCAGGGCTTTTTCTTTAGAGAATGGCACTGGGTAAACCTTCTGGCGAACCGGCTCCTGTGTGGTCAAAGTCATCTCGAACTCCACCAACCTCGTTCGTCCTGGTTTATCAGTCAGTATCTCCTTATGAGACTTGAGAACCTGGGTTATCTTTTCCCTCTCCTGGGAGGTCAGATCAGGGTTCACTTGCACATCCCTATAGGTTTCCTGGTGTACCAAGGGATATTCCCTGCCCTCGTTGGTTCCCACTTCCGTCTCCACTGCAACCGCCATTGGCCATGAGGTGCGCTGCCTTGTCTCCCGGTCTCTCTTCGTATTTCCGCAAGAGATTGATATGGAAAATCTTCGACTTTCCCCGGATCCGGATCTGATAGTTGGTTCTGGATATCACCCTTTCCACGGGAAATGGTCCTTGCCAACCTATCTCCAGTTTGTTGTTTCCCGTTGGGAGTAGCAACAAGACTTTGTCTCCTACCTCTAGAGATCTTTCTTTAGACCTCCGGTTGTAGTAAGCCGCATGTCTTTTTCTGGCCTTTTTCAAGTTTTGATTCGCCAAAGTCCATCCCTTGTGGAGTTTTTCTTTCAGTTCCTCCACGTATTTATAGGAAGAGATCACTTCTTCTGACGTCCCCTCTTCAGTCCAACTCCTCAACATGGCTTCCAACGGTCCTTTGATTGGACGACCAAAAAGCAACGTGGCGGGTGGTAGTCCTGTTGAGCCATGAGGAACCTCCCTATAGGCAAAGAGTGCTGCTGGGATATATTCATCCCACCTATCAGGTTTTTCCTGTGCCAGTTTCCTGAGCATTGTCATCAACGTGCCGTTGAATCGCTCTACTTGTCCATTGGCTTGAGGGTGGTAAGGGCTGGTATGGATATGGTTAGAGTGGAACACCCTAAATACCTCCTCCATAAGTTTTCCACAAAACTGGGACCCATTGTCCGTCAGAATTTGATCAGGGAAGCCTAATCTGGTAAAGGCCTCCATCAGTGCGCCCGCCACTCGTTTCGAGTCAATCTTGTCAACGGTATGGCTTCACCCCACATTGTACAGCAATCCACCATTGTGAGTATATACATGTTCCTCTTCCTAGTCCTGGGAAGTGGACCGACGATATCGATGGCTACCCTCTCGAAAGGAGAGTTCATGATGGGCGTCTCACCCAAGACCACCAGTGCTGTCCAGTGTTTCGGTGCCACCCTCTGGCACTCAGGGCATGACTTCACATACCGACGCACATCATCTGTCATTCCCGGCCAATAGTAATTTCAGGAAATTCGCTGCATGGTGGCGGCAATACCCATGTGTCCACTAAAGGAGATGGTATGCCCCATATGAAGAATCTGGGACCGGTGAGCTTTCGGGACGACCAACTGACCGTATAGGTTGTCTCCCCTTCCTGCTCTCCTGTAGAGTATCCTATTATTCATGTAGTACTGCCCCCGTTCTGGTGGATCAGCACTTTTCTGCAGCTTTTTGTAGCAAGGACGTAAAGTATCATCCTCACTCTGGGCAGTTCGTAGCTCCCCCGGCAGTGGGTTAGTCACAATTGCTTCTGCCTCTTCCGTTCTCGTCTGAGAGCGAGTCTGTATTGCTTCCATATGGATTGGATCCCTGGGCATTCCCAGAAAGACATACCGGAAACCGAGGATTACTGGAAAAATGGGATCGGTCAATACAGCGGCCTTGATAATGCCGATGACATACCTTGATCGAATCTCCACATTAGCAATGGGCAACTTCATGGCCACAGCACTCTTCTGTGCAGACTGTATCTCCATGGTCTCACCGGTGAATTGTTCTGGATGTACCAGATCCGCAGAAATCACGGCCTCCCCGTCCAGTCCTGTGTCGTACAAACACTCCACTTGACGACCGTTAACCTCTACCAATTCCAATACAGGTGGTTTTTCCTGGTCTGGAGTCTCTTCCTCTGCCTCGACCTGTTCAGTGGGCTCCACCTTAGGTTTCCAGTGGCACACGACGAATTTAGAGTCTCCTGACTTTCCCCTGCAGTCAATAGCATTGTGCGTGTTTGACTTGCATTGGTTGCACCATTTCCCTGTCCTAGATTTTCTAGTGCCGGACTTGAGTGAGCTCTCCTGGTGGCGAGCTTCCTTGTTGACCTTGGCATTTTCCTTGACAACCTCCTTGGAAGTCACTTGACATGCTGCGAAGTGAGGGCTCTTAGCCTTCGATTTGCAGTCCCTCATATTGTGAGAGGGTGACTTATAAATTGAACACCACTTCTCCGACCACGGTCGTTTAGGTGTAGAGCTTGAAGTGCTCTTGCTTCCCTCCTTCTTCTTCTCTGAACTATCCTCTGGTTTTTGCAAATAAGGTTCCCACTTTTTGGTTCCTGAGTTGTTGGCTTTTTTCTTGTCATATTTCTCCTGACCTTTGGTGTTGGTGGAAAAGTTTTCCCCTGCCTCCCCATGTACCTCGACGAACCGTTCTGCTAATTTTGTCACGAGGTCAATACTTTCCGCTCCTTGTTCTCCCAGGAACGTCCTGAGAGGTTTCGACATTTGCTTCTTCAGCTGGTCGACCACCATGAGCTCTTCTAGACTCTCATAGTCATGTGCGTACCCAGCCAAATCCATCCATTTATGGAGATAGGATTTTAGACGCAAACTGTAGGCGGCAAACAACTCCCCCGGTTCTCGTTTTGCTGCTCGAAATTTTTTCCGGTAGGTATGTAACGTAACCTCGAATCGTTTCAGCAGAGCCGTCTTCAATTCTTCATAATTGTTCTCATGTCCTGGTGGCAGGCGCGAATAAACCTCATAGCCCGTCCCGCGTAAACCATGAGATAGCTTAAGACACCATTTGTCACGGTCCAGACCCATAGCAACCGACATGGCCTCGAAGCGTTGAAGGTACTGGTCAATCTTCTCTTTGTCCTCTTCGTAGACCACTAGAGGAAACTTCATAGCATGGTAACCATGTCCACCTGCTGGTGTTGAGCCTGGAATGGAGGAACCTCCAACTGCTCCCTCAGTTTCCCCATTAGATTGACTCTTCAACTCGAGTTCCCTCATCCGGTACTCGTGCTCCCTTTTTTGAGCTTCTTGTTCAGCTTCCAGTTTCTGAGCTGCTTGCTCAGCTTCAAATTTCTTAGCTGCTTGCTCAGCTTCAAATTTCTTAGCTGCTTGCTCAGCTTCAAATTTCTTAGCTGCTTGCTCAGCTTCAAATTTCCTCGCAGCTTGTTCTGCTTCCAATTTCCTAGCTTCTTGTTCCAACTTCATCCTTCTCAAATCCAACTCAGCCTTTCGATCTTCTCTTTCTGCTTGACGATACTCTCTCTCCACTTCCTGTATGTAATCTGTCAGTGCAGAACCCGACAATCCCATTTCTTCCCCCTTTGCCCTTAGTTCTGCAGTGGTTAGTTTCGGAGTGGCCATTTTATAGAGAGGTAAGCTAGCAGGTTGAGTACAATTTTACTGCAAATTAATATATAGTTATATGAACAAGTACTCTAAATCTATATATGCACCACATCCAGCACACCACAACACAATCACTCAGTGACAAGAGTAGAATCATTACCGCAGACCTATGCAGACGTGTGAAGTGTGAACAGGTAAGATATTTGTCCTAACCCCTATCCACGTTCACTCTAGCTGGATTCTCCAATATGATATCTCCGTCTTATAACTAAGGATCCCGTGTCAAAAGACCCCGTTGTCAGAAGATCCCACTGTCAAAGTATCCTGCTTGCAGGAGATCTCGCTGTCCAAGGATCACGTTTACGAGAGATCCCGCTGTCCAAAGATCCCGTTTACGAGCCCCCAATAATGTCGTGTCTTCCTTTAAAGTGTCGTCCCTGGAGTGAGGGGAGTCAACACCCACATTATAATTTATTTATTTTTTATCAATATCCTGGAGAATCCACCAGCTTCCGTCCAACACACTCCTTCAGTTCATGGACACCTTTTCCTCTCTCTATCACTGTCGTACTATGCCCCCTCTCATTCTTCCCCACGCAACATAATCAACAACTCTTGCTTCTAAAAATTAATAAAGATTAATTTATTAAAAGAAAAGTGTAATGTACATGAGACGTGTATGCGAAGAAAATGTGTGATGTGTTCTATAATGTGTGTAGGATCGGACCCTAAGATAATAGCATAGTCAGTTCATCCTTGCAAGGACACACCACAGCACGTTAAGTCAGAACAAGACCATCTCACCCAGTACTGTATCTCTCCTGCCGGACACCGACTGTCATCTGTAGCTACCTGGTAATCCGTCTTCCTGATCATCCGAAATAGATACTGTTTGTAATTTACAGCTGATCATGGATCGGTTGTACACTACACATTATAAGTTCCTATCGTTCCTAAAAATTGTACGAATCCTTTGTTGTGTGTACTTAGGTATCACTGTTATTGTTAATATACTTGATCTTAACTAGTGTCTATAAAGTCTCAAGTATGATGTCTTTTGTAATATTTCACTGAAATCTATCACACGATGTGACTTACATTTTAATGTTCTCGTTCCTTTAACAATGTTTGTATGATGTGTGACATATCAACAATCATCACCCATCCTAGGTGAACCTTAACACGCAGGAGTCGTTATATTGGCTGGCTCCTCTGAGCCATGTTATGGTGAACCCTCCTGATTATGAGTCCAGCGTAAACATCATACCCCCTTTCGTCTCGGGTGTTATTCGTTTTCCATAAGAAAGCATTTGAGTGGCCAACTGGTGTTCTTCTAATTGGAGTTGCACCTCTTCAAAACCAGTGTTGAACTTCCTCGTAACTGGCAGGGAACCTGTTAGAGAAACAACACATCTGGTGATAGCACTAGTCACTGATCCTACCGGCTGAGTGTAAGCCTATTGCCTTGCTCTGTTATTTCTCAGCTAACTAAACTCTGTCATAGAGCCTATTAGCTCCTCACCTACGCCCGAGTCAGGCTATGACAAGGAAATACCCATAAACAGAGTGCAAAACTTCAGTGGACATAAAGATCCCCCCATTGGACACTTTCCCCATCTCCCAACCCATCTTAAATCTCTCCAAATATCACCCCGCTATCCTATTCATCCTAGCAGAGCCAATTATCACTTCACTACTCTAACTAGTTTTCCACTAACAGTGCTAATCATCACACTCTAGTTTTAACAAGACTACTGCCTATATTAATTAGGCATAAATAGACTATATTAACTACCTTAGGCAACACCGCAGTTCGATCAAATCACATCTACATTTGCCATGACAGGCACGTGTAAAATTAAATTAACTTAATTCGCACACGGTAGACATATTTCCACTCAGAACTGCAGTGCCAAAGCACGTCCGCCTAAATCAACTGTTTGAGTTACACTGTCTCCCCCAATCTGGTTTTTTTCAAACAGCCTAGAATTGTTCACGTGACGTTGTTGATGTCCTGCAGGTGTCCCAATGTTTCCAATAACAAACCCACAACTTTCTGTCAGGTGGTGACAAGCAAAACCGCCATTCCGTTTGATGTCGGGAAATTCTAAATGACAGACGGACTGTTTTCTCCCGAGCCGGGCACTTCCGCTTGAATCCGACCTGTTTTTGAACTGTCAAGGGCGGCGTATTGATTCATCTCACTCACTCCCTTCCCAGTAAACATCTGCAGCTGTTACTTTTGACAGTCCTGGGATTTTTGACATCCGATTTGTTTTTTTCTGTTAGTTAAAATAGTTGTGGCTGTGAAAACATCCCGTTTAATCAGATTGCCTATATTATCATCAACTGGTTAATCACGGTGTTTTTCGTGACATAGACCCCCTCTTAAGAGAGTAGTCCATCTCACTCTTCTCTATCGTGAGTTCAATCCAGATGATTCATTCCTCTTCTTCAGGAGCTGGGTGTCTTGACAAGAAGTCCGCTCCAACATTTTCCTTCCCAGGAATGTACTCCACTGTGAAATTATAGGGTTGAAGTAACAACGACCACCGCATCAAACGGGCGTTGAGCTTCTGAGAAGTAGCCAGGAACATCAGGGGCTGATGATCCGACTGGACCCGAAACTTAACTCCATACAAATAGGGCTGGAAGTTTTGCACTGCCCATACGAGAGACAAGCTCTCTCTCTCTCTCTCTCTCTCTCTCTCTCTCTCTCTCTCTCTCTCTCTCTCTCTCTCTCTCTCTCTCTCTCTCTCTCTCTCTCGATGGTTGAATAATTCCTCTCAGCCTGGAGAAGTTTCTTACTTGCGTATGCCACAGGTTTCAAAACCGAAGCATCGTCTTTTCCTTCCTGTAACAAGGCTGCCCCAATCCCAATCGCACTCGCATCCGTTCTCAACACAAATTGTTTGGAAAGGTCAGGGAGCTGTAATACAGGTTTGCTGACCAAGTCCTCCTTTAACTGGCTATAGGCAGTCTCACATTCTGGTGTCCAAATGATTTGGTCCGGGAATCCCTTTTTCAAGGTTTCCGTCAATGGAGCTCCCAGTTCAGTTAAATGTGGGATAAATTTGTGGTAGAACCCACACAACGAGAGAAAATATCGAACATCCTTCTTCGTTTTTGGCCTTGGTGCATTTCTGATTTTTCCAGGTTCTTCTCTTCTGGGACAATGTGTCCTGGAGTGATGGTGTGACCTAGAAATTCCAGAGTCTGGTAACCAATCATGCACTTGGTTGGACGAGCGGTAAGCCCTGCTTCCTCGAGTCTATTAAACACTCTCTCCAAGGATTGCAAATGGTCATCCAAGCTGTCACTGGAAATCAGAATATCATCCATGAATGAGATGATGGCCGGATCCTGTAAAGGATCTAGTAAAGTCCTCATCATGCGTGTAAACACACTGGGTGCATTGCTAAGTCCAAAGGGCATGACCTTGAATTCGTAGTGTCCACTGGGTGTACTGAAAGCCAACAGTGGTCGAATCTCCGGTTTGACTGGTATCTGATAGTAACCCCGACTCAGATCCACCTTTGAAAAGTACCGAGCCTTATGGAGCCTAGCGAATAACTGCGTTGGATTCGGCAAAGGTTCCACCTGAAATTGTGTATAACTGTTCAGAAGTCGGTAGTCTATACACAACCGGTGTTCTCCACTAGGTTTCCGTAACAAAACTACCCCTGCATTGTATGGGGATGTGGAGGGTGCAATCACATCATCCTCCAGCAGTTTTTGTATTTCCTCCTCCAGGGCTTTTTCTTTAGAGAAAGGCAGTGGGTAAACCTTCTGGCGAACCGGCTCCTGTGTGGTCAAAGTCATCTCGAACTCCACCAACCTCGCTCGTCCTGGTTTATCAGTCAGTATCTCCTTATGAGACTTGAGAACCTGGGTTATCTTTTCCCTCTCCTGAGAGGTCAGATCAGGGTTCACTTGCACATCCCTATAGGTTTCCTGGTGTACCAAGGGATATTCCCTGCCCTCGTTGGTTCCCACTTCCGTCTCCACTGCAACCGCCATTGGCCATGAGGTGCGCTGCCTTGTCTCCCGGTCTCTCTTCGTATTTCCGCAAGAGATTGATATGGAAAATCTTCGACTTTCCCCGGATCCGGATCTGATAGTTGGTTCTGGATATCACCCTTTCCACGGGAAATGGTCCTTGCCAACCTATCTCCAGTTTGTTGTTTCCCGTTGGGAGTAGCAACATGACTTTGTCTCCCACCTCTAGAGATCTTTCTTTAGACCTCCGGTTGTAGTAAGCCGCATGTCTTTTTCTGGCCTTTTTCAAGTTTTGATTCGCCAAAGTCCATCCCTTGTGGAGTTTTTCTTTCAGTTCCTCCACGTATTTATAGGAAGAGATCACTTCTTCTGACGTCCCCTCTTCAGTCCAACTCCTCAACATGGCTTCCAACGGTCCTTTGATTGGACGACCAAACGTGGCGGGTGGTAGTCCTGTTGAGCCATGAGGAACCTCCCTATAGGCAAAGAGTGCTGCTGGGATATATTCATCCCACCTATCAGGTTTTTCCTGTGCCAGTTTCCTGAGCATTGTCATCAACGTGCCGTTGAATCGCTCTACTTGTCCATTGGCTTGAGGGTGGTAAGGGCTGGTATGGATATGGTTAGAGTGGAACACCCTAAATACCTCCTCCATAGGTTTTCCACAAAACTGGGACCCATTGTCCGTCAGAATTTGATCAGGGAAGCCTAATCTGGTAAAGGCCTCCATCAGTGCGTCCGCCACTCGTTTCGAGTCAATCGTGGTCAACGGTATGGCTTCACCCCACATTGTACAGCAATCCACCATTGTGAGTATATACATGTTCCTCTTCCTAGTCCTGGGAAGTGGACCCACGATATCGATGGCTACCCTCTCGAAAGGAGAGTTCATGATGGGCATCTCACCCAAGACCACCAGTGCTGTCCAGTGTTTCGGTGCCACCCTCTGGCACATCATCTGTCATTCCCGGCCAATAGTAATGGCAGGAAATTCGCTGCATGGTGGCGGCAATACCCATGTGTCCACTAAAGGAGATGGTATGCCCCATATGAAGAATCTGGGACCGGTGAGCTTTCGGGACGAAAGTGATTCATCTCACTCACTCCCTTCCCAGTAAACATCTGCAGCTGTTACTTTTGACCATCCTGGGATTTTTGACATCCGATTTGTTTTTTCTGTTAGTTAAAATAGTTGTGGCTGTGAAAACATCCCGTTTAATCAGATTGCCTGTATTATCATCAACTGGTTAATCACGGTGTTTTTCGTGACATAGAGGCGAAGCCATATTCCAGGAATATACCAAGAGGACTAATCCAGGGTGAAAGTCATATGCCAAGAGAACTAATCCAGTGTGAAAGTTATATTCCGGGAATATACTAAGAGAACTAATCAAGAGTGGAGGAGAAGCCATAGTCCATGAATATACCAAGAGAACTAATCCATGAAGGAGGAAAACCCATAGTCCGTGAATATACCAACACGGCTAATCTAGAGTGGAGGAGAAGCCAAAGTCAGGAAATATATCAAGAGAAATAATCCAAGCAGAAGAAGCCATAGTCCTGGAATATAATGAGAGAACTAATCCTGACAGAAGAAGAAGCCATAGTCCATGAATAAACCAAGAGAACTAATCCTGGGAAGTGGTGAAGCGATAGTCCGGGAATATACTAATTTAGATTAAAGGAGAAGCCATGGTTCATGAATATACCAAGAGAACTAATCTATGGTGGGGGATAGTAGTCTGGGAATATAGCGAGAGAACTAACCCAAGCAGAAGAAGAAGCCATACTGCGTGGGTATACCAAGAGAACTAATTCTGACAGGATGAGAAGCCATAGTCCAAGAATATACCAAGAGAACTAATCGTGGCAGAGGAGACGTCATAGTCTGGGCATTTACCAGGAGAACTAATACTGACAGGAGGAGATGCCATAGTTCATGAATACACCAAGAGAACTAATCCTGGCAGGAGGAGAAGCCATAGTTCATGAATATACCAATTTACAATGGAGGAGAAGCCATGGCTCATGAATATACCAAGAGAACTAATCTAGGGTGGGGGAGATGCCATAGTTCATGAATACACCAAGAGAACTAATCCTGGCAGGAGGAGAAGCCATAGTTCATGAATATACCAATTTACAATGGAGGAGAAGCCATGGCTCATGAATATACCAAGAGAACTAATCTAGGGTGGGGGAGAAGCCCTAGTCCGTATCTATCTATAGATATGGACCAGCGCTGTAAGGCACCGAGCACAGCATAGAATAACCTGCATCTTAAACCAATCATATCCTCCACCAATCCCAAAATGCAAATTTAAAACGGTGCACCCGCTATCGCTTTAATAAGTCATACCAGCAAAATCTGCTTGCGATTTATTATGATTTATTTTAAATGGTAGGTGTCTTAGGATTTCGCAAATATAAAAGAAATATGTAATCGCTGAAAACAAAATCACTACAGAACAAGTGGAAGGCAGAGAGACACGTATCTGAATGGCTTGACCAAATGGTTTAATCAAAACAAAAGACATCCACGTTGATCCACGGCTCTGGTGATGGTGTGAGATGGTTAAACATGAACATCAACCCCTATCGGCATGGTGCATGATGATGATGAAAGACAACAATTGGGGATTTCCAGCTCGAAAGTTACAGAAACATTCTTAGGATATCGTGACCCAAGAAGAAGAAACAGTAAAATATTACATAATCAGAATATCAGCGACAACTAGTTCCTAAATAGTGTTATGTCTCGGAACCTAACATACTTTATCCGATCCATATCAAATGTCACGATGGGTTGGAAATAAGATTGATGAAAGACATGGTGTCTAGAAGAAGAGGCACGGATCGACCACTGCGACCACGGACACAGCATATTGTAGACACCTTACACATGAAGGAGTTTGAAAAGAGAATAGGAATGTTTTCAACATCATGAAATCAGTATAAACATCTAGAGAGCTTTTTTTTTAAAACAGCTAGTTGCATGTCCTTTACAGTCAACCGCAGCATTATTTGACTGTTCGTGATTCCTGGGCAAGTTTACGTTCAGTAGTTTGTCATTGCTTTCTGAGCGACCGGCACCCATACAATTTTATAAAAACCAACACAGCTGTGTTTCGAACGCAGGTATTCGGGATTACGAACTGCCTGTGTAACTCCTTGGCCAAAAAGCCGGTCTAGAGAGATTAACAAGGCATTACAGATGAGAATTGTCAAATGTTATCTATATTTAACGCTACTATATGGTGCGGAGCCTGGACATCGAACAAGCAATTAGAAAATCGAATAGAGACCCTGAAGATGTGGATATACAGAAGAATATGTCGTATTTTATGAAAACAAGAAGCAATCAAGCACAGAGGTTCTATAAAAACTGGGAATAAAAAGAGAGTTGATGAAAGAAATGAAAAAGAGGCAAGTGAAATATTTCGGCCACGTTAAAAAACATAATACTCTCATAAAAACCATAAGGGAGGGTAAGGATGAAGGTAAGCGAGGAGCAAGAGGTAGGCAACGATATAAGTGGGAAGATAACATCAAGAGATGGACGAACATCAGAATGTCAGAACTGACAGAATGTAGTCTGGGCTAGAGACAGAAAGTGTTGGAGACCATTGCAGTCGATCTTCATTGTCGAGACTGCACCTAATTGATTGACTGATGAGAGGGAGGGGGGAGTGTGGGGGGGGGGAAGGAATGGCAAGAGATCAAGAAGCTTTTCGGGTGCTGTAATGAGATCGACGTTCTGCAAAAGATATGCTTGCTACACTACGCAAAGCATTACTCAGTTATAGGTTTTGGGTTGGAGTTGTGAAAGCAGGGTGGAAAGTACTGGGTGGATGTTCAATTCCTGTCTATTTCTTTCCATGGATACGACTCGTAAGAACGCAAACTCGTAAATTTAGCATCAGTTTCTCTGAGACGAAATGAACTGGCTACCGAAGCACATAATGCTGTCATGCAAAAGATTGTGAGCTTCTTTCAGTTCACAGTCGCGCACCAGTTTCTGCTTTGAGAAACCAGTTGTGTGCATGTTTGGCTGGAAGACATTAATACTCACGCACTAACACACGAGGTCCTTCACTTCGTCTTGGCTTATCACATTGTGTTGTTGTTCTTGTTTATCACATTTTGTTGTTGTTCTTATTTATCCCATTTTGTTGTTCTTCTTGTTTATCACATTTTGTTGTTCTTCTTGTTTATCACATTTTGTAGTTTATCACATTTTGTTGTTCTTGTTTATCACATTCTATTATTGTTCTTGTTTATCACATTCTATTATAGTTCTTGTTTATCACATTCTATTATTGTTCTTGTTTATCACATTCTATTATTGTTCTTGTTTAACACATTCTATTGTCGTTCTTGTTTATCACATTCTATTATTGTTCTTGTTTATCACATTCTATTATTGTTCTTGTTTAACACATTTTGTTGTTGTTCTTGTTTATCCCATCTTATTGTTGTTCTTGTTTATCACATGTTGTTGTTATTCTAGTTTATCACATTTTGTAGTTCGTCTAGTTTATCACATTTTGTGGTTCTTCTTGTTTATCACATTTTGTTGTTCGTCTTATTTATCAAATCTTGTAGCTCGTCTAGTTTATCACAGTTTGTAGTTCATCTTGTTTATCACATTTTGCAGTTTGCGTAGTTGATCACATTTTGTTGTCCGTCTTGTTTATCACATTTTGTAGTTACTCTAGTTTATCACATTTTTTGTTCATCTAGTTTATCACATTTTGTTGTCCGTCTTATTTATCACATTTTGTAGTTCGTCTTGTTTATCACATTTTGTAGTTACTGTAGTTTATCACATTTTTTGTTCATCTAGTTTATCACATTTTGTTGTCCGTCTTATTTATCACATTTTGTAATTACTCTAGTTTATCACATTTTCTAGTGCATCTAGTTTATCACATTTGTAGTTCATCTAGATTATCACATTTTGTAGTTACTCTAGTTTATCACATTTTGTAGTTACTCTAGTTTATCACATTTTTTGTTCATCTAGTTTATCACATTTTCTAGTGCATCTAGTTTATCACATTTTCTAGTGCATCTAGTTTATCACATTTTCTAGTGCATCTAGTTTATCACATTTTGAAGTTATTCTAGTTTATCACATTTTGCAGTTCGTGTAATTGATCATATTTTGGAGTTCGTTTTGTTTATCACATTTTGTTGTCCGTCTTGTTTATCACATTTTGTTGTTCGTCTAATTTATCACATTTTGTAGTTCGTCTAATTTATCACATTTTGTTGTTCGTCTTGTTTATCAATTTTGTTGTTCGTCTTGTTTATCACATTTTGTTGTTGGTCTTATTTATCACATTTTGTAGTTCGTCTAGTTTATCACATTTTGTAGTTCTGTTAGTCAGGTCTAAGTCAGATATGACTGAGCTACCGTATAACAGTAGACGGTACTACCTGGTCTCTGTTAGCGCCGAACGTTGGGCGGCGCTTACCAAACCCGACACCCCACATTGTGCCAACGGCTTCGGGCGGAAGAGCGCAATTGGGAGGGTACAAGCCTTACCCTGGTGCGAGGAAATGCAAGCTAAAGACAAAATTGTCATGGCAGGGCAGACCAGGCCCTAAGCCTTGGTTGGCGACTGGTCTAGGATCGAAGCTCCGACAGGCGGACAGTTAGAGCATTGCTTTGCTGATCCGGCAGCTTCTGCAGCTTGTCTTGTTCCAGATGTAGGGGTGTTACCTTTCCTCTGGAGTGAACTAGGCAGGCCGAGAGAGGGATCATGCTGCATGGGCAACACATGATCTCTATATTTTAGCCCAGGCTTTGTGCTATGGAGAGGCAATAACTCCATCCCTGGTCTTAACTGGTCTCGGAATCAAAGCGAGAGGCAACTGTTACGGGTTATAAGTCCTTGTCAGTTGGCGTAGACATGGGGCGCCAAGGCGTTGCCTCTGACGGTGGGAGACACCTATAGGTGTCACTGATCAGCTACCGCCCGCCTCAAGCTGGGCAGCCCCCAGCCAATTGGGTGCTGATCCGCCACAGCCTGCCTGCTTCAATGGGTGCTTGGGGCTAGGACAAAATCTGAATCGCAGGCTGTAAAACCAATGCACCAGGTACAAACAAAAATAAAAATAGAAACCTCAAGCTACGGCTTGCAACCTGGAACGTGAGAACCATGTGTCCAGGATTTTCCACTGACTTGACCAATATTGACGATGTGAGAAAAACGGCTGTGATTGATGCCGAACTCAATCGTCTTAACATTGATATTGCTGGCCTGCAGGAGACTCGCCTCGCTGAGGAAGGGTCACTCAGGGAAAACAACTACACCTTTTTCTGGAAGGGTAGAGGGCAGGCAGAAAAAAGGCAACACGGTGTGGGTTTTGCAGTGAAGAATTCGCTACTGGGAATGATTGAAATTCCAGCAGGAGGAAATGAAAGACTATTGTCCCTGCGCTTGGCAACCTCTTGTGGGTTTGCCACCATTATTACTGCATATGCACCGACACTCGATTCCTCTGATGATGTGAAGGATTTGTTCTATGAAGAGTTAGACTCGTAGTTACCACAGTGCTGACTGTGATACGGATCATTCTTTGGTTGTTGCAAGGGTTAGACTGAGACCAAAGAGAATCTACACAGCTAAACACAAATCTAGCCCCAGGATTAATATTATTAACACTCATGATCCTGAAAAGTGCTTTCAGTTTCAACAGCAACTTGAAGACGCTTTCACTGATACACCAGAAAATTGTACAGTAAATGAAAAGTGGGGTCAAATTAAGGAAACTCTTTATAAAACTGCCGTAGGGGTTTACGGCACTGTGGATCATAAGAGGCAGGACTGGTTTGCGGCCAACAGCGAGACTCTGCAGCCCTTAATTGATAAGAAGAAGAAAGCTCTCTTAAGAAACAAGGAAAGACCAACGCGTAACACTCTGAGTGAGCTAAAGCAAGCTAGGAAGGATGTGCAAAAGGCTGGCAGGCAGTGTGCAAATGATTATTGGATCACGTTATGTGAGTCCATTCAAATCGCAAGTGATAAGGGAGACATAAGAAGCATGTATGAAGGAATAAAGAAAGCCTGTGGTCCAGTGATCAAAAGAAGTGCACCATTGAAAACCTTGACTGGAGAAATCATCACTGACAAGAAACGGCAGATGGACAGATGGGTAGAGCACTATTTGGAGCTTTACGCAAGTGAGACCAAACTAGCGGATGATGCCCTCAACGCCATAGAGGCTCTACCAACTCTTGACCACCTGGACACCATAACAGAAGTTAAGTGTGCTATAAATGAACTTGCATCTGGCAAGGCTCCAGGTAAGGATGGGATTCCAATAGAGGTTATCAGGAGTGGGCAAGACACACTCACTATACAGATCCACCAGCTAATAGAGCTATGCTGGCGTGAAGGACAAGTCCCACAGGATTTCAAAGATTCAAGCATCATAACACTGTACAAGAACAAGGGCGATCGGAGCGACTGCAACAACTATAGGGGTATCTCACTTCTGTGTATTGTTGGAAAAGTATTTGCCAGAATTGTTCTGCGCAGACTTCAAGTCCTAGGAGATCAAGTCTACCCCGAATCACAGTGTGGCTTTCGACAGAACCGGTCTACCACTGATATGATATTCTCATTACGACAAATGCAAGAAAAATGCCGTGAACAGAATCAACCACTGTTTATTGCCTTAATCGACCTCACAAAGGCATTTGATTTGGTCAGTCGTGAGGGTCTGTTCAAGGCACTAAAGAAGATTGGCTGCCCACCAACTCTTCTGTCCATTGTGGAATCGTTCCACACAGGCATGAAGGGTATAATCAAGTTTGATGGTGCAACTTCTGAAGAATTTGAAATCAAGAGTGGAGTTAAGCAAGGTTGTGTACTAGCTCCCACCCTCTTTGGAATATACTTTTCACTTCTACTGAAATATGCATTTCGTGATCAGGATGGTGGTATATACATTCACTCACGCTCAGATGGCGGCCTCTACAATGCTCAGAGATTGAAGGCTAAGACCAAAATTAGGAGGGTACTGATCAGAGAGTTGCTTTTTGCAGATGATGCTGCAGTTACGACCCACCCTGAGGAAGAATTGCAATGTCTACTATCTGCATTCTCCAATGCTTGTTCTGAATTTGGTTTAACAATTAGCAAAAAGAAGACATAGATTATGTCACAAGGTGCACATGGGGTACCATCAATCTTTATTGACGACGCTGAACTAGAGATAGTAGACCATTTTACTTATCTAGGATCAGTGGTTAATAGCAAATTATCCCTAGATCAGGAAATCAACATCCGGATTGGTAAGGCAGCAACAACAATGAACAGGTTAAGAAAAAGAGTCTGGGAGAACAGGAAGCTTACTGCCAAAACAAAAGTCCTTGTCTATCAAGCCTGTGTCCTTAGTACTCTTCTCTATGGCAGTGAAACCTGAACAACTTACTCACACCAAGAGAACAATTTAAACAGCTTTCATATGCGGTGTTTGCGAAGAATTCTTGGTATTAAGTGGCAAGACAAAATCACAAATACTGAAGTATTGGAAAGATCAGGTTGTGTGACAGTTTATTCCATGCTCAGTCTTCGTAGACTTAGATGGATAGGACATCTTAGGAGGATGGATGATGGTAGAATACCAAAGGATATCTTTTTTGGTGAATTACACATGGTTAAGAGATCTCAGGGTCGGCCTCTACTACGATACAAAGATGTGTGTAAGCGGGACATGATTGATACAGGCATTGATAATGCACATTGGGAGCAAGTCACCGCTGAACGTGTTGCATGGAGGGCAAATATCAGAAATGGAATAAAGTCAAAGGAGAAAATTATTTCAGAAAAGTCACACACCAAGCGTTTGAGACGTAAGATGGTGCATGATGGTGGAAATGACCACGTGTTCAGATGCACCCACTGTGAACGGACATTTACAGCGCAAATTGGCCTTATCAGTCACACTCGCTACCGCCATAGTTAAAAGTTATTATGCCTTTTTAAAGCACAAACTATCGTCTGTCAAGACGGCAAGGTGCCAATGGAGTTCATCTAGTTTATCATATTTTGCAGTTCGTGCAGTTTATCACATTTTATGGTTGGTCTAGTTTATCACATTTTGTAGTTCGTCTTGTTTATCTCATTTTGTAGTTCGTCTTGTTTATCGCACGTGGCAGTTCGTCTAGTTTATCACACCTTGTAGATCGCCTTGTTTATCACATTTTGTAGTTACTCTAGTTTATCACATTTTGTAGTTCATCTAGTTTATCACATTTTGTAGTTCATCAAGTTTATCACATTTTGTAGTTACTCTACTTTATCACATTTTGTATTTACTCTAGTTTATCACATTTGTAGTTCATCTAGTTTATCACATTTTGTAGTTCATCTAGTTTATCACATTTTGTAGTTACTCTAGTTTATCACATTTGTAGTTCATCTAGTCTGTCACATTTTGCAGTTCGTGTAATTGATAATATTTTGTAGTTCGTCTTGTTTATCACATTTTGTTGTTCGTCTAATTTATCACATTTTGTAGTTCGTCTAATTTATCACATTTTGTTGTTCGTCTTGTTTATCAGTTTTGTTGTTCGTCTTGTTTATCACATTTTGTTGTTCGTCTTCTTCTTCTTCTTCTTCTTCGTTCATCCGGAGATTTTTTTCGGATGTGATTGCGTTGTGCCTGTTTACAGCAGAGCTGCGTTCTTGCGCCGTTAGGCCGACACATCCGACTTCTGCGGGCATTTGTTGACCGGGTTAACCTTCCCGGGGGTTTCTTAGGACGTTTGACTCTCACTGTTGTGGTGTTATCCCCCATCCCAGCTGGTCCATATAGAACAGCCAAAGATCCTGGTCAGCCCTCAAGGGAAGGCAGGGGCAGACCATGGGCATTCCCCGCCATCCAAGGAGGCTTCCATACTTGCAGAGCCGATACATAGCACTCTGGTACTGGGCTCACCCAAGGAATCGTCACGTCCTGCACATGGCTGCTTAGCCTCACTTCCGTATATTGGGCCTTCCGTTCACCATAGGCTGTTCTTCCGGAAACCAGAAGTATGCAGTCTGCAGATGACATCCACACAGTGAGCTTTCGATTCGGACTTTCCATGTAATGGATTTGCTATCGAAGCAATATTCCATTTCGTGCCACTAGGACACTTTTCCACCTTTTATGAAGTCCACACAGTGGGCTTTTGATTCGGACTTTCCATGTAATGGATTTGTTATCCAAGCAATATTCCATTTCATGCCACTAGGACACTTTTCCACCTTTTATGAAGCCCACACAATGGGCTTTTGATTCGGACTTTCCACGTAATGGATTTGCTTTCCAAGCAATATTCAATTTCATGCCACCAGGACACTTTTCCACCTTTTATGTAGCCCACACAGCGAGCTTTCGATTTGGACTTTCCACATAATGGATTTGCTATCCAAGCAATATTCAATTTCATGCCTCTGGGTCTTCATGCACCTTTAAATGTCAACCTGTATGTAGTTAAAGTAAGCTGCGGTCAACTTGAGCTTGTTGATATCTCCATAGAGCTTGTCCTCAAATGAAGCAGGTGTGAGCCAAAATATCTTTCTCTGTTCTGCATACGTTGGGCAATCCTGCAGCAAATGTTTTGCTGTCATTTTTCCAGTTCTACAATTACATTCATCGGTATCTCCTATCTTTAGTTTATTGAACAAGTGGTATTTCAGCCTGTTATGTCCTGTGCGGAGTCTGAAGATTGCTACTTGTTCTCTTCGGTCGAGTTTGTAATATGCATCATCCTTCTGATGGCCTGGATGCTCTGATTCCCATTTGGTTCTATAAGTGCTTTTTATCAACCTCTTTGCCTCATTATAGGTTATGTCTATGTCAGGCTGTGGTAGTCGTCCGCCCTCTTTTGCCAGTCTGTCAGCCTCTTCGTTTCCAGGTATACTACAATGTGATGGGATCCACTGTATTACAACTTTTTTGGATTTCTGGCATAGACCATGGAGTGCTGCTCTTAGGTCAGTTAGTTCTGTGCTGTTATTGCTCTTCAGTATTGAGACAGCTGACTTTGCATCTGTGAAGATAGTTATTTGCTTCTCTTTATTTTCCTCCATCAGGAGCATTTCTGCTGCAGTTTTCAAAGCCTCTACCTCCGCTTTGAAGTTACTTGAAAATTTTCCAGTTGCCATTGAATGTGTTTTTTTCACTCCATTTTTTAAATTTAGGATAATTCCTCCTCCTCCATTCTCTATTGAATTTTTGGCTGATCCATCTGTATATGCATGGGTCCAATTCCTGCTTGGGTAATGTTCTTTTATGTAGTTTAGGGTTATTTCTCTTCTTTCGGTTTCATGCTGAGTGTTCTTTTTCTCAATACCAGAAATGTTTTCTATCATCTCAGGCAGTTGCTGCTGTCTACAAGCTGGGAACTTGTGTGCATTGTGTATGGGCCTGACTGTTGATATGTTAAGTATAGGATCTGCCCTAATCCTTCGTTTTGCAGTTTCTACAAAGTTGCTACGCTTCAGTCTTCCCTTTCCAAAACCATTAAATCTGTTGTACATAGGGTGGTCTGTCAATCTTCTAAATTTTTCTGCTTGTTGCTGGGCTCTGCTATCTCTTCTATCCTGCATTGGTTGTAAACACGTGATCTTTTCTAGTTCATTAATAGGCGTTGTCTTCAGGCTTCCAGTTATGATTCGCATTCCTTGGTTTTGGACTCTACTTATTTTGTTAAAGTTTGACTTAGCTGCTGTTGCCCAAGCTGCAATGCCATATTCCAGTACTGGCCTCACCCGTCCAGTATATAACTTCTTGAGAACTTTCTCATCTGCTCCCCACGTTGTACCAGCAAGCTTTTTCATGATTGCCATTCTCTGCCTTGCTCTTGTTCGATTTTTCTCAACCTGTGTCTTCCATGTCAGGCGACGATCAAAGGTGACTCCTAGATAGTTTGGATTTTCTTCATGGCGCAATATTTTTCCATTCAATACCAGCTTAGGTTGCTGAGTTTTATTTGTTGAGAGGGAGAACACTGTGCATGTTGTTTTCTCCTCACTTATCTTCACTAGCCATGATTTTGACCAGTCCTCTAGCGCTAATAAGGCTTGCTGTATTCTGCTGTTAGCTGTACTAATATATTCTTCAGATGTCCATATGGCTAGGTCATCTGCAAAGGCGGATGTGTGTACTCTGGCTGGAAAATTTTATGTGATGTCATTTATATATGCTAGGAATAATGTTGGTGAAAGAACTCCTCCTTGGGGGACACCTTGCTCCAGCAGCATCATTTTGCTTGTTTGTCCTTGTACTTTTGTCCTGGCAGTTCTGTTCTCAAGGTAGTGGCTGATCCATTTATACATTTTCCCACAAACATGCATGTTTTGCAGTTTTACTTTCAATCCTTCCTTCCATACTTTATCAAATGCTTTTTCTAAATCTATCCAGACTGCTAGTGTGTGCTTTTTCTCTTGGAAGGCATCCTCTATTTCCTGAGCTATATAGGTTATTTGATCTTCAGTGGATCTGTACTTTCTGAATCCTGTTTGGTGTGGTGTTAAGAGTTTGTTTTCTTCCAGATGCCATGTTAGCCTGCCATTGATAATGCGTTCCATTAATTTTCCTACACAGCTAAGTAGACTGATAGGTCGATAGCCATTTGGTTCTTCCAGGTCTTTTCCTTTCTTTGGGACTGGTATTAGTATAGCTTCCTTCCATGCCTGTAGGACTATTCCTCTCTTCCAGCTGTTATTTAGGACTGCTAGTAGTTTCTTCTTTGCCGTGGTGCCTAGTCCTATTAGCATTTCATTTGTGATTCCATCCTTTCCTGGTGATTTCTTCTTTTTTAGGGTATTCATTGCCTGTTCCATTTCTTTCATTGTTAGATTTGCCATCATATATTCTGCTGCTGTCTCTGTATTTCTATGATGTATCTGTTTGTCTTTGATTGATTTCTTCTGTTCGGTTGTAATATCAATGTGGTTTGCATTTGCATAGTGTTCCATTAGTGCATTTGCAACCTTTTTTCCTGTAAGCAAGGCATTTCCTTGTTTAATTGTTATTTGTTTGTTTCTAGGTCCTTCATTGTTCATGGCTTTCACTAGTTTCCATAGTTTGTTTCCATCCCTGTCAAAATTCAGGTTTTCTGTTTTTTCCCTCCAACAATCTCTTGTTGTTTGATTTACTGTTCTTTTATATTTTGCTGAGATGGCTTTGAGAGAGATATTCGCTTCAATTGTTTGTTCTCTCTCTGCTGTCTTCCCGGCATCTTCAACTTTGTCCTCCAAACTTTGTAGTTCTTCAGTCCAGTATGGTTT
This sequence comes from Cepaea hortensis, assembly GCA_963921405.1. NCBI lineage: Eukaryota > Metazoa > Mollusca > Gastropoda > Stylommatophora > Helicidae > Cepaea > Cepaea hortensis. The sequence goes on along the minus strand of OY992877.1, from coordinate 20,334,079 downwards.
GTAATTTTTCCTCGCTCCTCTAGGAATGGACTCAGTGGCTGCCTGTATTATCGCTCTGTTTAGACTTTCCACCATTTGCTTTATGTTGCCATATCGTGTATTTATGTTTTCACAATATTTGTCTGTTAGTATGGCAAATCTGTCCCAATCTGCTCGTTTGTAATTCCAGCGGGGCAAGGGCTTTTGCTCCTGTGGAACATACTCCATATTCATTACAAGTTTGATTGGTCTGTGGTCACTACCTGCTAATTGGTCCAGCACATGGCGATCAATTTTGTGGAGGATGTCTCCTGTGCAGAAAGCTAAGTCTGGAGTAGAAGTGGTAAGCCATCTTCTGGAGTAGAAGCTCGGTATGTCATCCGCTTTGTTGAGTAGATGGAGATTTTAGTCTATTTCCCAGTCCTCCAATTCATCTCCTCTTTTGTCAGTATCTGGGTATCCCCATCTTTCTGAACGGCTATTAAAGTCTCCGACAATAATGCAGTTTGTGTCAGTTATTTTCATGTTTGAGAGTGTAAGGTCCTTATCTGCTGGGCTATACAGATTGTAGATTCTTATTTTCACGTCCTTTATCATTATATCAACACCTATAATTTCCGTTTGGTTGTCAGAGATCACAGATACTTCGCTGCAAGGTATTGTATTTCGTGTAAGTATTAGAACTCCTCCTTTGTGTCCTTCGCGGTCGAAACGTGTGGCCTGATATCCTCTGACTGAGAATTTGTGATTGGCGTTGAGGTGTGTCTCTTGAATGCATGCCACATCTATACTATCTTTATGAAGACGCTGTGTCAGGGATTCTTTCTTCTTGTAAACTCCTTCGGCATTCCACTGTAGTATGTTGAGTGTCCGGGGTATTTGGTCAATAGCTCTTAACCTACTCCTCTGTGCCTTGACTCCACAGCACAGGGGAAGGTGACCACCAGTAGTCATGGGTGGACCCCCTCGAGGCAGGGGGCCCGGCACTATCACCGCCTGATGGGACTTCACGGGATTAGCACCATAACGATTAAGTTGTTCGTCTTATTTATCACATTTTGTAGTTCGTCTACTTTATCACATTTTGTAGTTCATCTTGTTTATCACATTTTGCAGTTCGTGCAGTTTATCACATTTTATGGTCGGTCTAGTTTATCACATTTTGTAGTTCGTCTTGTTTATCTCATTTTGTAGTTCGTCTTATTTATCGCACGTGGCAGTTCGTCTAGTTTATCACATTTTGTAGATCGCCTTGTTTATCACATTTTGTAGTTACTCTAGTTTATCACATTTTGTAGTTCATCTAGTTTATCACATTTTGTAGTTCATCTAGTTTATCACATTTTGTAGTTACTCTATTTTATCACATTTTGTAGTTCATATAATTTATCACATTTTGTAGTTCATCTAGATTATCACATTTTGTAGTTACTCTAGTTTATCTCATTTTGTAGTTCGTCTTATTTATCGCACGTGGCAGTTCGTCTAGTTTATCACATTTTGTAGATCGCCTTGTTTATCACATTTTGTAGTTACTCTAGTTTATCACATTTTGTAGTTCATCTAGTTTATCACATTTTGTAGTTCATCTAGTTTATCACATTTTGTAGTTACTCTATTTTATCACATTTTGTAGTTCATATAATTTATCACATTTTGTAGTTCATCTAGATTATCACATTTTGTAGTTACTCTAGTTTATCACATTTTGTAGTTCATCTAGTTTATCACATTTGTAGTTCGTATAGTTTATCACATTTTGCAGTTCGTGTAATTGATCATATTTTGTAGTTCGTCTTTTTTTATCACATTTTGTAGTTCGTGTAGTTGATCATATTTTGTAATTCGTCTTGTTTATCACATTTTGTAGTTCATCTAGTTTATCACATTTTGTAGTTCATCTAGTTTATCACATTTTGTAGTTACTCTAGTTTATCACATTTGTAGTTCATCTAGTCTGTCACATTTTGTAGTTCGTGTAATCGATCATATTTTGTAGTTCGTCTTGTTTATCACATTTTGTTGTCCGTCTTGTTTATCACATTTTGTTGTTCGTCTAATTTATCACATTTTGTAGTTCGTCTAATTTATCACATTTTGTTGTTCGTCTTGTTTATCAATTTTGTTGTTCGTCCTATTTATCACATTTTGTAGGTCATCTAGTTTATAACATTTTGTAGTTCGTCTAGTTTTTCACATTTTGTAGTTCATCTAGTTTATCACATTTTGCAGTTCGTGCAGTTTATCACATTTTATGGTTGGTCTAGTTTATCACATTTTGTAGTTCGTCTTGTTTATTATACTTAGTAGTTCATCTAGATTATCACATTTTGTAGTTACTCTAGTTTATCACATTTTGTATATACTCTAGTTTATCACATTTGTAGTTCATCTAGTTTATCACATTTTGTAGTTCATCTAGTTTATCACATTTTGTAGTTACTCTAGTTTATCACATTTGTAGTTTATCTAGTCTGTCACATTTTGCAGTTCGTGTAATTGATCATATTTTGTAGTTAGTCTTTTTTATCACATTTTGTAGTTCGTGTAGTTCAGGGGTGGGCAAACTTTTTGTGCGTAGGGCCGCATTGACAAATGTAAAGCTATTGGCGGGCCGCATGTAAGTATATATATATATATATATATATATATATATATATATATATATATATATATATATATATATATATATATATATTGTATAAAATGTCCATTTTGCTTACAGCAACCTATCATAATAAGTAATTATTAATTATTTATAGGTTATTAAGCGGTATAAATAAATAATGATTGCGATGTTATTTTACTTTATATACTTATACATTATATTTGACAATATGGACAAAACCTTTTACTAATTTGTTATAAAGATTTTACAACATGTTATTATAACAAATATTCTTTATTATCTATCAATGGCTTTAATTTAGACACAAACCGACTACACTGTCACTATAATTGTTGATTTCTAACGAGATGTATGTAACTGCTTGAACTTTTTGACAATATTCTTGAAATCTGGAGCAAGTTTACTTGCTGAAATTCGCATGACAGCATGCAAGTTGCAATCCAACAATAAAGACCTACTCTTAGATTTGTTGATCTTAAAGGAAGAGAATGCTTGTTCGCAAATGTATGTTGATCCAAACAATGATAAAAGTTTAGCTGCACAGTTTTTCAAGTTGGGAAATGATTCTTGTGATAAAGATCCATAGAAATCCAGCAAACCATCTGACTTGAATTTCTCTTTCAGGTCATGATCTGCTTCTAAGTCAAGCAGCTCCAACTGTATATCCTCTGTGGCTGTATCAGCTTCTGCACTGAAAGGGGAACTGAGAATATTGAACTGTGGCTCTACGTTCTTGAAATTTTGGAATCTCCATCCAAATTCTTCAATCAGTGCATCTAATTGGGCTTTGTACTTTTCAGTCATTTCACCAGAAATGGTTTCTTGTTTCAGCAAAGGGAAGTGACAAAATCTTTTTCACTTGCTTGTCTGGAGTACAGTGAGAGTTTTGCCTGAAATGATTTTACATGTACATACAATTCATGTGCGGACACACCATTGCCCTGAAGTTTGTCAGTTCAGTTCATTTAACTTTTCCATAATTTCAATGGCAAACATAAAGTCTAACTTCCACTCTTTATTGACAATATTAGTATTAAAGTCACATTCATCAAATTCAACAAAATAACTTAAAAACGAAGTAAAAATGTTTATTCCTAAATGCCCTCGTGGGCCGCATAAAATCAGGTGGCGGGCCGCATGCGGCCCGCGGGCCGTAGTTTGCCCACCCCTGGTGTAGTTGATCATATTTTGTAATTCGTCTTGTTTATCACATTTTGTAGTTCGTCTTGTTTATCACATTTTGTAGTTCGTTTAATTTATCACATTTTGTTGTTCATCTTGTTTATCAATTGTGTTTTTCGTCTTGTTTATCACATTTTGTTGTTCGTCTTATTTATCACATTTTGTAGTTCGTCACCTTCGCAAAATCAACACCTGCGAGATGAGATGCTTGAGGAGAGCTGCCAACTTAACAATCCGAGTAAGAAATGCTACTATCAAACAGACAGTGGGATCAACACCTTGTGCCACATTTATTGAAAGACAGAAGATCAAGTGGTTTGGCCATGTCGTTAGAATGCAACATCAGCAGCTACCATCACTGGCCTTACATCAAAGATCATCTGCGACGAGACCACGAGGACGTCCAAGAAGAAAATGGATTGACGACATCGGAGACATTGTACAACCACACGGAATGACACTATCCAGTGCCGCCCACCGGGCGCTGGAACGCAAATTATTTCTCCCCACGACGCTTGACGGCAGAAGTGGAAGATGATGATGTTGATGATGTAGTTCGTCTTGTTTATCACATTTTGTAGTTCGTTTAATTTATCACATTTTGTTGTTCATCTTGTTTATCAATTTTGTTGTTCGTCTTATTTATCACATATTGTTGTTCGTCTTATTTATCACATTTTGTAGTTCGTCTAGTTTATCACATATTGTTGTTCGTCTTATTTATCACATTTTGTAGTTCGTCTTATTTATCACATTTTGTAGTTCGTCTAGTTTATCACATTTTGTAGTTCATCTAGTTTATCACATTATGCAGTTCGTGTAGTTTATCATATTTTGTTGTCCGTCTTGTTTATCACATTTGCAGTTCGTCTTGTTTATCACATTTTGTTGTCCGTCTTGTTTATCAGATTTTGTTGTTCGTCTTGTTTATCACATTTTGTAGTTCGTCTAGTTTATCACATTTTGTAGTTCGTCTTGTTTATCACATTTTGTAGATCGTCTAGTTTATCACATTTTGCAGTTCGTGCAGTTTATCACTTTTTGTAGTTCGTCTAGTTTATCATATTTTGTTGTTCGTCTAGTTTATCACATTTTATTGTTCGTCTTGTTGTTGATCGCATTTTGTTATTCGGCGTATTTATCACATTTTGTTGTTTGTCTGATTTATCACATTTTGTAGTTTGCCTTGTTGACATTTTGTTGTTGTTCGTTTTGTTTGTCCCTAGAGTGTCATGGGTGGCATTTTCAGAAAAGCATAGGTGTAAAAAGGTGAAAGGTTAAACTCGTGTTCACGATGGCAGAAACTGAAATGTAAACAAATCACGTATTTCCCCCCAAGTGTGAAGTCACAGTGTCACGTGCCAGGCACGAATTCGATTTCTTATTTTAAAATGTTTGTGCTAACAATGTTAACAAAATGTTTTCTGACTCGATTTTCTGTACAGATGGGGATGATGGTAAATCGTTAATGACATAGTGCAGAAAATGAAGTCAGTAAAGTTGTAGTTTGAGAATAATATTGAGATAATTGTCGACAGCGAAAAAAACAATGATGACTTATTTCCTTTAGCATAATCATCATCATGTGCCATGCCAATAGGCATGGGCGGTCACGGTTCGCAATCTCACAGGATCAACAGAGTCGTTCAGATAAGTTTAATTTAATAGACGGATCAACATCGCGGCACACGGGTGTAACCCATAAGTGCTCCGTTCTACTCCTAGCTCAAACTTTACTCCGGAGAATCTTAGCTCAGTGCACGAACTCCGTAGCACCGGCGGGGATCCTGAAATACTTTGGGTAGATTTTTAACTCGAAATTTTGTCCGAAAAGCGCCGTTAGGCTATTCTTTTTCAATTTCCAACTGCCAAGGGATTTTTACGTGCACAACATTACACACGGGCGTCCGATCTCACTACCCAGAGACCAGGGAAATTTTAGTTACTAGAAGTCCACTTGAAAAAGTCCCTGCCCTTGCAGGGGCTTGAACCCGGGACCTCCAGCACTCGAGGCGGACAGCATACCCCGAGACCACTCAGTCCCCCCATGAGACGTGAATCAGCTCTGTGTTTTTGCCTTGATTATGAATCTAATTGTTATAGTCATATATGTCTCACTCCACAATTTATTTAGTTGTTTTATTACCACACGTAATAAAAATGCCATAATATGTGTGAGAATTAAAATGTCAAAATACGGTTCCCATCATCATTAGTATAAAGCATGGCTTTTGACTCTGATTGATGATTCGTTGCCTTGCTGCAGAACACTCGATGGTGTCTGTTCAAAAACAAACCCGAAGCGGTTCCCGAGGAACTCTTTCAAACTATCCTGCCAGAGAAAGTCGTGCTATATTTTAACTAGCAATAAATACATAATCTGCTTATAACATAAACATATGTGCCCATTAAGGGTTAATTTTCTTCCTGCGTGTCGAGTGCACTGGTTTACCTAAGTGAGTTAGAAAGAAGGCTTTCAAATAATAACGCTTAAGGAATGGTTGTGGGGTGTCAGAAGCATGTATGATAGAGAGAAAAACGGGTTTGTCTGTGTTTATCCGTACAGCAGTAGTTAAAATATGGTGGTGGTAGCAGTAGTGATGATGTTATAGTAGTAAAGAAGCAATACAGGCAAAGAAAGCGGAAGCACCATTAGCTGTAGTAATTATAAAGGAGTAGTTGTAGTAGTATCAACAGCAGCAGTAGTAGTTGTAGTAGTAGTAGTAGCAGCAGCAGCAACAGCAATAGTAATAGTAGTAATAATAGTAGTAGTAGAAATAAAAGTAGTTGTCGCTGCTGCAGCGTTAGTATAGGCAATGGTAGTAGTAGTAGCAGCAGCCGCAGCGGTAACTGTAGTAGTAATGGTGGTGGTGGTAGTAACTGTTGTTGTTTTTGTAAGAGTAGTAGTAGTGTAGTAGTAGTAGTATTAGTAGTAGTAGTAGCAGTAGTAGTAGTAGTAGTAGTAGTAGTAGTAGTAGTAGTAGTAGTAGTAGTAGTAGTAGTAGTAGTAGTAGTAGTAGTAGCAGCATCAGCAGCATCAGCAGCAGTAGTAGTAGTAGTAGTAGTAGTAGTAGTAGTAGTAGTAGTAGTAGTAGTAGTAGTAGTAGTAGTAGTAGTAGTAGTAGTAGTAGTAGTAGTAGTAGCAGCAGCAGAAGCAGCAGCAGTAATAGTAGTCGTAGTAGTAGTAGTAGTAGTAGTAGTAGTAGTAGTAGTAGTAGTAGTGGTAGTAGTAGTAGTAGTAGTAGTAGTAGTAGTAGTAGTAGTAGTAGTAGTAGTAGTAGTAGTAGTAGCAGCAGAAGCAGCAGCAGTAATAGTAGTCGTAGTAGTAGTAGTAGTAGTAGTAGTAGTAGTAGTAGTAGTAGTAGTAGTAGTAGTGGTAATAGTAGTAGTAGTAGTAGTAGTAGTAGTAGTAGTAGTAGTAGTAGTAGTAGTAGTAGTAGTAGTAGCAGCAGCACCAGTAATAGTAGTAGTAGTAGTAGTAGTAGTAGTAGTAGTAGTAGTAGTAGTAGTAGTAGTAATAGCAGCAGCAGTAATAGTAGTAGTAGTAGTAGTAGTAGTAGTAGTAGTAGTAGTAGTAGCAGCAGCAGCAGCAGCAGCAGTAGTAGTAATAGTAGTAGTAGTAGTAGTAGTAGTAGTAGAGTTGTAGTAGTAGTAGTAGTAGTAGTAGTAGTAGTGGTAGTAGCAGTAGTAGTAGTAGTAGTAGTAGTAGTAGTAGTAGTAGTAGTAGTAGTAGTAGTAGTAGTAGTAGTAGTAGTAGTAGAGTTGTAGTAGTAGTAGTAGTAGTAGTAGTAGTAGTAGTAGTAGTAGTAGTTTTTGTTGTTGTTGTTGTTGTTGCGTGCGACAATACTAGTGATGTTAGAAATAGCAGTAAAAGCAGAAGCAGTATAATTATTAGAGATAGTGTTACAGGCCTTGAAAACTATTGGGTCGCTTAAAAAAAAAGAGCGTATATTGGGTCGCTTAAAATAAAAAAAGTTTTAAAAAAAAGAGCGTTAGCTCCATATTTTTATAGACCTCTCCGTACTCGATGCGAGATGTAATGAATATCACCCAGGTGGCTTTTATTTCCCACAATATGTTCTTGTACACATGTTAATCTGGGATTTGAAAATCCTCATTGATGTAGACTCGAATACATGACTACCGTGCCGGCAAGCAAGTATGCTCACCATTGCGCCACCACGGAGTCTACGTCCATCGTATTAAAACACATAACACAAAAAGATACGATTGTACTTTCGGCTTGGAACTATTTCAAGTTGTCAAGATTTGGTGAGCATGCACGTTGGTAAAGCAAATGTGCTTTCACTAGACCGCTGTTTCCATTAAAAGGCAGTTAGAAATAGAGCAGCTTTGAAGCGGCGTTTGCACATCTGTTTCAAGTTCAAGATTTGACAGTAACATCACATTTTTTAAAGGCATAAATCTAACATTTTTTGCTGTCTCTTTGTTTGCTTCACACCCAACAGCCATGAATCAGGACGTATTCATATATCACTTCTGTGCATTTGTTTGATCGCGTTTTCCGCTGTTGTTTTCATTCTTTTTATGTTTATGTGAGTATAATCTCACTGGGTGGCGGAGTGGCTTAAAAATGACTGTCCGCCTCACTCTAATTAAGTGGCGAGACTGATTTCAACTGCTTACGAATTTAATAAACATCAGGAAAATGAAGATGTGATACTTGTTCCATGTCTCTTATGATGTCTAAGGGTCTTTAATGTTAGTTCGTTAGTTGAGACACAGAAAGTTCAGCAGGGGAGTCCCTGTGGCCAAGTGGTAACGCCTCGTACCTCGCACTCCGAAGGTTCTGGGTTCGGTTCCGAGCGACGTAATTCGCGTCACTAGTGCTATTTCCTCGGAGATTCCTAGGAGTCATCGCTGGAGCTACGGAGTTCGTGCTTTGTGCGACGATTTCGGCAAGCCACCCTGCGGAAAGAGACCGAGTCATATGGGATAAAACTCGGTGCAATGAAGTCGATCTTCTAGCCTTTTCAATCCTTTTAATAAAAAGTTCAGCAGGAACAGATGGGAAACAATATGACATCAGTTGGCGGTGAAATAACATTTATTTCTTCATAATCACACCACTCTTTGGAAGTATCCTGATAATCAAAGAACGAACATCCAACGTTATGTTTTTGTATTGGCTATATATGTTATATAGCTAAATATTTAAACACACACACACACACACACACACACACACACACACACACACACACGCACACACACAAAGATACAGCTGGGACCAGTTCAGTTCGTGATTCCAATAAATTCTGATATCACGCACAGTCAAGTTTCCTCAGTTGTTCTATACATTAGCGTCTCGAGAAATCAGATATTATTAAACAGGAACAGTGAAAATTCTAGGGCAAAATGTAATCCGGGGTTAACTTCAGACCATACTCCCTCTTGTCGATATGCAACAAAGTTATTTGTGATAGAATCAGTAAAGCGGAGCTTAAGGAGAGAAGTAAACAGAAGGAAATACAGAACACCTTTTAATTGTCCTTTTTGTGGATCACATATGGCAAAAGAAAACAGTGGGTCTTAAACCTTAAACGCTATAAGGGGGAAAAAAAAAGAATTGGGGACAGGGATGAATAGTATGAGAGAAACATGAAGAGAGATGCATGTGATAGGAAAAGATAGAACGTTTTGGGGTCAGCTGGCTGAGGATCTGTCTTCCATTGAGGGATGACATACAGAAGAAGAAGCAGAAGTCATAAAGCTTGACCAGTGCTTGAATGACATGTCCAAGACATTAAGTACCAGTTTTAGGAATGGATAACATGATACAAACATTTAATGTTTTCAACTGTTTTTTTTTTTTAGGATGTTGGTATTTTAGTGACGATTTTAGCAGTTCATTTCGTGCTTGCTGTAAATAAAACTCCGGTATTTTACAGCAGGGTAGAGAGATCATTCCCCGCACCGGTCAGTTGGATTTTGAAGTTGACTTCGCGTTCAGATTACAATGGCAAACTACTGAACGTAAAATTATCCAGAAAATTCAACCTGGGGTTGATCGCAACGTCCGGCAAAGGTCATGCAACTTTTTTTAATAAGTGGGAAAAATGTAAATCAACGCTGTTCACCCATTATCTACGTCTGTTGATCTCTGTTTCTAGAACCCCCATCCTTTCCGGTTGTTCTTCATACCCAGGTTTCCTATAGTGTGACTGAAGTTAATGATCTACGGATGTTAATTATAAGGATGTATGTGAGGGTGATGGATGTGTATTTGGCTGGGTGGTTTGGCTGTGTGGGTGGGTAGATGGGAGATGTATGTGTTGATGGGTGGGTGGGGGTTAAGTAGGTGTGAGTGGTTGTGGGATGAGTACGTGAGTGGATACATTTGTGTGGGGGATGAATGTATGGATGAGGGATGTATGTGTGTGTGTGAAGATGTCTGTGGATGGTGGATGTGTGTGGGGGTATGTGTGGATAGTTGGGTGTGTGTGTGTGGGAGGTGTGTGTTTGGTTGGGTGGTTTGGAATGTGTGGGTTTGGTGGTGGAGAATATGTGAGTGAATGTGTATTGGTGGGTGGAGGATGGGTGTGTGGGTGGGGGGATAAGACAACGAGAGAGTTAGTGTGTGTGAAAGAAACCACACAAAAAAAGTAAAATAAAGAGAGATTGTGATATAATTTTTCACAAGTGTAACATCGCGGTAGATATTTCCAATATGATTCAAAAGTTGACACCGCAAAGGATAATTTTTTCCTCAATAGAAGTTGAACATGGAAACTCAATGGGAGTGGAGTATCCTCTGCAGTTCAACGAGACTTATCGAGATGTGGATATTAGTTCAACATTAACGACGGATCAGCAGCAGCAGATTCGAAAGTGCTTAGAGAATTATGCAGAGATACTAACAGACAAGCCAGGATTAACAAATCTTGAAGAATTCGACATGAAGTTGAAGGATATACCACCTGTGCGAGTCAAAACTTACCCTGTTCCATACGCCAAATCCAAACCTCTCAAAGATGAAATTAACAATTGCTTTCAGCTGGGATAATATCATCTTCTGAATCACCTTACAATGCAAGCGTAGTTTTATTGAGGAAACACAGTGGTGAACATAGATTATGCATTGATTATCGACAGCTGAATGCTGTAACAGAGTTTCAACCAGAACCACTGCCAGATCGAAATCAACTTTTCACCAGCCTCAACAGAGCAAAATACTTCACAAAGATAGATCTCAGCAAAGGATATTATCAAATCCCAGTGAAAAAGGAAGTAAGACCGTGGTTAGCCTTCAGCACTCCTGATGGACACTACGAATTTAGCGTTCTTCCTTTCGGATTAAGCAATGCGCCTAATGTTTTCACTCGCATGATGAGGAAACTTTTAGGACCATTGGAAAATCCACGTCTTAGCATCTTCATGGATGATATCCTGTTGCTACAGAAACATTCATGGAACATCTTGAGACATTGAAGATACTGTTCAACCGCCTGAAAGAAGTGGGGTTGATCGCAAGACCAAAGAAGTGCCAGATTGGATTCCAGCCATTAGATTTTTTGGGACACACAATATCTCAAGGAAAACTGCAACCTCATGATGGTAATGTGGAGAAACTAAAAAATGCACCGCGACCCAGAACCAAAAAGGATGTTCGATCTTTTGTATCTCTCTGTGGATTTTTACCAAAGATACATCCCGAACTTCAATTCCCTCGCATCTCCGTTGACACATCTCACTCGGAAAGCGGAACCAGAGAATGTGGTGTGGTCTGCTGACTGCGAGAAAGCATACGCGGAGGTAAAGAAAGCTTTAACAGCAAAACCAGATCTAAGGCGTCCATGGATACTTAGGACGTATGCAAGCAACATAGGAATTGGTGCCACCTTATTACAAGGAATGGATGAGGATCAATCAATGCTCTTTCCAGTTGCCTATGCCAGTAGAAAATTGAATTCAGCCGAACGCAATTATTCTACCATTGAAAAAGAATGTTTAGCTTTAGTTTGGGCAGTAGAGAAGTTCCAGGCGTACCTATGGGAAACACTTCACAATACAGTGCGATCATAACCTCTCACGTTCCTGGCAGCATCCAGAAACTTAAACGCTCGACTATTGAGATGGTCGTTACTTCTACAACCGTATTCATTTCAAGTAGAATATATTTCAGGAAGTATTAATGTAGGAGCAGACTTTCTCAGCAGACATCCTATTGAAGATTCTTTACAAGAATCAGAGGAGGAAAGAAAGAATGGGAGAAGAAAGGATTAGAGGAAATATAAGCTTGTTAAGCTTACTCAAAATTACCGTTCTTCAGGCGAACAAGAGTCTGAGAGGGGAGCCTTGTGATATAATTTTTCACAAGTGTAACATCGCGGTAGATATTTCCAATACGATTCAAAAGTTGACACCGCAGATGATAATTTGTTTCTCTCTGCGAGAGATCCTACTTTTTTATCGACCCATTGTGACGTCACCACCGGAACACGACTAACAAAATAAATACGGCATGCCGACAATGAAACGGTTTGTTTTTCACCAACCCACACACACACACGAGGCAGGAAGATCAGATGCAGATGCTGGAGTGAGTGCACCCTCCCAAACAAATAGTAAAATAAAACATAGTTTGATTACTAAGAGGAGGAAAGCCTCAGCCAACAAAGACATCGCAATCAGACTATGAAACCAGTCACCGAAGTATGTGGAAGTCATTTTGATAAATAAGGTAAACACCATATTCACTTTAATTTATTTTAAATCTGAGAATAGTGTGTCTTTTTCCCAGAAGAAGAGTTGGTAAGTCGACTCGTTGAACACGTGTGGTGAGTCCTTAAGAAGTTAATTATAATATATTTAATTGTTATAGTTTATAGATAAACTATTCATTAAGGATAACCATAGTGAGTTTTATGTTCTCCCAAAGTAAACAACTGATGTAATGTATAAGCATTAGCCAAGTTGTACATTTATTTCTTAAGCAACTCAATCTACAATGATTTAGAATGGTGAGTTCTTAAGAAATTAATCTAGTAGAAACTAAATAATATTATACTCAGTTATCACAGTCATAAGATAAACTGTACATTAGGAGAAAACTACAGTGTTTTATTTTCTCCCAGATAAACAATTTAGTTAATGTATAAAACAATAGACACATGTTATACATTTTATTTCTTAAGCATGAAACTCAATATACAATGAATTAGAGTAACTTAAGACTAAAGGAAACTCAGAATTCTTAGTACAGTGGTATGTACATATGGTGCATGTACCCACACTGGTCAGAGTAAACTCATTTAAATGTGCCAGCACTGATAGAGAAATTAGTGTAATGTGTATAGTCAAGTAGATTGAGCACATTAGTCAGTAGATTTACTTTTTGACATGAGCACATGGACAAACAAATAGTTTTCTTGTAATTCATGAACACGTGAGAACCAAATAGATTCTACAGGGATCATAATTTTGTGTGTTGAGTTAAAGCACCCAATTGGTGAGGCAAATGAATTTCAATGTTGGCAACCATGGGGTATAATAATATTTGTGCCACATAATAGTGCGTAATCAACCGCCATGGAAGAATTATTATAATTCATAATGCCTGAATGTGAATTAGAGTATATCATATAAATTGTATGTGGTTGATGAGAGCATGTGGTGACTCGTGGATTTCATGTTGCTAAATCCTGGGTGAATTTCGTAAGTGTGCCTAATGATCACATGTCTATGTCATTGAAGAGCATGCTTGTGTCATGCGTGTTTCATCATTGTTAAACAGATGTGAATGTATTATGTGTAAAGCACCTACATAGGTATGATTGTCATTCCTACTATTTAATGTGCATGATGAGTGATTGTGAAAGGAGATATTTTATTGTGATATCAATGATTGTAAACATTTTAAGTTATCATTGGGAAATCGCATAAGTATAATTACCCACCTTACATGCCAGTATGAAGGATGTATGATGAATGATTCCTATATGATCACCCATACCAATATGAATGTGTCTATAGACTGAGTGAAAGGATCATCCATACATATGAATGATGTCTGAAATGAGTGAATTGACCCCACATGCAAAGATGGATATGTTTAATGAGGCATGAGGAGTTTGAGTGAGTGAAGTGAAGTTAAAGGCTGAGAGAGAAGGAGTATAGGCCAACAGTCAATCTCAGGATAGCCGGCAACTTGATGTGCAATGCCATGACTATCACCAGAGAACTGGTTCGGCGTAACCCATAAACTAAATAATAAGTTAGTACACTCCGGCGCATAACAACACTTTGTATAACATATCATTCATGCTACAATCATCTGGTTTTGTGCGCTAAGCACGACACAACCAATATCATACATTACGCATACTACCAGCATCTGTGTTTGTAATTTAAGCAAAATCCCACTTTGTAGTTCATGTCACTCCTGTGAACACGTATGGTCTAGTGTAATGATAATAATATACTACAAGGAAGATGATGACTGTAATGATTATGATAATAATGATAATGATTGTAATGACAATGATAATGAGCATGATAATAATGATAATGATTGTAATTACAATGATATAAGGAAACCATGATGATGTTGATGATGATAATAAATATTACATCCATGAGAATGGAAGAAAACTTCTCAGTTGAAGCATTTAATGAAGAAGAATACACCTGAATGCTATACAAGGATGATACCATAATGTGCTTATATTGTTTATAAGCAAATACTCATTGAAATGGGAACTGATTTTTAAAAGCCTTTAATGTATGAGACCCTTTTTTCTTGAATAGAAAAAGATGAAGAAGAGAATTAACTAGGTACAGAATGGGATGGGAAACATAGTTGTCAATTCCAAATCAATCAAGGTATTACTTAACCGGTAGACCTGAAGACAGGCATAGGTGAATGTAACAAGCTATGGGGAGGGTCCCATAATGTCCCGTCACAATATTTCAAACTTATTCTTTTGCTCTGGCTGGGGATAGGTCTTTGCTGCCAACCCTCATCCGTTCCCCGGACTTACTGTCACTCTATCTTTCGACCTCAGGGTTATTTCCTGCAGTGTATTTCTGGCTGACACAAACGTAACATGACGATTGTCTCAGTCACTATAATTATGATTTAATATCGTAATAAAGACAACACAGAAAAACACCAAGACAGATAAACCTATACAAGTCCAGAAAACAAAACTGATGAGATAACTCTAGTCCAGAAATGAATCCAGAAAACTCTGAACCTCATATAGCACAGATCTTGAAATGGTCGAGTCAATACACAACTGCCTCACCGGGCACAGGTTCCAGTCTCTCTATCCAGCGTCGGTTGTTCGAACAACAGTTTCCAAGTTTCCTAGGTCACCACGATATAGTCAGTAATCTGGTCTGGGAAAGTGCCATGGGTTCACTGGGCACAATTGAGGTTGGGAACCAAAGTCATGATACCAGATTGGATATAGGGAATGAATCAGAGTCTTTCGCTGTCCCGGACAAGGATGGGAATTGGCATAAGTCCAAACAGCCTCATCAGAAATACACTCGACCTTCAGTCGATGAGACTTGAGTTGTGGTCTTTCCACTCATTTAATTTCGTGTAATGCTTCTTTCTTAAAATTAGAAAACATTCTACCTCATATGTCCACTGACTTGCCCTGGCTTCATCAGGTGCTTAGGACTTTAGGTATAGAAGCCTTGTCAATTCCCTCAACACACTTTCCGGTTTACACTCGACCTTAAGTTGATGAGAAGACTTCAAAAGAAGGACCCTGTAGATGATAACATTTAAGTGAGGGATCAAGCTGACTCATGGACCACATATTAGTTATGCATTTCAGCTTACCAACACCAGTTTATAAGTGGCTTGCTTGAATGCGTCGGACATGTCAGGTAGCCCCTGGATTGGCTACGTCCTGGCTTGCATAGACCTCCAATCTGTAGACGTCCGGTCGGCTACACTATGCACCCTGTTGCATACACGAATCACTCTCCACACTCATACCCTGCCTTTATTATTATTGGGCACATTCGTTTCCCAGCTTCTCTCTCCCTCGCAAACCATGCCTTTCTCACAACCAAGATCTTGTGGTGTGGTGCGCCTAATAATCTGTGTGTTTCTCCCCCTTAACACTAGTATAGTAGTGGGGTTGTATGGCACGCAGTGTAGTTCCCCATTCCCAACAAGAATATGCAAGAAGATACTACCTCTTCCGGCTGCTGCTCTTGTCTGAGCTGCCGCCGCCATGGACCGGCAGTGCCTCACCTAACACGTAGATTCAGAGAAATGCAGGTTCTCTCAATGAGATAAAGAAGTTTATTTATAATCCCCACATCATCCCATCGACTAAAAGACGAAAGAGTTAGCACCGTGGATAGCCTCTTCCGGCTCAAGAAGATAGATCATAGATTGGTGGACTCCCATCCCCAAGGAGACCTTCCCTCCTTCCGACACAGCGTAGCTATCTAATGTGCTTATATTTAAATGAGAGATGCTACTAAGTAGAGGTAAGCCGTAGGAAGAAAGATAGCACTCGTCTATCGGCTGCCAAGAACAAGCGATATCATTTGGGAAATATTTCTTCTTCAGATTTGTTCCCTTGCCATGCCAAGATTAAGACGCGTAGCCAGATTGGCTAACGGTTACCCCCTCCCAATATGGCAAGACTGCTGTTTCGCCATATCCTCTCAGTCGTTAAGACAATTGAGATTTATAAATGCAAAACTAATTACAACCCAAGATTACCTTTCTTAGGCCATCAGTATTCTGCCTTTAGAATGTCGCAATCTTTAACTTGGACTCTTGACATAGGCAGTAGATAGCGATCAGTAGAAACGGACATGAATCCTCCAGAAGCCGCACCAGTGCACATTTGGCGCAAGGCGCTCCATCCGGTCTACCCGAAAGAACTAAACATATATCTACTCGCTCCATGTAAAGATTGTGTTATGAAGGCAACCCAAAGAACTATCTTTCCTGGAGATTGAGCGAACAAGAGAACTGAGAGCTTCCGAAAGCCGTTTCCCCCTGTTTTCCCAAAATCAAAGAAGGCATGGGGACATGAGCCATTGGCGTTTCACCACATAGGCCCCATCTTAAGAAAGTCGAACCCTACGAACTTTCTACTGCCAGAGGATCTGTTCGAATGACCCCACCCTCACATTCAACCATAGGATGCCGTGATAGGAAATCCGCTCCCACATTCTCCCTTCCGGGGATGTATTCGACCGTGAACTGATAGGGTTGTAGGAGTAATGACCATCTCATTAACCTCGCGTTCAGTTTCTTAGAAGTTGCCAAAAAGGTCAGAGGTTGATGGTCGGACTGCACTTTGAACGGTACTCCATACAGATAAGATTGAAATTTCTGTACCGCCCACACTAAAGCCAGACATTCCCGTTCGACTGTGGAGTAATTCCGTTCGGCGGGTAACAGTTTTCTACTTGCATACGCCACCGGACATAGCACCGAAGCATCATCTCGCCCTTCCTGCAACAAAGTTGCCCCAATCCCTATGTTTCTCGCGTCGGTTCTTAGAACAAACGTTTTCTCCAAATTTGGGAGTTGCAGGACTGGCCTATCCACCAAAGCCTGTTTCAGCTTCCCATAAGCTTCTTCACAGCTCGGGGTCCAGATTATAAGATCTGGCAATCCTTTCTTCAGGGTCTCGGTTAACGGCGCCGCAATTTCGTTGAACTTCGGAATAAATTTATGGTAAAACCCACACAGAGACAAGAAAGACCTAACATCTTTTTTGGATTTAGGACGGGGTGCGAGACGGACCTTCTCAGTATTCTTTTCTTCCGGTACCAGTCCCCCTGGGGTAATAGTATGTCCCAGAAATTCCAAGGATTGATAGCCAATCATGCATTTGGCTGGACGGGCGGTTAACCCTTCCTCTTTTAACCTTTTGAAGATCTGTCCCAAGGACCTCAGGTGATCACTCAGATTGTCAGACGCGATGAGAATATCATCCATAAACGAGACCACAGAGGGATCCGTTAAAGGCTCTAATAACATTCTCATCATGCGAGTGAACACACTGGGCGCATTGCTCAGCCCAAATGGCATCACCTTGAATTCGTAATGCCCGCTCGGAGTACTGAAGGCGAGCAAGGGGCGAACCTCGGGTTTCACAGGGATCTGATAATATCCCCTGCTTAGATCAATTTTCGAAAAGTACTTTGCCTTATTTAGTCTGGCAAACAGTTGATTTGTGTTCGGTAACGGTTCAACTTGGAATGTCGTACATCTGTTTAAATGCCTGTAATCAATACATAGGCGGTGCTCCCCACTCAACAAGACAACCCCGGCATTATAGGGAGAAGTCGAAGGAGTGATGATGTCATCGTCCAGAAGCTTCTGGATTTCAGTTTCCAGGGCCTTCTCTTTCGAAAAGGGCACTGGATATATTTTTTTGCGAACGGGGTCTTGGGTAGTCAGAGTCATATCAAACTCGACTAACCCTGTTCGCCCTGGCCGATCGGTAAGAATCGGCTGATGGGACTCCAACAAACGGATGACCCGGTCGGTTTCTTCAGCCGACAGATCAGGATTAATATGTACATCCCTATAGGTTTCCCCAGAGTGTAAAGCATACTCCCTATCCGCGTCTTCGCCCGATTCAGTTTCCATCGCGACCGCCATAGTCATAAGTGGGAGAGAGGTACCATCAGATCGTTCTTCATACTTTTTGAGGAGGTTAATGTGGAAGAGTTTAGATTTCCCCCTGATCCGGATGGCATAGTTGGTTCGGGACACAACCCTTTCCACCGGGAAAGGTCCCTGCCAACCAATTTCGAGTTTATTGGAACCCACTGGAAGTAACAACAGAACCCGATCCCCCACTTTAAGAGACCTATCTTTTGTCCTTCTATTGTAGTAGGCCGCGTAACTCTTTCTGGCTGCCCTTAGATTCTGAGCTGCCAAAGCCCAACCCGTCTGGAGTTTCTTCTTTAACTCTTCGACGTATTTATATGAGGATACAACTTCTTCGGAAGTTTCTTCCTCTGTCCAACATCTCAATAAGGCTTCTAAGGGACCCTTGATAGGCCTCCCGAATAATAGAGTGGCTGGTGGCAACCCGGTCGACCCATGGGGAACCTCCCGATAGGCGAACAAGGCGGCTGAGATATACTCATCCCATCTGTCTGGTTTCTCTTGAGCCAGCTTCCGAAGCATGGTCATCAAGGTACCATTAAACCTCTCTACTTGCCCATTAGACTGAGGGTGGAACGGGCTTGTGTGAATGTGGTTAGTCTGGAAGATACGAAATACTTCTTCCATCAGCTTACCACAGAACTGAGACCCATTGTCCGTTATGATCTGGTTGGGAAATCCCAACCGAGTAAAGGTCTCCATCAGTGCATCAGCCACTCGCTTAGAGTCGATTGTGGCCAAAGGTATCGCCTCACCCCACATGGAACAGCAATCCACCATCGTGAGAATGTACTTATTCCTCTTCCTAGTCCTAGGAAGAGGACCAACAAGATCGATGGCAACTCTCTCGAAAGGAGAGTTCATAATGGGCATGTCACCCAAGACTACCGGAGCCGTCCAGTGTTTTGGTGCCACACGCTGGCACTCTGGGCACGACTTGACGTACCTACGCACGTCTCCAGTCATCCCTGGCCAGTAGTAATGGCAGGAAATGCGCTGGAGAGTTGCCCCGACACCCATATGTCCACTGAAAGAAATGGTGTGTCCCATATGAAGAAGCTGTTCCCGATAAACCTTAGGAACTACCAGCTGTCCATGCTGGCGATCCTCCACTCCGGCTCTCCGGTACAGTAACCGATTCTTCATATAATACTGACCCCGTCTTGGTGGGTCAGAACTTTTTGGCAACTGGTTGAAGCAAGGTTGCAAAGTAGCATCCTGGCTTTGAGCAGCTCGTAACTCCCCAGGCAAGGGATTCACGATCAAGGCCGGCGTTTGCTCATCCTCCGATTGAGATCTGGTTTGCATCGCCCCTACATACATGGGTTCGGTTGGAATCCCTAGAAAGACGTAGCGACAACCCAAGATCATTGGGAAGATAGGATCGAGCAGAACGGCTGCCTGTAGAGTGCCGGTAACATATTTGGATTTGATGTCCACCTTCGCAATTGGAAGAGACATCGCTGCCGCACTCTTTGTCGCCGTTTGAATCTCAATAGATTCCCCGGTTAACTGCTCTGGGCTCACTAAGTGTGATGAAATTACAGCCTCAAACTGCAGACCGGTGTCATAGAGACACTCAACTGGTTGTCCGTTCACCAGTATCGTTTCTACTACTGGTGGTTTCTCTGAATCTTTGTTCTCAAGACCCCTCCCTTCTACCTCCTTGTTAGACCCTTCCCCTGTTTCTACAAGACAGGCAGCATAGTGAGAGTCTTTCTGTTTGCGCCGGAAATCGGCCGTATTGTGTGTGGGAGATTTGCAGTAGGCGCACCACTTTTCACTCCAATTTCTTTTAGGAGATCCAGGTGGACTCTTACCAGAGGGTTTCTTAATTGGAACTTTATCGAAAGGATCCTCCTTCTTGGTGTGAGCTGTTTTAGGGTTCTTCTTCTTTCCAGACCATGTGTCTGGTGGTCGGGGATTGGGTTGTGACAGTTCCCCATTATCCCCATGAGCTAGCACATACCTTTCCGCTAATGTGTTCACTATGTCTAACCTTTCTGCCCCATTTTCAAGCAAGAAGGTTTGCAATGGCTTAGGCATCATTCTCTTCATTTGGTCCACGACCACTAATTCTTCTAAACTTTCATAGTCGTTAGCAAATCCAGCTAATGACATCCACTTCAAAAGGTAAGACTTAAGTCTAATGCTGTAGGCTGCGAACATCTCCCCTGGCTCTCTCTTCGACTTTCTGAACTGCTGTCGGTATGTATGGGCTGTCATCTGGAACCTTTTCAATAATGCTTTTTCCAGAGCCTCATAGTCATTCTCCATACCAGGTGGCAACCTTGAGTAGACCTCGTACGCTGTCCCCCTCAGGCCCTGTGAGAGTTTCAAGTTCCATTTCCCACGTTCCAATCCCATAGCCAAAGCCATCGACTGAAATCTGTGAAGATACTGGTCGATCTTATCTTTGTGTTCATCGAACGGGAGTAATGGGAACTTCATTGCCTGGTATGGACCACCACTAGAAGTTGTTGAGTCAGGGAGAACTGCGCCTCCCACTGCACCCTCGCTTTCCTTGGCAGTTTGAGTTTTCAGCTCCAACTCCCTCATACGGAACTCATGGTCTCTGACTGCCTGCTCGGACTCCATCTTCCTAGCCTCAGCCTCAGCCTCAATTTTCTTGGCTTCGCGCACAGCGTGTCTGAAGTCTCTTTCCACTTCCTGAACATATTTCTGTAACTCCGCCCCATCATAACCCATCTCACGCCCTGTAGCCTGTACTTCAGCAACATTAAATTTTGCTGATGCCATCTTAAACTCAGCGGGTAAATGTATACAATTCTATATCAAAACTGTATCGATCAAATAACAATTGGATAGTTTATACGACCACAACACGTCACATGTCGGTCAGTCTGTGTCAGGCAGAGTACAGACAATAGCCAGGCACGGTAGGCAGAACCTATTGATAGTAGACAAGGATATCTGTCCCCTATCACTATATCAGCCAGAACTCCACCAGGATTTCAAATATCCCGGGACGTGCCCCCAGAAATTGTAACAAGCTATGGGGAGGGTCCCATAATGTCCCGTCACAATATTTCAAACTTATTCTTTTGCTCTGGCTGGGGATAGGTCTTTGCTGCCAACCCTCATCCGTTCCCCGGACTTACTGTCACTCTATCTTTCGACCTCAGGGTAATTTCCTGCAGTGTATTTCTGGCTGACACAAACGTAACATGACGATTGTCTCAGTCACTATAATTATGATTTAATATCGTAATAAAGACAACACAGAAAAACACCAAGACAGATAAACCTATACAAGTCCAGAAAACAAAACTGATGAGATAACTCTAGTCCAGAAATGAATCCAGAAAACTCTGAACCTCATATAGCACAGATCTTGAAATGGTCGAGTCAATACACAACTGCCTCACCGGGCACAGGTTCCAGTCTCTCTATCCAGCGTCGGTTGTTCGAACAACAGTTTCCAAGTTTCCTAGGTCACCACGATATAGTCAGTAATCTGGTCTGGGAAAGTGCCATGGGTTCACTGGGCACAACTGAGGTTGGGAACCAAAGTCATGATACCAGATTGGATATAGGGAATGAATCAGAGTCTTTCGCTGTCCCGGACAAGGATGGGAATTGGCATAAGTCCAAACAGCCTCATCAGAAATACACTCGACCTTCAGTCGATGAGACTTGAGTTGTGGTCTTTCCACTCATTTAATTTCGTGTAATGCTTCTTTCTTAAAATTAGAAAACATTCTACCTCATATGTCCACTGACTTGCCCTGGCTTCATCAGGTGCTTAGGACTTTAGGTATAGAAGCCTTGTCAATTCCCTCAACACACTTTCCGGTTTACACTCGACCTTAAGTTGATGAGAAGACTTCAAAAGAAGGACCCTGTAGATGATAACATTTAAGTGAGGGATCAAGCTAACTCATGGACCACATATTAGTTATGCATTTCGGCTTACCAACACCAGTTTATAAGTGGCTTGCTTGAATGCGTCGGACATGTCAGGTAGCCCCTGGATTGGCTACGTCCTGGCTTGCATAGACCTCCGATCTGTAGACGTCCGGTCGGCTACACTATGCACCCTGTTGCATACACGAATCACTCTCCACACTCATACCTTGCCTTTATTATTATTGGGCACATTCGTTTCCCAGCTTCTCTCTCCCTCGCAAACCATGCCTTTCTCACAACCAAGATCTTGTGGTGTGGTGCGCCTAATAATCTGTGTGTTTCTCCCCCTTAACACTAGTATAGTAGTGGGGTTGTATGGCACGCAGTGTAGTTCCCCATTCCCAACAAGAATATGCAAGAAGATACTACCTCTTCCGGCTGCTGCTCTTGTCTGAGCTGCCGCCGCCATGGACCGGCAGTGCCTCACCTAACACGTAGATTCAGAGAAATGCAGGTTCTCTCAATGAGATAAAGAAGTTTATTTATAATCCCCACATCATCCCATCGACTAAAAGACGAAAGAGTTAGCACCGTGGATAGCCTCTTCCGGCTCAAGAAGATAGATCATAGATTGGTGGACCCCATCCCCAAGGAGACCTTCCCTCCTTCCGGCACAGCGTAGCTATCTAATGTGCTTATATTTAAATGAGAGATGCTACTAAGTAGAGGTAAGCCGTAGGAAGAAAGATAGCACTCGTCTATCGGCTGCCAAGAACAAGCGATATCATTTGGGAAATATTTCTTCTTCAGATTTGTTCCCTTGCCATGCCAAGATTAAGACGCGTAGCCAGATTGGCTAACGGTCACCCCCTCCCAATATGGCAAGACTGCTGTTTCGCCATATCCTCTCAGTCGTTAAGACAATAGAGATTTATAAATGCAAAACTAATTACAACCCAAGATTACCTTTCTTAGGCCATCAGTATTCTGCCTTTAGAATGTCGCAATCTTTAACTTGGACTCTTGACATTAGGCAGTAGATAGCGATCAGTAGAAACGGACATGAATCCTCCAGAAGCCGCACCAGTGCACATTTGGCGCAAGGCGCTCCATCCGGTCTACCCGAAAGAACCAAACATATATCTACTCGCTCCATGTAAAGATTGTGTTATGAAGGCAACCCAAAGAACTATCTTTCCTGGAGATTGAGCGAACAAGAGAACTGAGAGCTTCCGAAAGCCGTTTCCCCCTGTTTTCCCAAAATCAAAGAAGGCATGGGGACATGAGCCATTGGCGTTTCACCACAGTGAAGATGAAACTGCACATCTGCTAGTCTAAAACTTGAACACCATGCAATGGAAGATGGAATGGAGAGCAACCAATTATGTTGTAGATAACTAGTTACCGTCCACTGTTTATTTTCCTAGGAATACAATTCTTTTAGGTATTTTCTTTGTGATGTTCTTGAGAAAAATATAGAACATTTCAGGTCTGATGTTCATACTGCTGATATTTTTAGATTTATGATGGATGCTAAAATTTCAGGTAGTGGTCATTATGCAGACCTGACTTTGTGAATGCAGCACTTTGTGAAAGTAGTTGTAGCAGCTTGACTGAATGCAGAAGCCACTTAACTGAGTGAGGCAGCTAAGATAGTGAAACCAAATACTATTCCACAGCACCTTCCTGCCAATTTTCACCACCTTTCCAGGACAGGTATTAAATATCCTTTTCCCGGGAAGGTTAACCCGGTCAACAAATGCCCGCAGAAGTCGGATGTGTCGGCCTAACGGCGCAAGAACGTAGCTCTGCTGTAAACAGGCACAATGCAAACACATCCAAAAAAAAACTCCGGATGAACGCAGCAGGAGAAGAAATATCCTTTTTCCTAGTGTGACAGAGAGAAAAGAAGGGGAAGAAGGAGTAGGAAGTGAGGAGAGAGAGAAGAGAAAGGAGGGGATATTGAGGGAATTGATTGAAGTAGTGTGAAGCCTAAAAGTTCGTTCCTCAGTCGAACTCTGCCTACAACGCACTATCTTTGATAATAAGGAAAGAGGGGGAGAGAGAGAGAAGGAGAAAGAGGATGATAGTAAGGGATACGACAGATTTAGGTTAGTGTCTCCGCGTGAGAACAATAGTTAATTGTACTATTGCACCATCAATGTCTCGTGGTGTATGGTATGTTGTTGTAGAAGAGATGTACAGCCCACCTCACAATGTCTCTAAACTACTCTAATCTACACAATCTCAGATTGACAAGTCGAAATGAAAGGCAACTCACACATATATTTATTTCCTTCTGAACAGTAACAGAGTGACAATCTACAACATAATCGCATAGAGTAAACAGTACGTGCATTGCAGACACATAATGAATAATCAACTCTAATAATACAATACTGCATTACCGCACAAGGGAGAGATAGATAGTATAACAGACTATGCAACTGGATGTTAGGGGAATGCCACCTATGACCACCTATTAACCGCATGAAGCAAAGGACTAAAGCTAGGAATTACACCGGCCTTTTGTCTATCTCGCAGTAACCGTCTGCAGGCCTATAAGCGACCCATTTACTTAGTCCGAATACCCAGGGGCCATTTTGTTCAGATGAGTATCTGTTTATTCAGATATGCCCGTATGCTTGGGTATCTCCAGTTTACCCAGGCAATGCCTGAAACATTATAAAACAATACCCGTGAGTGTTATGTAAGAATGAACCTTAGTCTTTCACTACCTACAAAGTCCTTAACATCTATTGCTTCTCTATCTATGCTAGGATTAATATATCTTAGCCATAACATAAATTAAGAACAGTATTGTAAACACAGTAATCTATCGCCTACATATGTTTAACTAACATTATTATTTCCGATCTCCCAACGCGACGCCTACAGCCAACATAAACCTACAAGTATTTAACCATTTACCCGAAGATTTGAACTCGCTGCCTGTACCCCGCAAGGCCAACTTTTCGCCACCTTAACTACACAGCGACAGAAACGCGACCTCCTTTCACCTCGTCTAGCGAACAAAAGACCCGCATTCCTTTCCATACCGCTCCGTCCCTGGCGAGTATTGTCCACCGGTCTCATTGTTTGGGTTGACCGAGTGATCGCTTCTCGTCTGCTAATTTCAATCGTGTTTATATTCTCGCTGCACGGCTTCTGCCCTCAACGGTTCATACTTACTCTCTATGCCATGCCTAATTATCATTAATCTTGTAGTCTAATTGCTTAGTTTACATATACATACATAGTTTATCGACACTCAGCTAATCTAATCGATTAATTTGACTCCCATCACTCTATTTCAGCCATTTAAATATAGGTCATTTGCAGAACGTCGCATTCAATCCTGATCCTTGTCGGGTCGCAACTCCTTAGCGGGTTAATGTTCAGTAGTTTGTCAATGCTTCCTTGCTTAGACTGCTATTATAGTTAGCTAGCTTGTTAGATGTGGGTCCTTTGCAGGACATTGCACTCAGTCCTGACATTTGTCGGTCGTTCATGATTACGCGGTAAGTTCACCTACGGTAGTTTGCTATAGCTCTCTAAACTAAGATACCTGATTATAATATATAATTATACTGATTAGGTCTAAGTCTTACTTCAACTTACATTCAGCTTCCGTCGTCCCGTTGTCCTTCTGGGTTTCATGGTCGAAATATAATTGCTCTCTTCAACCTCTCGTTTGTCGTGGATCCAACCAGACGTTTTCCAGCTATGTTTGACATTAGTCTCCTGTGTGATTCCGATTGACCTTAGTCTCCTGTGTGATTCCGATCGCAGTGTTTCTGGCTAGTGGCAGTCCTATCTGACGTTAGCCATCATCTGCAACTAATGAGCGGTTTCCTTAGCCAACAGTCCCTCTCAAATGGCTTGCACGCCATTTTGTGATCCTCGGAATTTGCGTTCCACTCCATCAGGTTTATCTACCTGGAATAAATGGTTCACAGATCCTTGACCATCTGCTTGTCTTCGGTGGTCCAGACGAAACTGTGATATGTGCATCTTTTCCGTCTTTAATTCTGCCTCTCCATCTTCCTGGACACTAAACAGCCTGGGATATGGACATCACCATCGCCGAAGTTCCGAACATATACCTCCTGGGCTGGGCGGTCGCCCAGCCCTCGGCCCACTCGGCCCTGTTGCTAAACCGTACGCTTGCTCGTTCCACACTGTCCAAACTGACTGGATCCTAAAGTATATATCACCTCTCGAGTTGGCGCCTTTCTGGAATCACGTGACCATGCCCTCTCTCATCTCGCTAAGGTCATCCGATCAGTACCTCACGTACCCTGCTTAATTTGCATACTATTAACCCAAATCTACATTGTTTCTCGAGTTCATGATCGGGTCCCTGATCCTGAGTTCATGTATTTTTTCCCGCTACCATAAATTTGGAGTATGGCGTCCCGCTCTGACAGGCAAGGTCACTTCCAATGCCGCCTGTACTCATAAATTATGCTGCTTCCAACGTTCACCTGTTGTCCACCTGACAGCTTGAACCTAAAGTATAGATTACATCCGGCACTCCTCTCCCTTAGAAACTGCTAGCTAACAATAGCCGATGACCTTGCGGCTATTCAGCAATGCAATCCCGCTCAACTTCTGAAAAAAAAAACAATCTTGGTCCTTGAACTTTCTGTTTCACAAAAACGTTCCAGTTCATGTTCCCCCGGTAAGCTTGGGCGATATGTGAAAAGCATTTTCCATACTGTCTCACTAGGTATAGGTGGAAGAAACACAGTAAATAAAACCGGAAAAAAAATAAAAGAACTCTCCAGAATATTCTGCACTGACTGAATGCTACCGAGATCCAAGAACTGGATGGGAGACCAACCAGGGTGTACCCAGTTCTTTCCACAGATTAGGCCAGCAGTGGAGGCCCAATAGTTATAATTAAGAACGGATGCAACTCTGAGGACCATGTATGATACAGTGGCACAGCCAGGAGATAGATAATTAGTTAGAGATGAATATGTACATAATCTGGTAATTGTACTGCATTGATTGTTATATGTTATTACATGTATATGCAGCAACTTCATTTATATAGATATAATAAATGTTGAAAATCACGGGTTATTTTCTCTTTTGAGAGTTCTCTTGTCATAGTAAAATTGTTGTAAGTAATTACCCTAGATTAATTATTTAGTTGGTAGAGGAGAGGCAAGGAACCATCCCTAAGGACATTTGGGATACTCAGTAAAAATTTCATTTTTTCCTTGAGGTATACCTTGGTTCTCCAAAACTCTATTTAATGGTCTCAAATCATTGAGCCAGTAACAGCTAAATTAATTTTAACGGGCAGGATCACATTAAGAAAGAGAAACTCTGGATCCTTGATCTCTTTGGGGTTGAGCCATCTACTACATATCCGACTGAGATAGAGAGGGTTGAGCGCATGTATGTCATGTGACGTGCTATTCCATATTTTTTCTGTATACTCATCATACATATAATTTTTACTGCCACTTGATTTTCTAACACATACTGACAAACATTTTTGCACTGCTTATTCCATCATGTTTATGTCAATTTTAGGAATCAACTTATTGTATCGCATCACTATTTTTTTTTTTTTTACGCTACACAATGTATATGCATAATTTGCTCTCCATTTTTTACATTTTTGTGAGAATGCTCACGATAATCGTCAGTGTAGGTGTGTGTAAAGTGTGGGAGTTTGTCCACATTAGCTTCAGTGATTATTTGAGGCATTATGTGTGTGTCTGGATGTAAGGATTGTGTTTGTTTTGGGGGATGAGTTTGTGGGTGGGGGTATGTGTGTGGGGGTATGCGTGTGTGGGTGGGGATGTGTGTGTGGCTGGGTGGGTGGGGGAGTGATGTGTAGGTGGGTGGGGGAATATTTGTGTGAATGAGGGATATTTCTGGGTGGAAATGTGAGTGGGTCGGTGGGGTGTCAGTGTGGGCGAGGGATGTGTGTGAATGGGTGGGTATTGGTGGGTGGGGTGTGGATGGGTTTGTGGGGATGTGAGTAAGGGTGTGGGGGATGTTTTATAGGCAGGGGGATGAGTGTGACTGATATGTATATGGATGGAAGAGGTGTGTGGGTTGGGGATGTGTGTGTGGGTAGGTGTTTGTGTGTGGATGAGGGAATGTGTGGATAGGGAGTGTATGTGTGGATTTGTGGAGGTGTGTGGGTGGGTGGGAGAGGTGTGCTGGAGTAGGGAGAAGTGTGTTGCTGGGGAGATTTGTGCGAGTGGGGATGAGAGTGGGTGGGTGGGGAGGTGTGGGATGCGTGGGTTTATGGGGGATGTGTAGGTGGGTGCGGAGATGAGTGGGTTGGCGGGTGGAGGGAGTTGAGTGTAGATGGGTCGTGTGGGTGGGTGAGGGATGTGTGGGAGGAGGATGTGTGTTTGGATTGGTGTGTTTGGATGTGTGGTTATGGGTGGGTGATGTATGAGTAGGTGAGGGATGTGTGTGTGGGTTGGTTCGGGATGTGTGTTTGGGAAGGGGGATGTGTCACATAACATGAGAATATGCATTGTTTATGCTTACAACATTCGTTTGACAGTTTTTATTTTTCTTTGTGAATGCATCATGCACTGTTGATGAACGAAAGATGAGTGATTGGAAGGGCCGAATGTAAGACGGGCCGACGCGCCCAATTTGTTACCCTTCGAAAATAATTATCAATTCAGTTCAATTCAATTCAATCCAATTATGCGTATGGTAAATGTCTATGGATATTACTTGACAGACGATAGTTTGTAAAATGGAGTTATACCTCTCCATAACACAAAGCCTTGGCTGAATAGTAGATAGCATGTGTTGCCCATGCAGCAAGATCCCTCTCTCGGCCTGCTTAGTTTAGTCAAGAGGAAAGGTAACACAAATACGTCTGGAACAATACAAGCTGTAGTAGCTGCCGGATCAGTAAAGCAATGCTCTAATTGTCTGCCTGTCGGAGCTTCGATCATAGATGAGTTCCCAACAAAGGCTTAGGGTCTGGTTTGCCCAGTCATGACATTTAGTCTTTAGGTTGCATTCCCTCTCACGAGGATAAAGCTTGTTCCCGCCCAATTGCATCCCTCCGCCAGAAGCCGTTAGCACAATGTGGGGTGTCGGTATTGCTGAGCGCAGTCCAGTATTCGGACTAAGACCTGGCAACCGTAATTAATTATGAGGATGGCAAATGATCTATGGACATTAATTATGGTGATGGCAAATGATCTATGGAAATTAATTATGGGTATGGCAAATTATCTATGGACATTAATTATGGATATGGCAAATGATCTATGGACATTAATTATGGGAATTGTCATCATCATCATCATCATCATCTTCCACTTCTGCCGTCAAGCGTCGTGGGGAGGAATAATTTGCGTTCCAGCGCCCGGTGGACGGCACTGGATAGTGTCATTCCGTGAGGTTGTACAATGTCTCTGATGTCGTCAATCCATTTTCTTCTTGGACGTCCTCGTGGTCTCGTCGCAGATGATCTTTGATGTAAGGCCAGTGATGGTAGTTGTTGATGTTGCATTCTAATGACATGGCCAAACCACTTGATCTTCTGTCTGTCAATAAATGTGGCACAAGGTGTTGATCCCACAGTCTGTCTGATAGTAGCATTTCTTACTCGGTCTCGGATTGTTAAGTTGGCAGCTCTCCTCAGGCATCTCATTTCGCAGGTGTTGATTTTGCGAAGGTGTAATTTGGATAAAGTCCAGGTTTGAGATTGGTAGCATAGGGTTGGTGTGAATATGCTGTTTATTATCTGTCGTTTTGCGGACATGGGTATGTTTGGATGTTTCAGTAAGGGTGATAGTTGATATGTAAGTGCACTAGCTTTTTGACATCTGATTTCAATTTCTCTGTCCAATCTGCCATCTTCTGTGATCATACTTCCAAGGTATTTGAATTCTTTAACTTGTTTCAGAGGTGTGTTATTTATCTGTATATTTAGTGGGCCTGGCGATCTGCTAACTTGCATTACTTCGGTTTTGGCTGTGTTTATACTCATATTGTATCTGCTGCAGGTTGAACTCAGATTAGTAATATGATTTTGTAGTCTGCCCTCATCGCTGTAAAACAGGCACTGATCATCTGCAAATAGAAGTTCATTTATTCCCTGTTGGTCAGTTGTTTCATCTGGAGTAAAGAGTTCTAAATTTTCTGAATCTGGTCTGTCGAGACTTGCTACTTTGGAAATTCTGTCCATGTAGATATTGAATAGCAGGGGAGAGAGCATACATCCCTGCCTCACTCCTGTATTGACTGTGAACATATCTGATAAACCTTCCTGTGTTCTTACTGCGCTTTGGCTCGAGTGGTACATGGCTATGATGTTTTCTAGCAGTTGCCCTTCTATCCCATAGTCTTCAAGGATGGTCCATAATTTGTATCTGTCTACTCTATCAAAAGCCTTTTCCTGATCTACAAACACAATATTCTGCTGGTCACTATATTCAATAGTTTTTTCACAAATTTGTCTAAGTATAAATAATGCATCAGTGCAACTTTTGCCTTTCCGAAAACCGAATTGTGCTTTGCTTAACTGTTGTTCAACTATTGGTCTAGCTCTATGTTCCAAAAGTTTTGCATACATTTTCCCTATATGGCTTAGGAGTGATATACCTCTGTATGTTTCGCACTCTCTCATATTGCCTTTCTTTTTCCATATTGGTACTATTATTGCCTGTTGCCAATCATCTGGGACTTTTCTTTCTTCCCATGCTATATTAAAAAGTCTTGTTAGCCATTTAACTCCTGTTTCCCCACAGGCCTGAATAGCTTCTGTGGTTATTCCATCTGGACCTGGTGATTTGTTCTTAGGACTTTTCTGTATAACTGCTTTGGCTTCTGCAGGTATGAAATTTGGTTCTTGCTGTCCCTGGCGTTTAGGCACAAAAGTGAGGTTTCCTATGTTATGTGTGGGGTTAAGTAGTTCTTGAAAGTATTCTGCCCATCTTGCTAGTCTTTGTTGTGGATTAAATATTGGTATACCTCTTTTGCTGTTTATGATGGTTGTTGGGTTGTAACATGCATCTCTGTTTCTCATTGTGGTGACACGTTTATAAAATTCTCTTCGGCAGTCTTTGCTAAGGGTCGCCATCTGTTCACCGTATATTCTCCAGGATTCATCTTTAGATGCTATAATTGTTCGTTTGGCATTACGTCGTGCTATTCTATAAGTAATATAGTCCTGTTCAGATTTAGTTGTGATCCACTTTTTGAATGCTACCTTCTTTTTGAATATGCTATCTTTAACTTCGTTGTTCCACCAGGCTGTTCTTAATCTTTTGTCTTGCCCAACTTTCTTTGTTCCACATTTATTTTTCAGTGTGTCGAGCATGGCAGCCTTGAAACATGTCCATTCCTTATCTACGCTTGAGTGGTCATCAGGGATGTTCTTATATAGGTTTTGGATTTCTTGATTGAATTCGTCTTTAACTGTATTTTCCTGCAGCCTCCTATAATTGATGACATGTGTTGTTACTTTTTTGTTTCTTATTCTCCTGTGTGGTGAAATCTTTTTTATTATGACTGGTTTGTGATCAGTATCAACATCTGTATTTGGGAGTGCTCTTGAATCTAATAGTAGCCTTCTGTCTGATTTCCTAATTAGAATAAAGTCAATTTGGGATGCTTGGTTTATGTCATTCCATTTATACCAGGTTTTGGTGTGGCTACGACGATGTTGAAAAAAACTATTTGCTATTATTAGTCCATGTTCCGAACATATGTTGAGTAGATGTTGACCATTGCTGTTACAATCAGTCTCTGTGTCGCTGAATGGCCCCATGCAATCCTCCCACGTTGTTCTTCGTGTGCCTATTCGTCCGTTAAAATCACCCATCACAACTAGTTCATCTGTCTCCTTGACATTATTTAACGTGTCTGCAAGTTTATCAAAATATTCGTCTTTGTCTTCGTCGCTGTAAGTGTCATTACATGGGGCGTATGTTTGTATAAAAGTTGTTGTTCTATTTCCTTCTTTGATCTGTACTAGTATTATCCTTTCTGATATAAATGTAGTGTTGATAATGGCTTTCGCTTTGTCTGGATGCAACAAAAAACCCACTCCATGTTTAGCTGTAGCTCGCTGATCGACGCCACTCCATATAAGGACGTAACCTTCATGTGTTTGTTTCGTGTTCTGCCCCTTTTTCCTAGTGTCTGCGAGTCCTAATAATTGAATATTTGATTGTTTCATAAACTCTACAAGAGCTGGTTCCTTATATCCTAGACCTGTAACATTCCAAGTTGCAAAAATCTCCTTTCTATTTGAAGTGTGTCGAAATTTAGCGGTTGTCGTCGTTAGTCGTTTGTTGTGACGCTTCGGTGTGTAGTTTCCGGCGTGAACGCTGATAGAACTGCGTTTTTCTCTCAATTTCCTCCTTAATTCGCGAGCAATAGTTCTTGAACAAATAAATTCCCTACCGGTTTGCTGGACCTGTCGTAGGTTCATTCTTATTTGAACAAATTGATGTTAAGAAACACGCACAGAACACATAATTAATCTCCGAATCGAGCGACGCGGTTTACACCGCCATCTTGGAACACAGTGAATGGGAATTGTCGCTGATGTAAAATAAAACAAACCAGATTCTGAAGCAGTTTCCTGCTGTAAGTCTGCGATGTGATAGAGCCATCACATGTTGTAGGCCTGTGAGCAAGGAGGCATGAGCAGCCAAACTTTCCTGGCAAGCGAAGAGCCCAGGCGTCAAACTCGCACGCGAACGTGATTATGACCATCCTAGTCCGCTATCAGCTTGGCTATCGCGTTGGCCAGCTGATACCATAGTCGTAATTAACCATCAACAAGAAACAGATGGTGTCAAATGTACAAGAGGAGTTGATGGCGTTAGTCTAGGGCTTAGGGCAATTACGGGCATTCAAATATGTAGACATATGGGTAACCTCAGATGGAAGATTCATCACAGAAATAAAGAATAGAATAGGACAAGGGAAAACTAAATTGTAAAAAATGAAGAATATCTTAGGCAATAAACCGTTGGCATTGAGGTAAAAAAAAAAAAAAAAGAATTCTTGCATGTTACGTGGAACCTTAACATCAGATGGAAGATGCATCACTGAGATAAAGAACAGAATAGGACAAGAAAAACTGCATCCTACCAAATGAAGAACGTTTTATGCAATAAGTCACTGTCCTTAAAAGTTAGAACAAGAGTTCCTGCACGCTACGTAGAACCAGTTTTAACATACGGCTGCGAATCATGGACAATTAGTAAACAGGCGAAAAAAAAATCACGAAAGCTATGGACATGTGGTTTTATAGAAGAATGCTGACAATTAATTGGATTGCCAAATTGAGCAGTCAGGACGTTTTAAGGGAAGCTGAGTCGCAAAGACAACTTATCACACACATCAGAAAGAGACAGTCATCGTTTTTTTTTGTTTTTTTTTTGGCCACATTGTGAGAAGATAAAAACTTTAACATGTTGTGACAACCGGAAAGATTTGCGGAAAGAGAGATAGAGGAAGACAGCGTGAGAAGATTCTTGACAGTCTTGTGCCATGGCAATGAAGGGAGTCACACACGAATTGTTCCATGACGTCAGAGATCGTAATTTGTGGAGAGGCATGATTACCCACGCCAGCCGGCAAGGCACTGGATGACACGGAACCTGTCTTAATATATGGCTGCTAATCCTGGAGAATTAATTAACTAGCGAAAACATCATTAGCAGTTTCAGAAAAGTTGTTTTACAGAAGCATGCTGAAAATACCTCGGACAGCCTAAATCAATGATCTAATCGTTCTGAAAAATGCCAAGACACAGAGACAGCCTGTCGCAAATACCAGAAAGCGGCAGTTATCATTTTTGACCACTTTATGAGAAGACAAAAATTAAAATATATTGTGATAAATGGCATATTTGTGGAAAGAGAGATAGAAGAACACAGCGAGAGAAATTTATTGACAGTCGTGGTCATGGAACGGAGGGGTGTTAGCTCACGAAGTGATACATGACATTAAAGATTGCCAAATGTGGAGACGTGTGATCGCCCACGCCAATCGATAAGGCACTTGATGATGATGATATCTGAAAACTCAAGAGATTTCAACAACTGTTGGCTGTTGTAGTGATAGGCAGTGTAAAAGGGGAACTTTCCTTAAATATGAAAAAAAAAAAAAAACAGAAACAATGTTTGTATCAAAGAAAAAGATAACATCGAAATGTGATATACTAATAGATAGACGGAATAGTGCTTAACCAAATCAATAAAATCAATAATTTGGTTCAATTAAAATATCAGAAGGAAGTTATGTCACAGATTTTACAAAATTGGCCACGTAAAACTTGTCTTTCAGAAGATAAAATGTATGTTATGTTATAAATCATTTTAAACTGTGACATAGAAATAGAAGGGACAATTCTTAACCAAGTGGATAGTTTTAAATACTTAGGGGCATTTATTACATCAGATGGAAGATGTATAACAGAGATTAAGAGCAGGATAGAGCAAGCAAAAGCTTTATTTCAGCAAATGAAGAGTATCTTATGCAATAAGTCATTATCACTGAATGTAAGAAAGAGACTCCTCAAAGGCTATATAGAACCAGTTTTGCTGTATGGCAGTGAATCTTGGAATGTAAATGAACAAATTAAGAAGAAATTAGAAGCAACAGAGACGTGGTTCCTGAGACGAATGTTGCGAATTCCTTGGACTGCCAGAGTAACTAACACTGATTGCCTGAAACAGGCCAATGAAACTAGAACATTATATACAACAATAAGAAAGATACAAACAGCTTTCTTCGGTCATGTGATGAGAAGAGAGGCATTAGAGAACATCGTGACAACTGGAAAGATCGAGGGGAAGAGAGGCAGAGGCAGACCAAGAGAAATGATGCTGAATGGATTGAGACTGTGGCATGGAGGAATATCATTAGCAGAGTTGATCCAGAACACCAAAGACCGACATCTGTGGAGAGCCATGATATTATGATGAAATCACTTTTACCAACTGTCAGAAAAACAGTGCCGAAATGTTATATCGTGTCTGCTGTTCTGTATGGTAGTGAATCCTGGAAATTGAACCATCTAGAAGAGCTTGGCATCAGCAGATACTTAGCTTCTGAGATGAATTAAACGAATAGTTTGGACAGCCAGAGCATATGTCTCATCTCATCTCATCATGTTCCTCTTGTACCTTGCGGTGTCGAGGTGAAGTATAAACTTCGTGAGAGTGCCTGATTATGGGCTTCGTATATCGACATTCCCATGGATTCTGTTATTCCCTCCATCCAACGTTTACGTGGTCGGCCTCTTC
The DNA here is from genome assembly GCA_963921405.1 of Cepaea hortensis. Taxonomy (NCBI): domain Eukaryota; kingdom Metazoa; phylum Mollusca; class Gastropoda; order Stylommatophora; family Helicidae; genus Cepaea; species Cepaea hortensis. Next base: position 20,298,513 of record OY992877.1, on the reverse strand, counting down.
CTCTGTTTCCATCTGGTCTGTACATCATTGCTTGTTGTGGCATGCTGTTGACTGGTAGCCTACTTGCATGGCCAAACCATTTGACTTGCTGCTTTCTAATAAAATCTAGAGCAGCTTTAACCCCTACTTTAGTCCTGATTTCTTCATTTCTGATCTTATCTCTTCTTGATACGTTGAGTATTCTTCTCAGAAACCTCATTTCTGTTGTTGTGATTTTTCTTTTCTCTTTTTCTGTCATTGTCCAGGTTTGGCATTGGTAGCACAGAGTTGGTAGGAAGATTGTGTTGTAAAGTGCCTTCTTAGTAGTTATTGATACATGTTTGTTCTTTAGTATTGGTGCCATTTGTCCAATGAGTTGATTTGCCTTATTGCACCTATTTTCAATCTCGTCTTCTGATCTGCCATTTGATGATATTATACTTCCTAGGTATTTGAAGCTCTTTACTTGTTTCAATGGATGTTCGTTTAGGTGAATTGTTGCTGTTTGTTCTTCTTTAGTTATAGTCATTACCTCTGTTTTGCTTGTGCTAATTTTCATGTTATGTTCTCTACACATTTCGTTTAGACTATTCATGTGGTCTTGTAATTCAGCTTCTGATTTTGCTATTAGTGCTTGGTCGTCCGCAAACAGGAGTTTTCTAATGGTTAGATTTGCAGATGGTTCTTCTTCTGTGTTCCCGTCATGCGGTATTCTTGCTGTCTCTGCTTGGCTGGTTTCTTTACATATGTTGTCTATATATGTTATGAACAAGAGAGGGGACAGGACACAACCTTGTCGTACTCCAGATCTTATTGTGAAGGGTTCTGAGTGTTCTCCAGTTGCTCTCACTATGCATTCGCTGTTGTTGTATAAACTTCTACATAGGTTTGTTAGATGTGTACTCACTCCATATTGTTTAAGGATTTCCCACAGCTTGTTTCTATCTACCCTATCAAATGCCTTTTCTTGGTCGACAAAGGCTAAGTAGAGTGTTTCATTGAATTCAATTGATTTTTCTATAAGTTGTCTAAGAGCAAAAATGGCGTCTGTGCATCCTTTGTTTTTCCTAAATCCAAGCTGCGTTTCGCTTAGCTGGGGTTCTAAAGTAGTTCGTAATCTTTTTTCAAGAATTTTGCAAAATATTTTCCCAGTATGACTCAACAGTGAAATGCCTCTGTATTGTGTGCAGTCTCTTTTGCTGCCTTTGTTTTTCCAAATTGGGATAATTGTGGAGTTTCCCCAGTCTCGTGGTGTCTGTTGTTCTACCCAAACATGGTTGAATAGTCTATGTAGCCAAGCTGTTCCTACTTCCCTTGCTGCTTTAATTAGTTCCGTTTATACTTCTTAGTTTTTCTACGAGCAGTATGAAGATCATATGTCAAGGGCTGAAAAAGACTAAAGAAAGTATGCACAACTATAAGACATAGACAAACACAATTATAAGACAGAAACAAACACAACTATTACAAATAACAGACACAACTGTAAGCAAGAGACAAATAAAACAATACAAAAGATCAAAAACAACTTTCAGTGAGAAACAAATACAACTATAAAAAAGATCACAACAGTGTTTTCTTTTTCTTTTTCTTTTTTTTTTTTTTTTTTTTTGCTTTCGCTGGCTTTAAACTCAAGTGTAATCCATACATGTGCAACTACTTCTAGTGCACTGGACTGACTTTTCCGTGTGGATTAGCTTTCCCTATTACCAGTGTCCCTCGCCATCAGGTGAACCCACTTCAACTTCTGAGGTCTTTGAGAAAAAAGGCATTGAAGAATATCTGGACAGTTCAGCGGTTGAAGAAGCATGGGGTTTTTCCACAAAGTGTGGGTGTGTGGAGCTAGTGCCATACTTGTACACACCAATCTTCACTCGACTAGCCATCTGGTCAGTATCAATCATGTCGAATTTACTTCCCAGAACATTTACTTGAAACCACTTTAAACTAGGTCGATCGAGGAGCACGTGACAATTAAAAGAAAAATTCTCACCTCGAGAAGAATTCATACAGATGACCCCCTTCCCCCTCCCCACACACACACACCCCTCTCCCAGGCTGGCAGACAAGCGTCCTAGCCTCTGCGCCACAGCGGCTCATGTATTGATGTACAATGTACACAAATTGATGTACACTGTACACAACTTCAAGGTCTCCAGCATGAGCTCTCGTATAACAAAGCACACACAGAGAGGACTAACGAGTTTTGTTCGTTGAATATAAATGGAGTTTTATTTCCAATTGATGACCACTACAACAATCTAATTCCAATTCCATAATCATGGTGACTTCTCTCCTCTAGTCCTAGATGTTTACTGACTGCCCTAACAACAAGCTACGTCACGACTTGAGCATCCTTCTCGCTATTCTATATTGATGCTCAAGCGTGCTGTAGACTTGCACGCCTAGCTAATACTAATAATACCCTCATTCTGCTACACCTCCCTATGTTTCAGAAAGACTTTTTCCCTTAAAAAGTCTTTACTCCTAATCCCTCTATTCTATTCCCTCTCTTTCCTTACTTCCCACAATTCCTCTAATCTGCCCCAAACCAACTCTATTTTAAGTAAATATTCTATTCTGTAACTCTTCTCCCTGTCATATAGTAAACCACTATGAACTTCTTCTTCGTTTCTGACTCTTCATAACATAACACATATTGATTACATATCATCAATAACATTTAAATCTCAACTTTATACAATACATCATAACACATAAGGTTACCTTTTTGAAATAACCACTCCTTCTTTTCATAAGCAATCCGCTTAAAATTTCAAACGCTGTACTCTTCTGATACCAACTCCCTATTGTCATCACCAACATTACTTATTAATTCTCTACTTTCAATCAACCTGAGAACACTCGCACATGATAGAAAGACAAGGAATCGGTGCGAACCGGAGATTCAAAGAAGTAGAACTCTTTCTCACAAAAAAACCACACTTAGCTAAATCACACACACCTTTACCCCCCTATGTCATTTGAGACTTTATGTAATAAAGTCTAAAACAATTATCTCTTCTACAGTACCACTTATTATGGTAACAGTTTACGCTGCTATCTACAGCATCAAGTACCAACCATCAAAAATATTATTCACTCCTAAATGTCTATATATTACAGACAGTACACAATTAACAAGGTCCATCATCCCTCTAGACCTCTTCCAACGTTATACACATCACCTCATAACTAATCTTCTCGTATACCTCACTCAGAATTCTCTCTTAATTTCGCCGAAAATTTCAGCGACCCCTTAATGTCCATTTATTATGGGCATATCTACTAAAACCTCTACTTATGCCGTTATCAACAGCAACAATATACTGCCCCTGAACTCATGTCCGTGACCTTCTAGCCCCTCACTGCTTGCAATTAACGTTATTCTTTCTCATTCCATATATTACGGACCCTCAAAAACCCCATGTCATTATGTCTCCACAATGTTCATTTCTCATTAACACACTTACAACCCTTTCCTATTATACTGCTATCCACCGTATCTAATCATTCTTCGGAGTCAAACATGGATTCAATTCATGTTTTGCTAATTGCCTGGCGTAGCACGTTACCCACTTCTTCTTCTATAAGCCAGCAATCTCGTGTCTCTTATGAAAGTGCACCATGGCTCTTCTGACCCCATGGAAACTATGTTCTAAACTTTCCCCTCATTTACCCCACTGCTATATACGTTATTCACTTTAATCTTTTCTTCCCCAATATGGCGTCCAATCCATATATCTTCAATTAACGCTCACTTAAATTCCCGATAACCATTTTACTTGTGTAGTAACCCAGTCACTTAAGTATGGCCTATGTTTCCACAACTTAACCTCCCAACGCTGATTATCACAGCAATCTTGCTAGTAGAATATACTTAAACTTGTTATTCACAAGGAGAATGTGTCTCTCTTCTAGTCCACAGTAGTTTATTAACCATTTTCTGAACGAAGGGTCCTAAATAAAGCCCCGTGTATTGTCTTTATTCTAGACAAAACCATGTAAATTAAACATAACTTAATTAATTACTATTTAACATTCAAAACAGCGAAATAAAATCATAACAGGACATCATACCCCCCCCCCCCCCCAATTTTTTTTACATCATTTATGTTTCCCCTCATATTAATTAAAGGTATGAACTCATTCAAAGAAAAACATATATTAAAATAATACAACATACATCCTAATCTATTGTTACCTAATACTACTGGTCTCTTTTACGGACCAATAGTTTGTACGCAAAAGTCTAAGAACACAATAATCCTATTCTAAAATCAAATAATAACAATCATTTTACAGGACCAAATCAAGCAAAAAAACATATTATATATGAGGCATTAAAAGCTCAAATTCAATAAAAACAACTGAGAAGGTTTTCAAAAAAATATAATTCACTTAGAATTAACTACGTAAAGTGACCCAGCAACCTTGGCCTCCTATACGAACCAATGTAACACATATCTATTCACACAAGTCATTCCATTTTTTTTATAACCGAGAAAACAAAACAACTCACTGCCAAGTATATATATCTGTTACCTACAGACCAATTCCTAACTTAAAACAATATCTGTTCTATCAATAAAAGTCATTAACCAACAATGACCGTACTATCTACCAATAGAACGTGTGGTTCGGCACACCAATTGTTTCCCCTTCATTTGTAGCAACTTCTTAATCATTACCATTAACCACAAATCAAATCAAATCAAATCAACTTTATTAGGGTCACAAATTGGGCGCGCAGGCCCGTCTTACATTCGGCCCTTCCAATCACTCGTCTTTCGTTCATCAAGAGCATTATACATTTACATAGGAAGAAAAATAAACATTGTGAAATGAATGTTGTAAACATAAACAAGGCTAAACATGGAGAAAAATGCACACACACACACAAACCACACACACTCTCTCTCTCTCTCTCTCATTCACTCTCACTCTCACTCATTCACTCACACACACACACTCTCACTCATTCACTCTCCCGCTCACTCATTCACTCTCCCGTTCACTCATTCACTCTCCCGCTCACTCATTCACTCTCCCGCTCACTCATTCACTCTCACGCTCACTCATTCTGTCTCTCCCGCTCACTCATTCACTCTCCCGTTCAATCATTCACTCTCCCGCTCACTCATTCACTCTCCCGCATTCACTCTCATGCTCACTCATTCACTCTCACGCTCACTCATTCACTGTCCCGCTCACTCATTCACTCTGCCGCTCACTCATTCACTCTCACTCATTTACTCACACGCCCACTCATTCACTCTCACGCTCAATCATTCACTCTCCCGCTCACTGATTCACTCTCACGCTCACTCATTCCTTCTCACGCTCACTCATTCACTCTCACTCATTCACTCTCACTCAATCACTCTCACGCTCACTCATTCACTCTCACTCATTCACTCTCACGCTCACTCAATCACTCACGCTCACTCATTCACTCTCACACTCACTCATTCACTCTCACTCATTCACTCTTCCGCTCACTCATTCATTCTCCCGCTCACTCATTTACTCTCCCGCTCACTCATTCACTCTCACGCTCACTCATTCTGTCTCTCCCGCTCACTCATTCACTCTCCCGCTCACTCATTCACTCTCACTCATTTACTCACACGCCCACTCATTCACTCTCACGCTCAATCATTCACTCTCCCGCTCACTGATTCACTCTCACGCTCACTCATTCCTTCTCACGCTCACTCATTCACTCTCACTCATTCACTCTCACTCAATCACTCTCACGCTCACTCATTCACTCTCACTCATTCACTCTCACGCTCACTCAATCACTCACGCTCACTCATTCACTCTCCCATTCAATCATTCACTCTCACTCATTCACTCTCACGCTCACTCATTCACTCTCACGCTCACTCATTCACTGTCCCGCTCAATCATTCACTCTGCCGCTCACTCATTCACTCTCACGCTCACTCATTCACTCTCCCGCTCACTGATTCACTCTCACGCTCACTCATTCCTTCTCACGCTCTCATTCACTCTCACTCATTCACTCTCACGCTCACTCATTCCCTCTCACTCATTCACTCTCACGCTCACTCATTCACTCACTCATTCACTCTCCCGCTCAATCATTTACTCTCCCGCTCACTCTCATGCTCACTCATTCACTCTCCCGCTCACTCTCATGCTCACTCATTCATTCTCCCGCTCACTCATTTACTCTCCCGCTCACTCATTCACTCTCACGCTCACTCATTCTGTCTCTCCCGCTCACTCATTCACTCTCCCGCTCACTCATTCACTCTCCCGCTCACTCATTCACTCTCCCATTCAATCATTCACTCTCACGTTCACTCATTCACTCTCACGCTCACTCATTCACTGTCCCGCTCAATCATTCACTCTGCCGCTCAATCATTCACTCTCACGCTCACTCATTCACTCTCCCGCTCACTGATTCACTCTCACGCTCACTCATTCCTTCTCACGCTCTCATTCACTCTCACTCATTCACTCTCACGCTCACTCATTCCCTCTCACTCATTCACTCTCACGCTCACTCATTCACTCACTCATTCACTCTCCCGCTCAATCATTTACTCTCCCGCTCACTCTCATGCTCACTCATTCACTCTCCCGCTCACTCTCATGCTCACTCATTCACTCTCCCGCTCACTCATTCACTCTCCCGCTCACTCATTCACTCTCCAGCTCACTCATTCACTCTCCCGCTCACTCATTCACTCTCACTCATTCACTCACACACACAGACACTCTCACTCATTCACTCTCCCGCTCACTCATTCACCCTCATGCTCACTCATTCACTCTCACTCATTCACTCTCCCGCTCACTCATTCACTCTCACTCATTCACTCTCCCGCTCACTCATTCACTCTCACGCTCAATCATTCACTCTCCCGCTCACTCATTCACTCTCACGCTCACTCATTCACTCTCACTCATTCACTCTCACGCTCACTCATTCTGTCTCTCATTCACACTCACTCATTCACTCTCACTCATTCACTCTCCCGCTCACTCATTCACTCTCACCACGGTATTTCTAGCACCAAAAAAACTTGTCTATTTACTATAGAGTACATCTACCTGCTGTACCATTGACTAACTTATCTATCTAAGAAAACTCAAGAAGTTGAAACATAAAATCGATCAGCAATTACATCACAGAGAGGAAAAAAAATATATGCTTCACTCGAATTTACATCTATATTAGTTATCTTAATGCCTAACTACTCCTCAAAACCATTTATGAAAAGTATCAATAGAAGCCTTTTCCATTTCCACTGTCTCATATACTTCATCAAGTATCTCTTTCCTTTTTAAATCATGAAACTTATCTCTTGCTATCTGCAGTATTTTCTATCCATTTACTTCCTACGTTTCCACTTCTTCAATAACTCCAAGTTTCTTTGAATAAGTGCTATCTCTACACCAATATCTTCTTCTTCGTATAACTTATTAGTTTCTTCCATACTACTATTTGATTCTGACTTTTCATCCATTTCCTTGGTACCTGAAAAAAAAACCTCGTCCTGAGCTTTGCTGAAATAACGTATGTTTCTCTACTGTGCTGTGTTGGGTCTGCCTGTTGCCGTTCCTACCCCAGTCAAAACTTGCGCCAATGAATCTTGTTCTGTCATGCTGAAATATTTCTGTATACACTAATAAAATCAAATTTACATTTGTAACCAGCTAATTTAAAGATATGATCGTATTTACTTTACACAATAGGAATTGTTCAAGCAGTCAATGGTATCTAAAATGATATTTAAGGTTTACTAATTACCAATATCTCTGCTCCCGATCCAAGACAGACGGATTCCTCTATGTTCGCTGAAAGTTTTCTTGTCAGGTAGAACTCAAACGCTAGGATTCTGTGTTAGTTGAAATGCTCCTCCAACCGATCACGTACTTCAGGGAGTTTCTTCTTCGAACGTTTCAGTAACTTCAGCCCCTGGTCGGGCCCCTACCAGATTTCTGGCTTCTTTTCACCCTATACAGGGCACATCAAAGCGACGTCTTGAAAAACTGGAGTAGCTCAGTAAAGCGATTTAACTTTGGGTCCCCTCTTCAGCAGGTCGGCAGCCCAGTCCGCCCAACCACCTCCGAGGGTTCCCTAACAACATCGCTTCTGTTGAAAGCCTTCTCATTTCTTCTTATTTTTCAAATGAGCGATTGACTTGTTTGACTTATTCAAGGTCACGATTCAACGGCTTTCATTTCGCTCCAGGCGATCTTGATGCACAGTAGATACTTGACTATATTTGCTTTCAAGTTTCTTCTTCCTGAGCCTCTTGTTTCGCAGGAGCCCGAGAAAACGTGCTGGTTGTTCCTATTCTTTTGCTCAGTAGGATGGCAACAATCGCACCGCATCCCGCTATGGCAAGCCGGTTTTCATACCTCTCCTGACAACAACTGCCTGTACAGCTAGGATTCTTGATAGCAGGTCCGTACAGCGAGGTTCACTGAAGAATACTTACAGACAACCACCTCTAGCCGGGCTTTTGGCTGCTGTAACTCTCACAGACGACGTAGTGGCCATTTATCAAACTCGTTTTAACGTTCAATATAAGTGTAGAACCGTGCCGTAATCCTGTCTCCGGGCAATTGATACGAGCAGAACAAAGATCTTCAAAATTGTGGAGCTACTTCGACGTGTTACTTCGATGTGTCGATGTAGACAGTGTTTTGAGATTCCGCGACAATCCAACTAGGAATCCTGGTTTGTGGGCACCATTTCGTCCTTTATAACAAAGCACACACAGAGAGGACTAACGAGTTTTGTTCGTTGAATATAAATGGAGTTTTATTTCCAATTGATGACCACTACAACAATCTAATTCCAATTCCATAATCATGGTGACTTCTCTCCTCTAGTCCTAGATGTTTACTGACTGCCCTAACAACAAGCTACGTCACGACTTGAGCATCCTTCTCGCTATTCTATATTGATGCTCAAGCGTGCTGTAGACTTGCACACCTAGCTAATACTAATAATACCCTCATTCTGCTACACTCGCTAACAGAAAAAAAAAAATAAGAGTGATACAGAGGAGCAGATGAAACCGATACACTGATATGGAGAATGGGCCTGTGACATATGTTTTGTACCCCCTACCCTATAACCATCTGTCACTTAGACTCAGTTTTCCCCCATTACTATCCGTCCCCATCTTGAGCATTGCTAACATCCCCGTGCCATTCTCCCAAGTGTACATGGCTGCTGTATTCGTCAGGTGGAGATAAGGTATCCGCCGCCAGCGTGTTTCCATGAGATCTACAATCCATATTGCAGCCAGAACTTCACGCAAGTGAACTTGTTGACCTGTACTTTTTGTGAGCACGTTGTACGAAGAGAACTGTAATATCAATACTGTTTCGGTACAGTACAATTCTGTAAGGACGGGTTTAAAAACGGATAGAGCACTGCAATATTGTTACTTTATGTGATTAAGAATCGGAGGAATCGTCGGACTGCGACGCTATTTTATCGGATTAAAACAGATTAACTAGTTAACACTGTTATTTTACGGGTTAAACAATCTTCTTCTTCTTCAGCGTTCCGAGCCATTGATGTTCTTTGCTGTAGATACAATCCGTCTCCATTCGTCTCTCTGGTTGACCTTGTCTTGCCAGTCGTTGATTCCAAGTGCTTGTAGGTCTGTATATATATTATCTCTCCGCCGTCTTCTTGGTCTACCTCGGGGTCTACGGTCATTTATTTCCTGAGTGTAAGCGAGTTTTGTTTCCCTATTATCTTCCATTCTTTCTATATGCCCCAGCCATTGTAGTCTATTAGCCTTCATGATACCAGTGATTAGCGGGGACTTAAACAGATCATAAATGTCTTTGTTACTTCTTCTTTTCCTCTCTCCACTTTGTGTATCCCTAATGGGTCCAAAGATGCGTCGTAAAACTTAGTTCTCAAAGGTTTGTTTGTATCAAGGCTTCGTCTCCTTTCGTTGTACTCCAGGTTTCAGAGCCATACAGCATAACTGGTCTGATCAGTGTTTTGTATATTGTGATTTTGGTGTTACGAGATAGCGCATTTGATTTTAGTAGATGTTGTAGTGCATAGTATATCTTATTTCCAGAATTGACTCTAGTTTGTATTTCTTCCCTTATGATGATGGAGCAGTTGAAGACTGTATTAAACAATGAGTAAAGCATTATATTAGTATTACTATGTTCGGAGTAAAAGAAACAGAGGAAATACGATTCTAGTGTTAAATTGCCAGATTTAAATAGATTGGACATTACAACAACAATAATGTAGGAGATTTAAAAAGCGCAGAGCGAACTATAGAGAGCTCAGCCAGACATGTTGTGGTTGTAAGGGACTCACAGAGTATGCTTCGGAAATTGGAAACTGTATGATCTGGATGGAGTGGCTAGCACCTCTCGACAGCTCAGAGACTGCAAGTATTTCGTGATTTTCTGCCCAAGGCATGCAAGTGTGTGGGGCAATGAACAGGCTGGTCGATTAGCTGCTGCGGTACCTCTAGGCGGAGAGCTACTTGATGATAACAATGATGTGGTGAAGGCTCTCTGGGATCGGGTGGAATACGTAGCTGAACAGATGGAGTATCCATATCTCGACAAACTGGCTTAGAATGGAGTGAGAGGAGGGTCTGGATGATACTTAAATAACAGAGGAAAACCCAGGTCGACTTGTATTCAATTTCCTACTGATAAAATCAGCATGTGAAATCTTGCTTTTGAAGAGGCGACGGAGCAAGTGTGAGAATGCCCTGCGTGAAAAGGCGATGGGGCATGTAAGGGAATGTCCTGAGTGAAGAGGCGATGGGGATGTAAGGGAATGTCCTGAGTGAAGAGGCGACGGGGCATGTGTGGGAATGTCCTGAGTGAAAAGGCGACTGAGCACGTGTGGGAATGTCCTGCGTGAAAAGGCGATGGGGCATGTAAACGAATGTCCTGAGTGAAGAGGCGATGGAGCACGTGTGGGAATGTCCTAAGTGAAGAGGCGATGGAGCACGTGTGGGATTGTCCTGAGTGAAAAGGCGATGGGGCATGTGTGGGAATGTCCTAAGTGAAAAGGCGATGGGGATGTAAGGGAATGTCCTGAGTGAAGAGGCGACAGGGCATGTGTGGGAATGTCCTAAGTGAAAAGACGATGGAGCACGTGTGAGAATGTCCTGAGTGAAAAGTCGATGGGAATGTAAGGGAATGTTCTGAGTGACATATTGTATTATTTATCAAATTAATAGGGGTTGCTTAGGAAAAACTACTGTATATAAATCTATGGCAGATACGAGAAGTCGTCTGAAGTGATTAATCATCCCATGGCAATATATTAACGAAAGGAACACAAAAGTTTAATTAATGTATCGAATTAAAAGGCAGTAGGGTCACCAGTAATGTTGTTGTGGTGAAGCCTGAGTTGAACACTGTTGGGCTGGTTGTGAAGCTTCCTAATCATTCCAATAGTTGTCTGGTGCCGCTTCCTTTAATTCTTTGTATGTCTGCATTGATCAAGAACTGCGCTTGCCTGTTTTATAAATATTGTTCATGGTTTATCCCATTCTGTTTCCTAATATGTTGCTCTCTTTGCTGTTTTCTTTTCCATGTCTTCATTTCCATGTGTAACCAAAACATGAGAGCTTTCGCTTTTGTATTACTTCTATTGTGTATCTGTTATATTTCTCAGAACATGTTCATTTAGTTGCTACTAGTATGACAAAGCCATCGTTGTGTAATCAAAAAGATACGATAGTCAGTTTAAAATTATTGTGGTAGACAATTTAAAATACTATGCTAATATATATATATATATTGTATATTTAAACTTGAGACATTTATCGTTTTGCTTTTACTTTTAAATAATGTGTGATTTCTACAATATGCATCTGATGATATGCAATGGAAATTTGCCAGGCAATAAATTGTGCAATCTATTGTTTGCGTCTTCATTATAAATATTTTCATTTACCAATTTTAAATACCAAAAAAAATTCAGTTTGTTCTTCTCATTTTCCGGCAACTGCACATCTCGACTGTCTATTTAAATCTGTCATCACGTTTATCCGTTATCCATATGTCAGACTGCCCAGATATCCCTCCTTGGCAGAAATGTACCCCGTAGATAAAGTAGTACATTTTTTGATATTAGGATTGTGTCTTCTTTCGTAAATGCCCTCTTTGACCGCACATTAACAATGTTTTTATGTGTGGCATGTTTGTTGTTTCACAAGAACATATTTTTATTTCTCTTATTGAATGATTCTGAGACGTCATGTGGTAACATTTCCCCCGGCATCATCATAAAATGTTACAACTGTTTACATTAGCACGATTCTCTCACGCTGCTTCCGAGGGGAGGGGGTGGGGAGTGCAGACAACGCGCAACATAAGTTGAAACGGCGAACATTTTGGTTTATGGAAGCGCAAAAACACAGAGTAAATTTGTGTACGATAATATGCACGAGAAATATATTTGTAGATATTTATGGGCATTCACAATAAGAAAATAGAAGAAGAAGAAATCAGACGACACACTAGACAATTATGACAATTTAATTAAAGCTATAGGGACAAGGGAATTTGAATTGACCGTTTTCAGATGACGACAGCGATGGCTGGAGGAACAGGTATATTTTCAATCACGACCAAATAAACAGCTCTACACAAAATTGCATGACTATCCAAGTTTATCATGTACCTGAAAAAACAGGTGTAATATCATCATCGTCATGTGTCATGCCGATAAGCGTGGGTTGTCATGTTTCGCCATCTCACACAATCTCTAGAGTCGTGGATGAGTTCATGTGTCATGCCGATAAGCGTGGGTTGTCATGTTTCGCCACCTCACACGATCTCTAGAGTCGTGGATGAGTTCTGTGTTTTTTGTCTCGATTATGACATGTGCCCAAGCTATTCAAACAATTATATCTCCGCCCTCCCCCTTGTTCTTTTCCCTCAATCTTGCCATTTGTCACAAAGTTCTCCATGTCATTTTATTTCCTAACTAGCCCCAAAAAACTTGACTGTCAAAGTCTAATTTCTCTCATAAGTTTAAGGTTTTCATTTGTTTTTTGCAGAACTTGCTCATAATATAGTCTGTAATATAGTCACGACGCCTTAAATAGCTCTCAATTATTATAATTAATAGAATTCTTGTACATAGATAAACCAAGCTACCAGTTAGCTAAAGCTAATTAGAGAGAATCGCACTGGCATCTGGTGCCTTCAATAAACTGTCAAACATCTGGAAGTCAAAGACACTCAGCAAACAGACGAAACTTAAAATCTTCAACTCTTGTGTGATTCCAGTGCTAACGTATGGATGTGAGAGTTGGAAATCAACGGTAGCTTTAGATAAAAAAATTAGACAATTTTGAGAACAAATGTCTTAGAAAATTCTAAACCTCCAATTGACAGATTTCAGAACCAATACACAAATAAGACAAGAGACTAAGCAAGACCGTGTATCCAATTTAATTTTTAAAAACGCCGTTGGAACTGCATTGGCCATGTACTCAGAATGGACACAAGACTCTCCAACCAAGCCCTCTTATGGTCACCAGTAGGGAAAAGAAAACGGGGAAGAACAAGAGAGACCCTGCGTAGAACCATCATTAGAGAAGGCTCATTCAACGGCCAAGTGAACATACAGAATCTACAACAGGTAGCAGCGAACCGCCGGACATGGAGAGCCATGACTTCTGCCCTATGCGCAGACTTAGGCTCAAGAGGAAAACTAACTAACTAACTAACTAATTAGAGAGAAGGACATGACAGTCAGTAGGTCAACAAACCCAAGTGATCAGCTTGGATATAACATTGATTTATTGACATAAGAGACGAATTGACAGATTTGTGGACGTTGGTGTAATCGTTAGGAGGTTTCGCTGATATTACTTCTTGCCTTGTAAAAGTTAGTAAAGAGCAGATAAAATGTTTCTGCACATCCTTTTCAGTTTGCATCCAACTAGATAGAAAATGCAGACAAGAAAATCTGGTTGCTGTGGAGGCTGAAGTACAAGCGTTGATTTTCGAGAATTCGCTAGACGGTGATGCGGTCATCTACACAGATGGGTCGGTCGTCCGACATGTGAGAAGCTCATGGGCCTTTACAGCTCTGGCCGGAGGGAGTATTGTGAAGGAGGCCTCTGGTGCTTTCACTGAAACCACAAGTAGCCTGACTATGGAAGTCATGGCAGTAAGTAAAGCAATAACATGGCTCGAGGCACAGACATTCACTAGGGCATGTTTCCTTAGCGACTCAATGAACATGATCAAGAGGATAGAGGAGGGGTCGATCCGAAGAGAATGGTTGCTGCCTCTGGAGCGGTCTCGGCTGAAAAAGATTAGTTTCATCTTCGTGCCAGGGCATGCGGGAGTCCAAGGAAATGAGCCGGCTGACAAGCTCGCAGGTGAGGCTACTGTGGAGGGCGGACGCGCCATGGACCAGGCTGACATTCTGAATGCTCTACGAGAAGTAAGACTCTTGCGTGAACCAAGTGATGACTGTGAATCTACAACCATGGCCAGACTGCGAGAACAGCAAATTAAAAGAGGGGTGGCTAAACAAGAACACTACGCAGGAAGCCAAAGAAGATTGATAAACCAACACAGAACTGGCGTCGTTAGCCACTACACGCTGCGGGATTTGCTGAGGAGGGGATCCGAGCACTTATGGACTGAATGGTTCGATGTGCAATGAGGATCATCTGTCGACTAACTAACTAACTAACAGATAAAATGTTTTATTAAAATAAAGTTGGTGGTTGCTGTAAACAATAAGGGATGGGGAGTGGAAGCGCAAGATAGACGAGAGCAAGAAACCAGGAAACAGAGCTAGTGAAACAATAGAAGCATAACAGCATTGTTACGTATATTACAAGTACCTCAGAAGTCGGAGTTGGTTACCCTGATGGCGAGGAACACTGGTAATAGGGAAAACTAATCCACACGCAAACATCATTCCAGTGCACTCGAAGTAGTATCACACGTATGGACAACAACTGATTTTAATGCAAGCAAACGCAACAACAAACAACTAAATTTTTTGAAGTAAATGTCGTTACTGTATGTGTTAGTAAAACCTGGCGAATAACCTTCCTGAGGTCACGTCTTCCGCCTGCACCATCTGTCCAACATTCTGTTACCGCCATGTAACCTTCCACATGCCTGTTTGTAATTCCCTTCTGCATATTTGAGGAAACTCGTGTGTTTCCGATACCTGGGATTTCAGAGCAAGGCATGTGTAGTATTGATATCAGCATGTTTTATTGTTCACTGCCGGATCACAATGCCAAGGTCAGACTGTATGGCTGTCTTCCAGCTTCTGATGCAACTAAAGATAGTGAATGTTTAGTCTTCTTATTACAACCCAGGGACTTGGAAAAACGACGCCTGCTGTTATCTGGAGGAGAGTTGGTTCGATTAAGCTTGTGAACTGCTTGGTTTTATTTACGAACATAGAACGGGATGTTATATTCCCTCATCCCAGAGTAACATTTTTTTTTATTAACTGGGTCGAACTGCTGTGAAGCTGTAAAGATAAGAGTGGGGGAAAAACACACACACAAATTGGAAAGTGCCATGCTGGTACAAGTCTACCTACATCGGCAGAACGGAGAGGCAGTTGAATAATAGAATGGTAGAATACATATCCAATTGGATCGACAGAATAATAAACACAGACTCTGGTAACCTGGCAAAGTGTACACACCGCAAATGTCCCACGTCATCGATTGGATGCCACATTTTATAAACCGGTCACGTGATTGATAGGAACAATGTTTAACACACAACATGGTCGCATGTTAAAGCTGGCAGAGGCAATTGCTATTCATTTACAAAACTCCAATTTTATGCAAACGAAAAGATACGATAGTTTAACATTTCCGTGGTAGGCAATCCAAATTACTGTCTGAATATATGTATGTTATATTTCAATTTGAAGGATTTATCTTATTGCTTTAGTTTATGCTGTATGATTTCTGCGGTATGTACCTGACGAGATGCAGCAAAACATGTCAGGCCATAAATCGTGCAATCTATTGTTTGTGTCTTCGTTATTCACAGTGGAAAGATCAACTTTACAAGAACGCAATCGTGAGTGAAGACACGGACATTGCGGTTAGAAATGCTTTATCAATAAGTAGTGCTTTTGCTGTGACAACAGTCGGCCTCATAATGAAAACAAGGGTGTAACCAATGTCCCGATTGGCTCGGCATACAGAAGGTCTCATACGTACTCAGTGACTAGATGAACATACCCAAGGAGGGCCAGACTGGCCTGTAATGACATAAAGTTGCTGGACACACTGATCGCTTTGCAATCAGTCCAGCTACCTTCCATCTATGTACGGGGGCACTCTGCTGTGAAAGCTAACGAGCGAGCTGACCACTTGGTGGACATGAAGGTGATAGAGAAGTGAAGAGCAATGGATGGGCCAGACATGAAGCAACGCTGTAAGAGAGGCAGGAGGAACATACGACGTGGGAACACCTGAGAATCTGCTTCCTTGTCCAGAGTGAGGGAGATGGGAGTGAGGCGTGACGCCACTAGACATGAATATGCTGTCAAGGATGCAAGACATGTAACTGACCGGCACCTTGCCGTCTTGACAGACGATAGTTTGTAAAATGTAGTTATACCTCTGCATAAGAACAAAGCCTGGACTGAATGTAGAGACCATGCGTTGCCCATGCAGCATGATCCTCTCTCGTCCTGCCTAGTTTACTCCAGAGGAAATGTAACACCAATTCATCATGAACAAGACATGCAGCAGAAGCTGCTGGATCAGCAAAACAAACTGTCCGCCTGTTGGAGCTTCCATTCTAGACCAGTTGTCGACCAAGACCTAGAGCCTGATCTGCCCTGGCATGATACTTAGTCCATAGGTTGCCTTTCCTTGGACTAGGGTAAGACATGCAATTAATCAACACATAACTGGTGCTACCAGTCGATACTCGCTGGCTGAGATGCCAAGGAGGCGGCCAGAGCATCTGTAGACATTTCTGGAGTGCGATGATGAAGATCTTCTGTTATCACTGTTCATTTTTTACTATTATCAGCAAACAATATCACACCACTGTGCGTGTCTATAGCTTTCAATTTGTGTACTGTATATTGTGTCCTCTACTCTATACTTATTTTATTTCCTTATTACGAGAGCTTATCATTCGGTTATTATGGCTTAAAGTAGATACTGTAGTGTCTTCCCAGTATTTATATGTTGTGTTTTTGTTCACTGATGAAGGCTAGTCTCCGCAACGTCCTATGTTTTTCATAATTGTATTCTGTAAACCTGCATTATTTCGTGTTATTTTAGATTGTTTACATTTTTACCGCCTTACCGTAGTTGCATTAACTTTATTCACAGTAGATTAGAGGCGACACAACCAACCAGTCACCCAGCCCTCAGCAGCTTTTTCGCCGTGTCAGCAATTTCTCACGTGGCTAATGTATCCTTCTGTCCCACCTCTCATGGCACCCCCACCCGCGGGTTAGCGTCCCCGAACCATTTCTGGTAAACTGGAGCAGTGTCTGCGAGGCACCTGGAGGATCCAGTGACATTTGGGTTGTCATGTGAATGAGGCCATGGTGCCGGCCAGTAGTAAATGTACAAATCTGGGCCACATTCCTCGACGCGTTAGCGCCTCCAGAGACATCTCAGCTATGTTTCCCGCCTACAGCGAAGTGTCAGTGATTTGTATGTGCACCTGGGTGTGTGTACCTGAGAGTGTGTACCTGTGTGTGTGCGTGTGCGTGTGCGTGTGTGTGTGTGTGTGTGTGTGTGTGTGTGAACATAGTCGCACACGCATATATACACACACTTATGGGAAATTTTTTTTTTTTTAACTCGGGTACTTTATTTAATAGGGAATTTTGTTCTTCTTTTTAATTGACTTGTTCCCAGGTTGATCCAGTCTAAAATTTAAAAAAATAAATTCCGCATATCCTTTACAGGACATCGCTGTCAACATCAGCATCTTTCAGCTGATTGTTGATTTCTTGGCAAGATTACGCTCAGTAGTTTGCCATTGCTTTCTAAGCGACCGGCTCACATACCGCGTAAGTTACCGACGCGGAGAGAACCGCTATCAATTCTCGCGCACGTCACGTTACTGACGAGAATATATGGGATTACGGAGAAAGTCGTGTAACCCCTAGACCAGGGAGCTCGGCCCAGTCTAAAATGGGTACCAGGAAATGTCCGAGAAGTAAAGGCGCCCTCCGTGATATTGACAACATCAGCCATCGTGTGCCCATTGATCTATTATTGTTGTATTGGTGTATTTTTAATGACTGTGCAGTGTTTGAAAATATTGCCGGTCCAAGTTTTGTATTCACCCTCTGTAAAGTTCATGCAACATAATAGGTAAATACAAAACTTGGACCGGCAATATTTTCAAACACTGCATAGTCATTAAAATACACTCTGTATACGGGCTAGCACCATATACCCAACTGGCCTGAAGACGTAGGAAAGAGTCCTTAACTTGTATTTTCACATGGAAGTGAAGACACAGCTCTGGCAACACGGTAATGCGGTGATGATGATTTAACAAAGTGGTTCTCAAACTTTTTTAGCCCATGCACCCATTCACCATATGTTTAGAACGTCATCACCCCCCCCCCCCTTTTTCGTATTTCGTCCCTACAAATCCCCCCCCCCCCCACATAGTATACGTAAACATTGAAGCTAAATTTAATAATACATACTAGAGCAAGTCTAGACGTCTACATAAAACGTGATTTTTGGGTCTCCTTACGTTATAAAACTAATTTCGGAAGGGCGAAAAGTACAGAACCGTAAAGCATGGAGGGAAAACCAATATCAAGTAATTGGTTCTTGTATTAATGAGAACGTGAAATTATCTTAATCCCCCCTCCCCCTGGAAACCCTAAAATGCCCCCCCCCCCCCCTTGGGGTGAATTCACCACCGGTTGAGAACCAATGATTTAACAAGAATATACACAATGCTATATGCTCCCTACCGTCTGCTGCTGAATTCAAGCCCAGTATGTCGGGATTATGAAACTTACAATCACTACCCTTAAGACAGTATACACCCCGTATATAGGCGGCTCATCCGTTAAGAGTTAATAAACAGAACGATTTATTTTTCTCACAGCCGGGTTTATTCACCTGGGTTATATATCCCAATCACCTATCGGTCGATGCCGCTACTTGTGTAAACAGTTCCACACCTGTACACATAATCTAGCAAGTGCGGAACTAAAGACTTGCACCCAGAGAATCTGTTCAAACTTAGGCACATGCCTAAACCGCTTGATCTATGCTTGCCCTTGAGGCCCTCAGAGTGTTGCTTTTTGCTCGTCGCATTGAGTTTATGGCTGAGAATGTGCAACTTGCTTTATGGCTGAGTATGTGCAACTTGCTTTATAGCTTAGTATGTGCAACTTGCTTTATGGTTTATTATGGCCAGCGTGCTTTATGGCTGAGTATAAGTCAACTTACCGGTCTCTCTGGCCGAGGGGTTACACAACTTTCTCCGTAATCCCGTTTATCCACGCAAGGTAACGCAGCGCGCGAGAATTGGAAACGGTTTTCCCCGCGTTGGTGACTTGCGAGATTAAAAATAGTTTTAGCGATCTAAACCTCTCAGCCACGCCAACACACACACACACACACACACACACACACACACACACACACACACACACACACGCACACACACCAGAGGGGTTCAAATAAAAACCTTAAATTGTTTTGTTTTTTGGTGGATACCTTTAAAGTGTGACAGAAATTACAATAACCATGACATTGTCTTGTAACCTGTCAATATTTTTGTTACGGATATCAAGAGTTTTAAGCACGTTGCAGAAGAACACGGTGATGTCATAAAGACAGTTTAAAAATGGCTGCCCCACTTTTGACATGCACCAAAGAGGAGCAGCTTTCTGTTACCCGTGTTTTGATCAGTGACCTCCACTTTTAGTGTGTACCATATCACCCGTACTCACCAGGCCTAGCTCTAGTGATTTCCGCCTGTTTAGACAACTCAAAGAGTTATTGGGAGGACAGTCTTTTTCTGTCCGATAAAGAGGTACGACAGGTGGTGTATGAATGATTACATACATGACCAAAAGCACTTTATCAGCGATAGATTAATTGTACTGAACGCAGTGCTGCCTACTTCGAAAAATGATACATTTGTCTCTCAGAATATATATTCTCTCTCTCTCTCTCTCTCTCTCTCTCTCTCTCTCTCTCTCTCTCTCTCTCTCTCTCTCTCTCTCTCACACACACACACACACACACACACACACACACACAAACACACACACACAAATATTTAAGGTTTACAGTAAGCAATGGCAAACTACTGAACGTAAACCTGCCAACAAGAAATCATAGACAAAAAAGGCTGACTGCGACGTCCTGTAAAGAATATGAGTTCCTTGTTGGATACACGAGAGAGAGAGAGAGAGAGAGAGAGAGAGAGAGAGAGAGAGAGAGAGAGAGAGAGAGAAAGAGAGAGAGAGAGAGAGAGAGAGAGAGAGAGGAGCAATAGAAAACGATGCCAGGCGGGACTTTGTGCACAAGAAAAATTATTTACGTTATGATTTGACATTGCAAAAAAATGCACAGAGTGGAAGCTCACAACACAGTGCGGAATGTCTCGGCCTTGTGTTTATTCTGTAAACACACTTTGCTAATTATTTATATTTGATACAGCTCATCTCCGACAGCAAAGTTTCGTTGCTTTCTAGAGGTCTGTATCGGATGGAGGCTCAGATGAAGATTTCTACAGAGTGGTAAACTAGTCAGGCCATAAGATACAGATAATTGAGTGAACTTTGGAAGTGTTTCGGAGTGTCTTCTTGGGACAATAACTGTAAATATGATCGCTTTAGGATGAGATATGTTCTGCATAATTTACTTCTGCCTTCTCGTCTTCGTCTTCGGCTCCTCTTCCTCCCCCAAAGGGCTAGGGGGAGGTGGTCGGGCGCCTGTGGGACCAGGTGGAGAAAGTGATGGACCAGACTGAGAACCCGTATGTGGAGATAATGATATGGCGGGGGATCGGTAGGGGCTCTGACGAATCTCAAAATTGAGAGTGAAGATCAGGAGAACTTTCAATCAGATGGTAGTGAGAAGCATTTGGAGCCACTCTTCGCTGACTGTTGAACGAGGGGACGCAGCGTGTGTGGGAATGCCCTGAGTGCAGTGATGTTGTTTTGTTTCTTAGCTCAACTTCCTCCCCTTCGTTCTCCTTCTTCTTCTTATTCTTCTTATCCTCTTTCTTCTTCTTTTTCTTCTTGTCTTCTTCCTCCACCTTCGCATCCTCCTTGTTCTTTTTCCTCTCCTCCTCCTTCCCCTTCTTCTCTCTCCCCCCCCCCCCCCCCCGAGCTTGTTGTCTTCCAAAGCTACCCCAGAGCAAAACATATAACAAGAACTATATAAATAAGCACCTACTCTTGCAAAGGTGTTCCCTAAAACCCTGAACGTTCTTCTGATTGTCCTGGGTATGGGTCTCTAAAGATTCCAAGCCATGCTTTCTTATGTTGGTGACAAAAGCAGCAGTGAATACCAACATCTAACAAGTACGAAGATTCACACTGGCTTCTTTCTCCTTCAAAGAACCGTGGCCGAACTGCTAGCGGTGCTTCAATGGCTGTTCTAAATTATTTGAACCCACTGAGTGGTTGATTTTGCTCTGAATATAACAAGATTATGAACCAGCTGCCGGCTTCCTGGCCTAGAGGTTAGCGACTTTTCTCCGTAATCTCGTATACTCTCGTAAGTACCGTGACGACGGTGAGAATCAGCAGTGGTTCGAATCGCGTCGGTAACTTACGGGGTATGTGAGCCGGCCGCTCAGAAAGCAATGGCAAATTACTGAGTGTAATCTTGCCAAGAAATCAACAATCAGCTGAAAGATGCTGATGTTGACAGCGATGTCCTGTAAAGGATATGCAAACATTTTTTTTATGAACCAGCTGGCCACCCTGTTTGACGAGATTTAGCTGACCACCTGTATATAACGATTGTACCTGGTCAGCCTGTCATGAAATCTAGCTTGCCCTATTTGGTGAGATACTAGCTAGAGGAAATGTCGTTTTATAGAAGAATGATGAAAATTCATTGGACAGCCAAAAGGAATCGTCTGGACATTTTGAGGGAAGGAAATTCGCCAAGACAGCTAATCACAAACATTAGAAAGAGGCTGTCACCATTTGAGGCCACGTTATGAGAAGACAAAAACTGGAAAAACAGGGGAAATGTGTGGACAGAGAGATAAAGGAAGACAAAGAGAGAAAATTCTTGACAGTCTTGTGTTGGAAGGAACTAACTTGATACATGCCATCGAAGAACTGAATTTGTGGAGAAGCGGACAAGACACTTGATGATGATGATGATGATGATGATGATGATGATGATGATGATGATGATGATGATGATGATGATGATGATGATGATGATTATGATGATGATGATGATAGCTACTCACCGAACTTTACGAGATTGTATGTGGTCACAACAATCATTACATTATACATGACCACCCTTATCATCAGATTGCCAGCGTCTGCAGCCTACCTTGTTCCAGACGTATTGATTACCCATTCCTCTGGAGTACACAAGGCAAGGCCGAGAGAGGGAACATGTCGTTTGGGCACCAGACATTGTGATGGAAAACATTGTTTGCTAGATTCAGTGCCACATTCAAAGCTATAAACTGACGACTTTCCATGATTTATTCCTACACCTGTTTCATTTCCCATTTTAGCTTTACGGTTTCTATTTTATATTCACGCACTCACGCACGCTAGTTCACGATGGAGCGTAAACAAGTATATCTGCATCAGACGTGAATGAGCTTTCGATCAGTTAAACATAACTGATTTTTGTATGTATATGTTTTTTCCTGTTGCTAAAAGTGTGCGTGCGTGCGTGCGTGCTCGTGTGTGTGTATGTGTGTGAGTGCGTGCTTGTATATATTTATGACTATATAAATAAATAAATGTATATATAAACTAACGAAAGAAGATACGAATGTAACCGTCGAACTGGTAAAATGACAGCTAAACGTGTGTTGCAGGAGTGTCCAACATAAGCAGAACAGAGAAAAGTACGTTTGGTCTACACCTGCTTCATTTGGGGACAGTCTCTATACAGATATCAACAAGTTTAAGTTTACTGCTGCCTTCTTGTCATTTACTCATATTGACATCTGAAGATGAACGAAGGAGGAGGAGGAGGAGGAGGAGGAGGAGGAGGAGGAGGAGGAGAAGAAGAAGAAGAAGAAGAAGAAGAAGAAGAAGAAGAAGAAGAAGAAGAAGAAGAGGAGGAGGAGGAGCAGCAGCAGCAGCAGCAGCAGCAGCAGCAGGAGAAGATATATAGTGTTGCTTTATGTATGCATGTATTTATTTATAAGTATACATATATGCAACGGTGATTTTGTGTGTGCATGCATATATGCTGTTTATCAATCCATTATTGGCTTGGTCTTCCCTTTGCTTTGTACTTGATTATTCTGTTCTATAAATTTTCATACATAGTGCCAGTTTAAAGTTAGGTAGTTCCAATAATTGTTTATTTAATATATATTTATTTATTATTCATGTTATTTACGCATGTTTTTATTTAGTTATTTTAAAAAGTATATTTATGTATCACACATTTGCAGGTAAGAATTAAAATGTACAAACACGAGGAACACGAAACAAAGAATGTAATTAGTATTCTAGCTACAATTAAATATTTCCCCTTTACCAGCCTGGGCGACGCTTCATTGCTGTGGCTAGCACGATTACCTGCTGGCACGAGGGTCATGAGTTCGAATCATCATCGCGGCAGATTCTATTTAATTTATTTGGGCCACCAGGTGTTGACTAAACCTGAATTGGTACCCAGAGATATAAAGAGATATAAAGGCGGCCGGTGTAATATAGACAACATCACCCACGAGTGCCAATTAGCCTTTATAATATGGGGCTAGCACGTTATTCCACCACACGCCACGAGGTGTGTCAAGGGGCCTTTTGCTTACTTTACCGGCCGCAAACTGACTGTTCGGTCTTAAAGAGTTAATTCTCTTAATCTAGCACGTTGCTGTCACATATGTCCTGCCGGTCTCTCTGGCCGAGG
Source organism: Cepaea hortensis (assembly GCA_963921405.1). Lineage (NCBI taxonomy): Eukaryota > Metazoa > Mollusca > Gastropoda > Stylommatophora > Helicidae > Cepaea > Cepaea hortensis. The sequence goes on along the minus strand of OY992877.1, from coordinate 20,274,433 downwards.
AGTTACACCACTTTCTCCGTAATCCCGTTTATCACGCAGAGTCTCGTAGCGGGCGAGAACTGGGAGCGGTTCATCCCCCGCTGGTGACTTGCGGGATAACTGAGCCGGCCGCTCAGAAAGCAATGGCAAACTACTGAGCGTAATCTTGCCAAGAAATCAACAGGCAGCTGAAAGATGATGCTGTTGACAGCGATGTCCTGTAAAAGGATATGCGAATTTAAAAAAAAAACATATGCCCTATATACTGTGTCCCCCCCCCCCAAAAAAAAAAAAAAAATAAGACCGGGTCTTATATTACTTTTAGCTTCAAAAAGAGCACCAGGGCTTATTTTCGAGGAATGTCTTTATGTTTTTTTTTTTTCTTTAGATACACAAATCTAAATTTATTCATGTACAAAATTCTACATTTATTCAAATACAGATATGTCATCTTCTTCTGAAACATCGGTAGGACTCTTAAATTCCCGAATTCTGTCTGATCAATTGTCGTTTGAGATCCTAGATCTATAAACACTGCAGTTCCATTCATGACAATCGTGCTGGAGAGTTGGTGTTTAGAAAAGTCGATGCCATCAACAATGTGCTTAAATGCAAGTGTACGTTCAATAACTTCATTCTAGCTGACGATCTTAACCGTGGCTTATTTTATGTATTTATACTTATTTTATATTATTTTATTTTATTTTACTGTCCCCAAGCCTCTTCAACCTATATACAGAAAGAATTTTTAAACAAGTTGAAATGCCTGGACTCAGCATCAATGGAAGAATCATAAACAATCTTAGATATGCTGACGATACCGTGTTACTAGCATAAAGTGAGCAAGAGTTACAAGACCTAGTGGAAGAAGTAAACAGGCACAGTGCAGAATGTGGCTTAGATATTAACATCCAAAAAACAAAAACTATGATAATTAGCAGTGCTTGCTTGCTTGCTTGTGTTCGTTGGCTTGAGCTCCAACGCGAAGTCCTGTATGTCGGATGAAGACATCCTGTTGTCCAACATCAGTGTGATGTCATACAGGACCTGAGTTTTGCGTGAGTATCCGTTGTCCCATGTCTGGCTTATTGGTGTGCAGACTGGTGGTTCCTCGCCGTACAGGCAGACACTCTCCGACTTCGGAGGAATCGGCGATCCTACTGACTTTAGCCAGGACCTCGAAGGGACCTGTTGTCCAGGACGCTCGACGAGGACGCGTCAATAGGTCTTGGCCAGTATAAAACCCGGCCCTGGTGCCTTGGAAACACCTCTGCGTCCCATAATTAGCAGTGAAAAGGAAAGGTCATCAATGAACATCACAGTAAACGGGCGGATACTAGAACAAGTAACAAGTTTCTAATATCTTGGACATATAATAACAGATGATGGCAGAAGTGAAATGAAAATCAAAAAGAGAATAAGAATGGCCAAAAATGCTTTCAACGGCATGAAATCAGTATTAACATCTAGATAGATTAAAAGCGCATTAAAAATGAGAATTGTCAAATGCTACGTATATTCAACGCTACTGTATGGCTCGGAAGCCTGGACATTGAACAAGCAACTAGAAAGTCGCATAGAAGCCCTGGAGATGTAGATATACAGAGGAATAGGTTGTATTTCGTGGAAACAAAAACAATCAAATGCAGAGGTCCTAGAAAAACTGGGAATGAGGAGAGAGCTGATGAAAGAAATATAAAGGAGACAAGTGAAATATTTTGGCCACGTTAAAAGACATGATACTCTTATAAAAACCATACTGGAAGGAAAAGTTGAGGGCAAACGAGCAAGAGGTAGACAACGATATAAGTGGGAGGATAACATCAAGAGATGGACGAACATCAGCCTGACAGAATGTACAGTCAAGGCAAAAGACAGACAATGTTGGAGATCCATTGCAGCCAACCTTCATTGCGGAGACGGCACCTGGTTTATTGGTTGATTTTATGGGTAGGTCTTATATTAAAAGCATAATGACAAATCGTGCTAGGGCTTATTTTAGGGGTAGGTCTTACTTTCTGGGAAACACTGTGTGCCCAGATGATGTGCTCATATGTAGAGGACCCTTACTTTCTGGGAACACGGTGTGCCCAGATGATGTGCTCATATGTAGAGGACCCTTACTTTCTGGGAACACGGTGTGCCCAGATGATGTGCTCATATGTAGAGGACCCTTTTAAGCGCCTTAGGTCGTTTTGGGTATGTGGTGTTAAACCCGTTTTTATAGACAATCGGCACTCGAAAGGTGATGTGGTCAGAATCACGCCTTTACTTCCCAAGACTTTTTCAGATACCCATTTTATGCTGGGTTGATCTGTGAGCCCAGGTCAATATCTTTTTTTTTTATTTGGAATCTCCCGGATGCGGGTAGAACCGATGGCCACAAGGCCGGCACCTGTAAGTCTGAACAGACGATAGTTTGTTCCTTTGTGCTTCTGAAAAGTCATAATAACTATGCCCCGTGGCGGGGATCATGGATGGAGTTATACCTTTCTATAGCACAAAGCCTGGGCTGAATTTTAGAGACTTTGTGTTGCCCAAGCAGCATGATCCCTCTCTCGGCCTACATAGTTTACTCCAGTGGAAAAGCAACACCAATTCATCTGGAACAAGACAATCTGCAGAAGCTGCTGGATCAGTAAAGCAATGCTCTAACTGTCCGCCTGTTAGAGCTTTCATCCCAGACCAGTTGCCGGTAAAGGCTTAGGGCCTGGTCTGGTCTGCCATACCATTTAGTCTTTATGTTGTATATCCTCACACCAGGATAAGGCTTGTACCCTCCCAGTTGCGCTCCCTCGCCCGAAGCCGTTGGCACAATGTTGGGTGTCGGGTTTGGTGAGCGCTGCCCAACATTCGGTACTTACAGAAAGCAGGTAGTACTGTCTACGTTCATACGGTATCTCAATAATATCTGACTAAGACCTGACTGTAGTTACCGCTACTCCCTGGTGTAATCATATTAATTGTTTTAAATGTTGCATGTCCTTTGCAGGACGTCAAGGTCAACCCTCGTTTGATTTCTAAGCAATTTTACTTTCAATAGTTTACGTTGCTTTCTGAACGAGAAATCAACACTTAAGTCAAAATGACTGGTGTATGGAATGAACTCACTACCCCACCATCTTAGCCATGCAAAGCTCAAAACACAATAATTAAATTAGTCAATCTTTTATTAACACTTTCCCCCCCCCCCCCCCCCCCCCCCCCCATTGCCTGCCATTTTGATTGCTTCCCTGTAAATTAAAACATTATTAAAAGGCGCCATTGGAATCATCTTTCACACGATGTGTCATCTTGAAAATAATATCCAAGAACTATATTATTGTGAATTAAACTTTCATTGCATCCTCCGTTCTGGAAAGTTCTGAACACAAACGGGAATTTGAAGTAAAGAAGTGAGCAGCTCACAGACGTCTCTATACCGTATCTTTCCCATTTGTGTATCCATTTGCCAGATTGACATAAGGTGACATCATAGTTTGTTGCAATTACTGCTTTGGAATTGTGCGGTGTTAATAAACGAAGACCCATGAAAGGACGTCTTCGTAGCGGGAATACTATACTTTTGGGGAACACGTAGTTTTGTTTGTATTGAGGAGCGGCGTCCCAAATATGCGTCTCGTTTTCAGCATAGAAGAAAATATCCAAGTAAGGCCATTTCCAGTTGAAGCCTCGAATTTCATCGGATCTGGCCGAGAAAAGCTTCCACGAGAAATTCCAGTCCTTATTGAGGACATATTGAGGACTTAAGCTTGAGAGGGCCTGGTACACAGCAGTTTGAGTTGAAAGCGGTACTAAAACATCGATGTCATCGTCCCAGGGGACTAAGCCATGATGTCTGTAAGAACCAATAAGTGATCCACCGTACAGCATGTATTCTAAACCATTTCTAGTCATAGTTAAATCAAACACCGCTATCGTGTCAATTAACAGTTCAAGAGCTGGACCATAAAGTCGTGGTCTAAAATATGAACTTGAGTCCCTGGAGGATTTAGATTTCTGGAAAAAGACACTGTCATGTTTTGGAATGTGCTTTACGTTGAGTTTCACGGATATGATTTGTTGTGGCGCCTTATTCAGGTTGAATGGTGGAATGTCAGGAGGTCCACCATTTAGCTTCACAGGTACAAATTTAAGCGGTTCTAAATTATGCTTCATGGATTGAATGTCCTGTAGTTCTACATTCAGCTTCATATATTGAATGTCCTGTAGTTCTGCATTCAGCTTTGCGGATTGAATGTCCCGTGGTTCTACATTCTGCTTCACGGAGTGAATTTCCCGTTGTTCATCATACTGTATCACGGGTGGAATTATCGGTGTATCTACATTATATCGTGCATCTTCATCATGAATCACGGATGTTGCAACAATAAGAGGCTTAGCCAAAGAACGTTTTGAGTAATTTGAATCGATAAGCGAGCTGGAATGATGCCTGGACGTGACTGAGGGCAACAGGCTGTAGTGGGACTGTTCTACAACACGAAATACATACAATAAGGTAAATGTGTATAAACTTAACGCCACACCCAAAATTACAGCTTTTTTCCCAGTCCACGCTGACATAAAGAGCATCATTCCAGTAGCGACCGGCAGTTGTGAACAGCAATCTGAAAATTAACATAAAAAGGGTAATTTCAGTCGCATGTTAATGTGCTCGTTATTCAAGTACAATGAATTCTCTCAAATGAAAACGAACATTGTAATGGGAGGAAAAACCAGGTTTAAAAAAAAAACTCGTGTTTAAACCATGAGGCGTTTTTGGTATATGGTGCTATTCCCATGTTTTATGTACCAATCGGCACTCGGTGATTATGGGGACAGTACTTGGCCAGCCATCTTTTCTTCTCAGAATATTTTCCGGTCCTTATTTTAGATCTGAGTCATTTTAAAAATAAAAAAAATTTTTTAAATTCATATCTAGAGGGGGATTTCGAAAACTTGACCACAAGACAGCTGGCAGCCGTGCGCCCCACTGCGCTATCGAGGTTCTCTGGACCAACCATTGTCGTCTTCATAATAATGAAGGTCCTGTGCAGAACGTCGCCCCATCACCAACGAGGCTCCTTGCGCATGCCCCGTGTGTTGTCATGTCAAATGTGCCTTTAATGTTCGGTTCCAATTTCGGGCTGATCAGGCCATGCTTGTCGACCCCTGCCTGTCCATCCCTGCCTCTTTTCCACAATCCATGCCTTTGGTCAATTTTCTTTCTAAACCACTGCAGTGTTTATTTTTTTTTTTTTTTTTTTTTTAAAGTTAGTTACATATTCTGTACAGGACGTCGCAGTCACCCCCAGCATTTTGGCTGTTTTTTTTTTAAATCTTTTGGCAAGTTTTGGTTTAGTACTTTGCCATTGCTTTCTGGACGACAGGCACCCATGCCATTCTCATAAAAAAACCAAACGCTAGGCGGTCTGCAGCTTTTAATATGGCTAAAATATTTCAGCTTCAGAGACATGATACTTGTATAAGTCAGTTTCCTTCGATGTTTGAACGAATGAACGAACTTCATTTTCAAAGTTTTAGGACTTGGGAGCGCAGGCCCGTCTGACATCCTGCCCTTCTGATCCCTCTACTCGCATACATTCTTTCATTCACGCGTCAGATCTTATAGCGTCATTATTTGTGTTTTCCTTGTTCTAAGAACGTTTCTGTAACATTACGTGTAAAAGTACAGATGTTCCTCTATGGAAGATTGCGATGTGGTCCATGACTGGCAACTGTTTCATGCCACAGGAAAGATGTATCTTCTCAAAAACGTTTCTTTTGTTTTGTTTGTTCGCTCCCTTTAAACTCAAGCGTAGTCCACACACGCGCTATTACTGTACTCCTAGTATTTTTTGACTGATGTGTGCATATAGATTAAGTTTCCTTATTATCAGTGTCACTCGCCATCAGAGGAACCCACTCCAACTTCTGGGGCACTTATAATTTACGTCCCCAGGTCAAGGACGAGAAGTCAACATGTTAGCCCAACTGGCCGGTGTAGGGGTTGAACCCATTACCTCATCATCAGCGCACCGGAAGTTTAAGAGCGAGTACTCGTATCTACTCTGCCACTCCGACCTCAAAACATTACTTGAACATGTGTACTGTTTTCATACTATATATTATTAATAGTCTTTAACCTCTGCATCGTTATCTGCAGTCTATGTCTGACTTCTTTTTAAAATTCCCCATGGTGCCACCAGAAAACATATGTGAGAACCGCTGGTCTAGACTGAATGCATAAAACTGTCACAGGAAAATAATAAGCGAACCCACTAAATAATGATGTAGCTACTTCAAACGAAACAATAAATGCCCCCTGTTGCCAATTAATCATTTGTCTCGTAATACACCAGCTATAAAACGTATGTTAATCTACACGCTGATTAAAATGTCGTGTAAATTACAAATGAAGTGCAACAAATAGCGTAAAAAGAAACCTTTCATTGATAAAGTAGCACATAAAAACGCTCGTAGTGGTGCAACAGACGGCCATTAAATTTGGGATGATGTTCGCTTTGTTGAATATTTGTATGCAGCGGCGGATCTAGGGGTTAAGTTCAACTTTCATGGTTCGCTAAAATCTGGCAAAATTGAGATAAAGTTATAAAGCAAAGTGCAGTATCTTCTCTTGCTCAATGCTAAAAGGTTCTTAAAGAGCATTATATTTACCGTATAGCACTGTCCTTTTGCAAAATGATAAACATACAGGCCAATAAAAAGATATCAATTGAAACGAGAAAAAGAGTGTTGAAGTGCTTCATAGAACCTGTACTTTTATATGGATGTGAGGCGTGGACTATGAGCCGTCAAGCTGAAAAACAGCTGATGGCTGTGGAAATGTGGTTTCTGGGGAAAATGCAAAGAATACCACGGACAGACAGAAAAACCAATGAACAAGTCATTCAAGAAACAAATGAAGATCGTAAACTGATTAGAGCCATCAGACGTAGACAGTCAAAATTTTGTGGGCATGTTATGAGAAGAAATGAATTGGAGAACTTGGTGACAACTGGCAAGATCGAAGGGAAGAGACCAGGGGGAAGACCGAGAAATAAATATCTGGATGGTTTGGCCACGTGGCATGGTCGAGACAGGAACACGAAGCTGATTCACGACTCTGGTGATCGAGTGAGATGATAAAACATGACCGCCCACGCTCATCGGCATGGCACATGATGGATAGCGCTGTCTCCGCATTGTAGATATGTAGTAATGAGTTTCCAATAACCACTGTCCTTCTATTTGATACAATGTTACAGGTTTCTTACAGTCCATTGCTTGATGTTGTCCACCACATATAGTGTTGTCTTCTTCCTGCACGCTTCCTCTTCACTTTTCTATTGGGCGCATCCTTTAACGGCATACCGTGTTAGGGTGGCCGCTAGACTCCGGCCTGCGACCCGAAGGTCATGTGTTCAAATGCGCATTGAGACACTTTGTTAGCATTTTCTTGGGTTCACATTTCGATATTGTTTGAAGTGACAGAAAATGTATTTGGGGAGTGAAGGGGGGCCACGTGATGGTGACCACATCAGCCCTCTAGTACAGACTGGCCTATACAGATATGGATCCCGCACCATATGCCCAGTACGGCCTATTTTTTTTTTCTCCGCGTTTCCATCCTGTTTCAGGATATTGCGGTCAACACCAGCATCTTTCAGCTGTATGTTGATTCCTAGGCTAGATTACGCTCATCAGCACGCCACGACTTTCTGAGCGACCGGCTCCATACTCTCATAAGTCACTTTTGCGATTCGAACCACTGCTAATTCTCGTAGCGTCACGTGACGAGAGTATTCGGGGTTAGCGGAGAAAGCTGCTAACTCCTCGGCCACGGAGCCGGATCCAGTACGGCCTATGGTGTGTACAAATGTTCCTTTAATTTAATCATTTTGTTGCATTTTTAATGAGATCAGTCTCTTTCAATGGCAGAAGTACTTTATTTGTTTTAGCTTCAACGTATGCAGTGCGTCCGTTACTCACAGATTCTAGGTCACTGATTTGTTTGTGATCTCCTGCAGAAACGTTCTTCCTATTGGTCTATATAACTACATCTGGAAAGCTTCGACTTAAGGATCACATTTTAAAATTCGTTGACCATGTTTCTGTACCATTCAATAAAAGCCACGTCTGTTTGTCTGTCTGTCTGTCTGTCTGTCTGTCTGTCTGTCTGTCTGTCTGTATGTCTGTTGATTGATTGATTGATTGATTGATTGATTGATTGATTGATTGATTGATTGATTAAGGAACCGACATCACAGCATTCGGGACATTCCCATAAGCGCTCCGTCCCCATCCTCAGCAGCCAGCGAAGAGTTCCAACACTAATAGTTCCAGTAGCAATCTGATTATATGTCCGTCTCGCCTTTCCTCTGAGCGTCGAGCATCGGCCAGATCCCCTCGTCACTCCTCGCTGCCTCATTCTTGCCAGACTATGGTGATCCATTTGCTCCGAGGTTAACACGTGCTCCCATAAGGCCGCAACCACGTCTGCCTTGTCATGCATCAATGCCGTAGGTATTTTGTCTTCTTGAGCAACTACATTGTGATATGATGCATTGTCCCTAATTAGACTAGACGGTCTATCTAGGGATAGAAGCACTATATTCTCGAGCCAATCGCTAAATACATTGCCATTCATCTCATTATGATAATCCCTATTGTCTGTATGCTTTGATACGAACACGAGTCCAGCATTCTGTAGTAAACCATTTTGAGTACTACCAGCATGGGCTATAACGAAACGCTGTCCTTTACTACTGGGCACATATCGCGTTATCTTTCCGTTCACTGATTGCCATTCCTTTTCACTTGTGTGGTGCGCATTGATCAAGGTTTCATCCAAATACACTATGTCATAATTTTATTTGCGCATTTCCCTCATTTCACGTAGGTATCTGCTTCTCGTGGCTTCTAAATGCGGTTGCTCGCAAATGATATTTCTACCTCCCTTGTACTTTCTAAACGTGAAGCCTTATATGAAAGGACCCACATTAATGACACACCTCTGAAAATACTGCGACACCACTGAACACTCCCCGTTTCACTTCTCAAGGCTCTTTTCGTAAGGCCAATCCCGTGAACAACGTGAAAATTTACTATTGAACGCTCATGTTTCCTCGTGAAGATGTAATACTTCTAATATTGTGCACTTCATCTCTGTCCCGTAAATTATATACCGCATATAAACAAACTATGAAATCTGCTGTACTTCTTCTTCGTTCATCCGGATTTTTTTTTTTTTTTTTTTTCGGATGTGATTGCGTTGTGCCTGTTTACAGCAGAGCTGCGTTCTTGCGCCGTTAGGCCGACACATCCGACTTCTGCGGGCATTTGTTGACCGGGTTAACCTTCCCGGGAAATCTGCTGTACAATCTCCAGTACAAAAATTTTTTTGTTGGGTGGACATCATGATAAGGTTATATGCTAAATTTCATCATTTTCTCTCAGCTGGTTACTGTGATATGGAATTTTATATTGGGGCAGACAAAAGTAAATGGACTATAGAAGTAGTACTACGTGTATGGACTACGACTGAGTTTAACGCGAGCGAACACAACAATTATATTAACAATATAATTAGTGATTGAGAATGTGTAGTAAAGAGTGCCGAATTAAAGCAGGCATGTTCAGTTTGTAACCGTTTGAAAATAAAGTCCGTTTGTTCTGTTTGTATTTTATCCGTATCTTATAAATAAATAAAATTGTGGCTATGTGTGATATCATTGTATGATCTGTCCAATACATCACTTTCATTAGCACTCCTGTATGTTTCATATCACCCACCCTATGGAGACGCCACTGCCCGCAAGCATAACAATGCAGCCAGTGTGGTTTTGTAGATAGCAGTGTGCGGTAGTTGTAATCTCGCGAGAGGAGGATTTGCAGAACGCGGGAAAGGCGAATGTCTCTACACGACAGGTTTATGTCTGGCGCCAAGAGTGCGATCAAATGAGCTTGTAAATAGAAATATGCTGACATGGAAGTCGCAGATTCTTAGATGAAGGTGTGGTTGATAAAGTGATTGCTGCGAAAGGAGGGGATTTCGTGGTTGTTGGGAGAAGAATCATTCATCGGCACCTTGCCGTCTTCACAGACGATAGTTTGTAAAATGGAGTTATACCTCATCATAACACAAAGCCTGGGCTGAATTTAGAGGCCATGTGTTTCCCATGCAGCATGATCCGTCTCTAGGCCTGCCTAGTTTATTCCAGGGGAAAGGTAACACCAATACGTCTGGAAGAAGACAAGCTGCAGAAGCTGCCGGATCAGCAAAGTAATGTTCAAACTATCCTCCTGTTGGAGCTCCATCCTAGACCAGTTGCCTACCAAGGCTTGGAGCCTGATCTGCCCTGCCATGACATTTAGTCTTTAGGTTTCATTTCCTCGCACTAGGGTAAGGCTTGCACCGTCCTAATTGAACTCCTCCGCACGGAGCCGTTGGCACAATGTGGGGTGTCGGGTTTGGTGAGCGACGCCCAACTTTCGGCGCCAACAGAAAGCAGGTAGTACCGTCTACTGTCATATGGTAGCTCAGTCATATCTGACTAAGACCTGACAACTGGGAGAAGGATGGTGCAGGATTGATCTCTATTTACGCCTGCAATAATTCTACATCCATATAAAGACATCTCCCTGTAGGGGATATACAGACATCTCCCAGTATGGGATATAAAGACATCTCCCTGTAGGGGATATACAGACATCTCCCTGTAGGGGATATAAAGACATCTCCCTGTAGGGGATGATAAGACATCTCTCTGTAGGGGATACACAGACATCTCCATGGAGGTGAAATAAAGACATCTCCCTGTAAGGGATATACAGACATCTCCCTGTAGGGGATATAAAGACAACTCCCTGTAGGGGATATAAAGACAACTCCCTGCAGGGGATATAAAGACATCTCCCTGTAGGGGATACACAGACATCTCCTTGTAGGGGATATAAATACATCTACCTGTAGGGGATACACAGACATCTCCCTGTAGGGGATATAAAGACATCTCCCTGTAGGGGATACACAGACATCTCCCTGTAGGGGAAATAAAGACATCTCCCTGTAGGGGATATAGAGACATCTCCCTGTAGGGGATATAAAGACATCTCCCTGTAGGGGATATAAAGACATCTCCCTGTAGGGATATAAAGATGAGCCCTTGTAGGGGATATAAAGACATCTCCATGAAGGGGATATAAAGACATCTCCCTGTAGGGGATATAAAGACATCTTCACGAAGGCGATATAAAAACATCTCCCTGTAGGGGATATAAAGACATCTCCCTTTAGGGGATATAAAGACATCTCCCTTTAGGGGATATAAAGACATCTCCCTTTAGGGGATATAAAGATATCTCCCTGTAGGGGATATAAAGACATCTCCTAGAAGTGTGAGCACAAGTGTGGACAACACTTGAGTTCAATGCCGGTGAACGCAAAAATAAATAAATAAATAAATAAAAATAATCCGAAATGTGGTCACAAGTTTATTATTCCGAGGCTAACTTCTCTTCTGAGGTTGAACGGGGAAGGGGTTGTGGTAGAATGGGAAAGGGGAAGTTGGAATCAATTAGTGGCTATAACTTGTCTGGAAGGAATAAAAATTAACTTACACATACCTTTAGTTGAAAAGGGGTGAAAGGACGAGGCAGGGGGGGGGGGGGGGACTTTTTATACTACATGTCTTTGAACTTAGGGTAATTTCCAACAAAAATTATCAACAGCCAGCGGAATGAAAGTAATTCGACACAAGTATTTCAATAACCACTTACAGTGGCTTGTAAATCGATACCAATGTATCTGTTAGTTAGTTAGTCACGGTTCCAACTTCACGGCAATGAGTCATCCCCATTATGCTCCGTTCCTGTGCCAGTGAACATCACACAAAATGTCCCTCACTGCCCAATGTGAAAAGTGGAAACGAAAGGAGTTTTGGCAAGCCAACAGCCCGCACAGGTACGCTGTGCATAATGACGCCGCCAGAATGCCAACACAAAAGTACTCTACGAAAAATACTGTTCATCGTCGAAGGAATCGGCAGTCATCAGAAAGACTTCATTGACCCGGGTTTTATCCCATATGGCTCGGTCTCTTTCCACGGGGTGACCCGCCAAAAGCGCAGCACAAAGCACGAACTCCGTAGCTCCAACGACGACTCCCAGGAGTCTCCGAGAAAAATTCACCCATGAACCGAATAGGCAAACGAGTCAATTCAGCAACGGCTCCATCGTTCCGTACACGCAGTTCACGCCACAAATAACCGCGGACAGATGTAAAAGCATTCCACACGAAATTCACAGCTCACAGTGTCGAGCCACGCACTCAGTAGCAGGGCGACTGAACCATTGATATGTATCAGTATCCGAACGAACCGGTAAACAACAGTACACACACATGGCAACGTTCTACATGTTAGTTGTAGATCCTTTACAAGACGTAGCAGTCAACTCCTGCATTTGTTGACTGTTTGTGACTCCCGGGCAAGCTTACGTTCAGTAGTTTGCCATTGCTTTCTGAACGACTGATAGTCATAACATTCTATGGAAAACAACGCAGGGCGGTCAGCTTCCAAATCGCCCGCAGCTGTGTTTCGAACGCGGTGTGTCGGGTTACGAATTGCATTCGCGACTCCTTCGCCACAGAGCCGGCTAAGCAGGGTCTAAACAAGGCATGTTAGACTGCGGCTTGCAGGCCACGTGCGGCCCGTTATTAACTCAAGAGCGGCCCGAGCAAAGTCCAATTTTCAAATGCTTGTATGATCGCCTTTTACCCTTACGGTTAAATACGCAATATTCCATCATATTATAAAAGAATGCAAACTACTTCGACTGCTTACAGCGCATTGCAAGCAACAAACATAACTTTGATCTTAACTAATCCGCATTATTAAATTACTTTCTACCCTTTAATTTACTTAGATATTTGCTTGCATAAATAGACGCTGGCCACGTGGGTTGTTTATATAAATGGTTCAACTGACTAACTGAATAAGCATACATACAGAACTCCAAATTTACAGTTTACATTTTTACGAAATTTATGTTTATTCTCTCGCAACTTGGCACAACTTACATCTCAAACTGTTCGCTTGCATGTTTGTCCACAGTGTTCAACTCAGAAGGCGTCAAGCCTTGAAAACACACTAGCGACTGCTGTTACTGGCAGAAAGAAAAGACTACTTGACCACTAATTAAGACGGTGGCGCATTTCAAGTGAAGTGGGGGTCGTTATGAGTGTGCACAAGTGTTACGTCACAAACCCACTGTTTGCTATACAATAAAAACATTGTTTCTCTAAAGGAGAACAATATCAAAAGATGTTTCGTAATGAATCATGCGTAATACGCAAAATATGAAGCGCTGAATCAAAGCTCAAAGAATTTAGAAATAACCTCAGCCAATAATAGACACACCGGTCTCTCTGGCCGAGGGGTTAAAACACTTTCTCTGTAATCCCGTTTATCACGCAGTCTCGTAGCGGACGAGAGCTGGAAGCGGTTCGACCCCCGCTGGTGACTTGCGGGATAACTGAGCCGGTCGCTCAGAAAGCAATGGCAAACTACTGAGCGTAATCTTGCCAAGAAATCAACAGACAGCTGAAAGATGCTGCTGTTGACAGCGATGTCCTGTAAAGGATATGCGAATAAAAAAAAAATAATAGACATGCAGTTGGCCAGCCTATGTGTCGTGCCGATGTTATTAGTGCTCTTAGGGAGATGTCGAGAGCTGAGGACTTTGACGCCAGTGAATCCACATCGTTGTCCAGAACAAGAGACTCGGGAGTATGAAATAGCACGGACATGAGAGGAACATCGGGAGAATGAGGAACCTCATCAACCAACACAGAGCTGATACTATTAGCCGCTAGACACGGATGTATATGGTGTGGGAAAAAAGGCGTGGGGTGGGGGAAGGATTTGAGCATCTATGGACTTTTCCACAGCGCAAGGATGATACCCAACAGATAACTGACATGCTTTGTGAAAGTACAGAAAGGAAATAATGTTTCTGTCTCTGCCAGTTACGAAAAAAGCTATTGCAATCGGCGTAAAATAACAGCCGGGTAGTGAGTTCATTGAAACATATTTGGTAAAAACAGCGGAAACTGTGTGATCTGTGAAAGCATTTTTGTTGATTTGTTCGCTCGGTCGCTCGCTTTGAGCTCAATCGTAATCTACTATATACACCCATACTCATAATTTGCTCTTATTTCAGCCAATCGGCCAAAGTATTAATTACTTCGTATGTTATATAACTTTACAGTATGCACCTAACAAGCTGCAGCGAAATATGCCAGGCAATAAATGGTGAATCATATCGTTGGTGTTTAAATTCACTAAGAAGTATATTTTTTGGTACTTACTTTATATTTAGTATAAAATGGAAGTGTGTAAAAGTCAGCATACAAACAGTAAATTCCAACTTAGTAGTGAAAGAACGCAAGAATATACACATATGGATGACTGAGGAAATTATAAACAAAACGATACAAAGAAAGAAAGCTAAGAATACTCCAGGATACACATTAGTGAACTAAACATACGTAACATGTGTAGAACAGGTAAAGAAACATGGATTCGGACAAAATGTCGGGAAATAGAGGAACTAGAAACAAAACAACACAAAAGAAGTGCTTAGCAATATAAGAGGACTTGCAAACAAGAAAAATCGTATAGCAGAAAACACCACAAAACTATCAGCTCGATGAGCAACATTATTAAGATACTCCATAAGATCATACAAGAATGAGTTAAAAACAAACTGGATAAACGAGTGTGCGAAGAACAATTTGGTTTTCGTAGAAACAGCGGCACCACAGAAACCATAATTTGCTTAACGCTTCAGGATTTTGACTGGAAAATATGTAGAAGCACAGAAACATGGTTATGTAAGCTGTTAGTTAGTTAGTCGCGGTTCCAACTTCACAGCAACTGATTATGTAAGTTGTATAGACTACAAGAAAGCTTTTGAAATAGTACAATGTGAACAGCTAAATACACGTCTTCAGGAGACAGTATTAGATGGACAAGTTATCGGAGTTTCAGTAACATATGCACGGAACAATGGGAGACAGTTACATACGAAAAGAATTGCTCAGTACACATTGACATGTGAACGCGGTGCGACGGTTGCTCACGATACATCGACATGGCAGAAGCGGCGCCATAGTTGCTCAGTACACACAGACATGTGCACGCGGCGCCATAGTCGCCCAGTACACACAAACATATGGACGTGGTGCCATTGTTGCTCAGTACACACAAACATATGGACGTGGTGCCATTGTTGCTCAGTACACACAAACATATGGACGTGGTGCCATTGTTGCTCAGTACACACAAACATATGGACGTGGTGCCATTGTTGCTCAGTACACATAGTCCGCATTGGAACTGATTTTTACAATTGGACCAGAATCCCAAGTCGACCCAGCCTAAAACGGCTGCCAGGAAATATCTTAGGAGATCAAGGCGACTGATGTGATATTGACCATAGCAGCCACCTAGTGTCGATTGGTCCACACACATATGGGTCTAGAGTCTAGACCATATGTCCAATGCGTGTTACGACGTGTAAAAATATCCTTTACTTACCTTATGCCCAATATGTTTTAGGGCGTGGAACACGTTTTTATTATTATTATTATTATTATTATTATTATTGTTTTTGTTATAATTGTTGTGCGCTCTCTCGCTTTGAAATCAAGCGTAGTCCATACGCACTATTTACTGTAGTGATGGACTGTATTTTTGCGTGTGGATTAGCTTTCCCTATTAACAGGGTCCCTCGCCATCAGGCGAACCCACTCCGAATTCAGGGGTAATTGTAATTTACGTCCCCAAGTCAAGGACGAAAGGTCAACATTTCAGTCAAGCTGTCCGGTGTAGGGGATGAACCGCTAACCTCAGCATCAGCACACCGGATGTTTAAGAACACGCGTTCCACTCGGCCATGCGGACACGCTGCTATTATTATTATTATTATTATTATTATTATTATTATTATTATTATTATTATTATTATTATTATGTTCCAGGTGCGAACAGAAAGAGGTCACGTTAAATTTTAAATTTCCGTGGGGATAATAAATGCTCCACATTCAAACAATACCTGTAGCAATGTGTTTTCTTTCAGATTAAGTATTATTCATTTATTCACTTCTTATGGTGTGTTTAGTTTAGTTTTGTCGACGGATTAACATCACGGCACACGGGTGTAACCCATAAGTACTCCGTTCTACTCCTAACTCAAGCCTGAGTCCGGAGAATCTCAGATTAGTGCACGAACTCCGTAGCACCAGCGAGGATCCTGAAATACTTTGGGTAGACTTTTAACTCGAAATTTTGCCCGGGCAGCGCCGTTAGGCTACTCTTTTTCGATTTCCAAATGCCAAGGGATTTTGTTTACGGGCGCAACAATACACACGGACGTCCGATGAAAAGTCCACGTGAAAATAATCCCGGCCCTCACCGGGGCTTGAACCCGAGACCTCTAGCACTCGAGGCGGACTTCATAGCTTCAGACCACTCAGACTTCTTATCGTATGTAACTCTGCAGTATGCACATGACGAGATGCAGCGAGATATGCCAGGCAATAAATCGTGCAACAAATTGTATGTGGCTTCTCCACATTAAAAAATCACATTACTCTTGTAAAAACCAAACTGGAGGTAAAATTCGAAGGCAGGCGAGCAAAAGCTAGACAGCGAGACAAGTGCGAAGATCAGATTAAGAGATAGACGAACAGCAGTGTTTAGAGTATACAACCAGACCGAGAGACGGTGGTGCTGGAAATCAATTGCAACCAACCTTAATTGTGGAGATGACACCTGAAGATTGCTTAATACTAAATATACCTATACAACTAACTCACCAACCCATACAACTTACGTTCAGACACATTCAAAATGCGACTAACCTTTCAACTACCTAACGAAATAGAGAAGTGTATGGCACAGCACAGAATCACATGGCCGCCTGACGAACTCCCTCACTGCTGACCATCCGTCCAGACACTGGTTATCTATGGGAATGAAAACCGGAAATAAAAACAAAGATATCTGGAACCAGGGCAAAGAGCGGAACCAGGTTCGCGTGACATGCCGCTCTCACCGGCGTCTCTCTCCTCCAGGGTGGAGAACTCTTGTGTGAAACTGCTTCCACAGATGTTTGATTTCGCCAGAGTTGTGTTCCCCATCAACAGCCCATTTTTATCGTTGAAAGCACTATCCGCTTATCGCCACACAGCTACAGAGACACAGTTGGTACCGCACATGTTTACAAGCACACCTGTCTGGTGGGATGTGGCGGGATTTGCATTTTGTAGTCGGGGTAGTAAAAAAAAAAAAAAAATAAGAGCGCTCGCTGTTACACTTCCGGTGCGCTGATGGTGAGCTAACCACTACACCCGCTTTATGTTGGACTTAAACGTTGGCTTCTCGTTCAGAAAGCAATAGCAAACTACTGAACGTACAGTTCCATTGAAAATTAACCTGGGGTTGATCACGACGTCCAGCAAAGGATATGCAATAGATTGTGCATATCTCATCGTAGAGGCTTATCGAAATCATCATCATCATCATATACTATGCCGACAAGCGTGGACGTCCATGTTTCGCCATCTCACACGATCACCAGAGTCGTGGATCAGCTCTGTGTTCTTGTCTCGACCATACCTCTCTATCTTTCCCTTGTTATTTCCCCCGCATCTTATCTGAATATCAAAAATAGTTGCATATCCTTTACAGGACGTTGCAGTCATCACCAGTATTTTTTGCTCTTGTGATCTCTTAGCAAGTTTACGTTCTGTAGGTTGCCATTACTTTCTGAACGATCGGCACCCATACCATTTCGTAAAAAACAAATGCAACGTGGTCTGCTACCAAATCGAGAGCAGCTGTGTCTCTTATCAGAATAGTTTTCATTTGTTATTAGATTTCGAACCGATGACATAATCGCCCTGTATCACCAGGGCCCACACAGGAAGCGAAGAATAGTTACACCGTAACCTACCATGCATGTCGTAAGAAGAGGCTGAGGAGGGTTGGCATGAAACTGCCTCATTCCGTAGATGATGGGGTGGGGCGAGCTGCAAAATCCAGTCTACAAAGGGCTGGGTGTGAGTCGGGTGATGACCTCAACTCCATTGGAAAATGAAAGGCAGAAGAAGAGGCTGATATAATTCCTGATCTCTGGGTCATAGATCGGATGCTAAACTGTTGCTGTTTCTCTCACAGGATAAACTGCCATTATGTGGGCCTACAACTATGGTGCTATTGTGGGCGATCAGGACTAGAAGTTATGCTGGTGTGGTAAATATCTCCACAAGGGTACAACTATGAATTTGCACACTTCAATGACCATAGATCTCAGGTTCTTCTATAAGAATTCATCATTGGCAGAATGATGCTTGACCAGTGGATGATGCCGGTGGATGATGTGGTTGCTATCACTCAATCAGGTTTTACTTTCCGAAACATTTCCTGTTACCAATTTCAATTTTACGAATCGGTCTCCATGGGATTCCAACCCATGACCACTGAGCCGGTAAGGAATCGTCTAGCCACTACACTACCGCTTTTCCCAGTCCCCTGATGAGCCATATTCGACTAGGATTCATAAATCGATTCATTAAAAACATGACGAATCAATGATACTTCGCTCTGCTGAATACTACTTTTGTTCTACGATCATCGTCAGTTATCCTGATGCAAGTTTTTATTAAGTTTCTTTCTTCAGTTTGTCATCCTAACATGAGATTACAGCACTAAGAACTGTTCCATATGTGCTCCATCTCACTCAAAATATGTGTTGAAGTATGAATAATTATAGTTCAACTGGTCAGTTGGTTACACACGCACCTATTCCGCCCTCTGCCACGATTCTTCCTGCTAGTGCGAAAGTGAATTTCTGGTTCCATTAGATGGAGTTGTATGTGGTCATTGATACGTGTTTCCTCTAGGAACAAAGGATTATTTGTAGACTTGTATCATGTCTCTCTGGCTAAAACTCCGTGTTTTCCCTGGATGTAAGCCAAACCATTACCATTTTCACGTATACCACCATGGCCCAGACAGGAGAGCCACTTCAGACCCTGCATGTGCCTTCTCCTTCTTTGTTCATCCGAAATGTTTGTTTTGTGCGTAGATACGATGTGCCTGTTTACAGCACAGCTGCGATATTTCTTTTTCTTCTTCTGCGTTCATCCGGAGTGTTTTTTCAGATGTAATTGCGTTGTGCCAAGTTTATTTGCGCCCTTAGGCCGACCCATCCGATTCTGCGGGTGTTTGTTGACCGGGTTAACCTTCCCGGGTGCTACGATATTTCAGCCTTTCGGCCTACCCATCCGACTTCTTCGGGCATTTGTTGATCGGGTTAAATCACTGGGTGTTTTGTAGAACGGCCCACACTTTCAGTGTTGTGGTGTCATATGCATCTCTCCATCTAATTGAGGTGCCTAGTTGGCTGTTTAGAGCAGCCGAATGCATGCCTGTCAGACCTCAAGGGAAGGCAGAGGCAGACCACAGGCATTCCTTGCCACCCAAGTAGGATTCCATAATTGCAGAGCCGACACATAGAGTAGGTTTGATGACTTTACATGTGTCAGCCATTTACAGCAGAAATATCCGATCTGAACCTGCCCGATCTTTCACTGAGATTCAATTACAATGACCGCCTTATTGAATCGTGTAGCTATATCAAGCCGCAGTGACATCCGTCACTTCTACTCTCATGATGCTTATCGTGCTAGAATATACTCCCTTATGCCGCGCAATGATCTTGCCCCTACATCAAGCTGTCAAGCGCCCTTCAGAATGAAATGTGAATATGATCTCATTTCCCCATATCCAATGATAATGAATACTGCTCGTTATCTATTCACCTACCTGACTAAGCAGAGAGAGAGAGAGAGAGAGAGAGAGAGAGAGAGAGAGAGAGAGAGAGAGAGAGAGAGAGAGAGAGAGAGAGAACGACCGAACGAATTAACTTTATTTTCAAAGAGTTACAGGTTGGACACGCAGACCCGTTTTACGTTCAGCATTACCAGAGCCTCATCTTTCCCACAGCATTGATATATTCCGTATTAAACATGTTAAATGCATGTAGAACTACTCATAATACGAGGGTAAGTTAATAAGTAAGTCACAAATGGCTGTAGAAAAATAACGAAATATGATAACAACTTGAAACTAGTTTATTTGTATACATACATTGTAACTTTATTTCTCAACATAATTTCCACCAACA
The DNA here is from genome assembly GCA_963921405.1 of Cepaea hortensis. NCBI lineage: Eukaryota > Metazoa > Mollusca > Gastropoda > Stylommatophora > Helicidae > Cepaea > Cepaea hortensis. The sequence goes on along the minus strand of OY992877.1, from coordinate 20,254,219 downwards.
TTGATGCACTTATCCCATCATTTTATCAGTCCTCTCATAGAACTGCGTGCTTTGTTTTAATTTACCGGCCATCCCACAGAACTTTGTGACTTACTTATTGACTTGCCCTCGTACCGTTTTCTACCCAGCTATGCACCGCTTTACGGGACAAACATTTGTCAGCATAATCATTGACAACACACATTGGCGGGAGACATTTCGCAAATGACGCCGAAGTTGAATGTGAAGTGAAAACATGGTTTAGAAAACAGAGCACGCAGTTCTATGCAGCCGGTGTGGGAGGAATGATAAAAGGTGGGATAAGTGCATCAATGTTGGTGGAAATTATGTTGAGAAACAAAGGGAAATGTATGTATAAAAATAAACTGGTTTCAAGTTGTTATCATATTTAGTTATTTTTCTACAGCCATTTGTGACTTACTTATTAACTTACCCTCGTATTATGAGCTCTGGGCCAGTGTTGCCATCTCCCTTTGATGAAAAAGCACCAAAATCGACGCAAAAAAAGCACCAAAACGCACCAATTTTTTTTTGGAAAGCACTACAACAAAAAAAAAAGCACCAACTGTTTTTATTACAAATGTAACAAGGTAGCACATTATAATTTATTATTATCACTTCATATTACAATGAAGCTTATTCCAGATCCGCCAAATCCCAATCAGAACTACTTTCGAGCCAAAAATACTCTAAATTGCAATACTATTTTTTGGGAAATCACTAAAATAAGCACTGGCTTTATTCATTCAAAATGTTATAAAGTAGCACATTATAATTTATTATTATCACTGAATATTAGAATGAAGTTTATTCCAGATCTGCCAAATCCCAGTCAGACAACTCCTCTTCAGTTTCTGTAGCTATTTCCTGCTGTGTTTGCTCCTGCGATGATGATGATGGTGATGATTGAAAGAAACGTGTATATGCCTCCTGTGATACCATTTTTCGTAGAATATCCTTAGGTAGTTTTTAATCATGACAGCATTTGTCATATCTTTTTATTCCATATCTAATAGTAAAAACAGCTGTCAAACTCTTGATGTTCAGTCTATTCAGCAATTTTGATGTTATAACTCCCATCTGACTGAAAATACGCTCCACGTCCGCATTAGAATGAGGTAAAATGAGCACACTTAAAGCTAAATCTGTAAGATCTTGAAAAGGATTTTCACCGGTGGCATCCCTGTATGAGGCTATTTCTACCCACAGTCCAAGATTGTCAGAGGTCTGTGTCCACTGCATATGATGAAGTTTTCTCCACTGGAAATCGATGCAGGTGAGAGTAGCTGCATCTTCTACAAACATTTTAGCAAGATCCAATATACAGGGTGTCATTGGCTGTAGACATTCACTTCCACTAAGACATGTCATGGACTGAACACTCGAACGTTATCGGGCAAACGTAAAAGCAGCTGTGTCAACAGCTCTATTAAAAACTGGATGCACCTTCCACGAATTTCTTTCTCATCAGTAACCTGGTAGCCTGCTATTTCTTTCTCAAACTCATAACCTAGATTGGAATTAGGATCTAGATAATCTTGAATAGCATCACTTTCTGTTATCCCCCCCCCCCCCTCCCCCAGGAATAGCAATCGTTGAACTGATAGAATCAGTAAGTTGGACAAGATCGCTGAGTAGTTTTGTTGGATCCTGTATCTGCTTCGAATTTCTTATTCACATTTTGAACTTATCCGAGAATATGCTTGAGAAATATGAGATACACATAGTTTTTCATGTCGCTAAACATAGAATTTAGAAGTTCTGCTGTATAACAGCGCTCGTTGACTCTTGCTATATCAAAATGAGTTCTGAGCTCGACCCACTGCTGCAATATTCTGGCAATGGCAGATTGAATGGACATCCATCGTGTCTGGCTTAATTGAACAACCTCCAGCGGATGTTGTCCATCATTTATTAAAGCAAAAAGCTCCCTGTACTTTGCTTGACGAAGACTTGAGTGAGAAAACCAGTCATATGTTTCTCTAATCATAAACTCTATGTTCCTGGGCAGACAAGCAGCTGCAGCCTGTGACACTGCCAGCTGAAGGGAATGACATACACAACTAACTAGTTCCAGATGAGGAACTTCGGATTTTAATTTTGTATATACTCAATTGTTTACACCTTCATGACAGATGTATTGTCAGTGCCGAGTGCAACTAGTTTTTGAAACTCAAGTCTATTCTTGTTTAAACAATCTTTTAACGCATTGCATATTGCCTGCGCGTTGCAGTCATTCACTTCAACTAAATCGTATTAAAGGGAGTTAAATTACGTGAATATTGCGCGGTAATGTACTAAGATTGTTTTACTCCCTAGCTTCAGTTGAAATTCGGCTTTTTAGTGTTACCGAAATGATTTTTGAAGTAATTTTTACCCACTCCAAAAAAGCACCAAAAAATATTGTGAAGCATCAAATTCGCGCGGGCGCGCTAAATGTAAACTTGTGGCACTAAATGACTTCAAAAAGCACTAAATTTGGTGCGAAAAGCGTCAACATGGCAACACTGCTGGCATACGTACAATGTGAACTAAACATGGTATGAGACAAACATGCATTCATACATGCACACAGACACACATACACATACGCACTCTCACACACATACATACTTACATATACGCTTACGTACATGCATACACACACTGACACGCACACAGAGATAGAGAGATAAAGACACACACGCACACGCACACACACACACACACACACACACACACACAGAGAAATAGAGATACTCGTATTGTGCCAAACCCCTTCTAACCTGACATGTAGTTAGGTAATTTTTTTCAGGCTGTAGGCATAATCCCCCCCCCCCCCACCCCACCCCCACACACATATATCAAACACACACGTCACACATAAACCCATCACACAAACATTACACACACATCACACGAACATCACACAAACATCACACACACCACACACATCACACACACACACATCACACAAACCCAATATTCACGCATCCGTACATATTTTGCCAAACCAAGGTCACTTGAATAATTGAACGCGGCAGGAAGCCTCTAGCGAACATGTTCCGCACAACAGACATAGTGAGCATTCAGATCCCAACAATGCATAATATTGTCAGCCCGAGGTGCCGCCTAGGTCTCCGGTTACAGTTGTGTAATTAGTCGCCTAGCACAGAACGCAGTGTAGGGAATAAGCTGTTCATTCTTTCAAGGATTTGGCATGGCTCCCTGAGATTTGATTCCGTCAGGAGGGGAAAGAAGGTGGGATGTGAGGGGAGGTGGGGGGAGGAAGGAAGGTGTGGGGTAGGAGGAACGAAAAACTAGACAGACAGAATGACAGACATATGAGTGAACGGATGAATGGAGGGAAACGTAGACAGACGGAGGAATTAACGGACAGACGGGTAGAAAGATGGAAGAGTAGAAACGGGCCGGCAGATAGACAGTCAGACAGACAGATGAGTCGACGGATGAATGGAAACGTAGACAGACAAAGGAATGAACCGACAGACGGATAGAGAGATGAAAGAGTGGAGACGGGCACACATACATATCGGGGGAGGTAGGACTCACAGACCGACAGACATATGGATAGATATACAGGCGGAGGGAGGGACGGGCGGGCAGACAGGCAGATCGACGGGTCGGCAAACACACATACACACGGGCACGCTGACGTTAGCTGAAGACAGATAGACTGACAGACTGGTAATCGGACAGACAGACGTGTAGACAGATATTGAGTCGGTCATTCAGACAGACATACCACGGTTAACGCCTATGCATATTAAATATAGTGTGAAAATGAAGATTCAACTGAAGTAACGCACAAGAAAAACAACTATTTGAAACAAGTTAATCAACTGCCAGAACCACTGTATCATGTGAACGATGTGACACTTCTGTTTGTTATCGTATGTCTAGCCATGTGGCATAATGTGGTGTTGTTTTACACTGGAGTTGTTTTTTCAAGCAAGTATACGTTTTTGCTGATTTTCTTTTATTGCTACTGAAATAATGCCCTTGTATGTTCTTCATCATCATCTTGTACCATGTCGATAAACGTGGGTGATTATGTTTCACACCTTACGCGATCACCAGAGTCATGGATCAGCTCTGTGTTTTTGTCTCGATTATGCCAGTGGCCAAGCCATCTAGATATTTACTTCTCTTCTTTCCTCTTGAACTTTTCCCCTCTACCTTGCCAGTTGTCACCAAGTTCTCCAGTTTATTTCATAAATGCCCCAAAACTCTCGACTATCAACGTCTAGTTCCTCTAATCAGTTTACAGTTTCATTTCAGTTATCAGTTCAGTTATCAGTTGGGGTATCGTCATTGCACTCCGGACAGGTCCATAGGTGCTCAGATCCTCCCCCAGCATATGCATCAGCGTCCAGTGGCTAATAGTGCCACTGTATTGGTTGACGAGGCCCCTTGTTTTCTCAATGTACCTCTCGCGCTTGGCCGTTCCGATTCTTACTCCCAAGTCTCTCATCCTGGACAACGATGTGGATTCTCTGACGTCAAAGTCCTCTGTTCTCGACATCTCTTTAAGGACGTTAATACCATCGGCGCGATCCATGGGCTGGCCATCTGCAGGGGATGCAGAGCTAGCCAGTTTATCAGCTCGTTCATTTCCCTCGACTCCCGCATGTCCCGGGACGAAGATGAAGGTGACTTTACGGACAACAGACTTCCGCAGCGAATCAGTCCACTGTCTACGTACAGATCCTGCATCGACCTTCCGAATCATGCTCATTGAATCACTTAGTACACACACGTTGGTATAATGCTGTGATTCCAGCCATATGAAAGCCTGTGTCACTACCATCACCTCCATCGTCATGCTGCTTGTGGTCATGGAGTGGGCACCACTGGATTCTTGAACGGTTCGGCCCGCTGAACGGGCTGTAAATGCCCACGCACTTCTCTACTGCTTTACAACAGATCCATCTGTATAGATGAGCACTTCGGGGCTATCTGAGTGTTCATAGATGAGCGCGTTGACTTCTGCATTGACAGCGGCAGGGTTCTGCTCTCTGCACCGTCTGTCGAGTGTGATGATGCAGGAGAAGATGCACTTAAAAGCTGGAGACACAGGCAACCAATCCTTGCCGATGTTGATATTGGTAGGACTGCAGACCTGTCTGATGACATCTTCCGCCCGACCCATCCATGATTTGCCCCTCTTTAACTTGTCGCCCTTTTCTCTGAATATATCTTCATGCAGAAGGTACTGCTCAACTGCACTTATTTTTAAGTATGCGCGAGCTCTCCAGATCTTGATCCTGTGTTCCATTGTCGGGAAGTCAAGGAGGTATCACAGCTGGTGTCTCTCGTGCAGCCCAAAATGATGCGCATGGCTTTGTTTTCATTTGTTTCTTGTATCCCTTGCTCATACGTTTTTCCATCTGTCCGTGGTATTCTTTACATGGTCCCCAGAAACCACATTTCCACTGCCAATAGATGATTTTCAGCTTGCCTGTTCATTGTCCACGTTTAACATACATACAAAAGTACAGGTTTGTTACACAAGGTGTAATACTCAACTGTCTTAACTCTTTGGGCCTTATTGCATGTTTGGTAAAAATGTAAATGATCCTTTCTAACGCCTTTGGAAGTATAGGAAGTATAGGAAATAAATGAAGTATAGGAAGTGTAGAAAGTGTAGGAAGTATAGAAAGTGTAGGAAGTATAGGAAGTGTAGAAAGTGAAGGAAGTACAGGAAGTGTAGGAAGTACAGGAAATAACGAAAGTATAGGAAGTAAAGGAAGTATATGAAGTATAGAGAGTATAGGAAGTATAGAGAGTATATGAAGTATAGAGAGTATATGAAGTATAGAGAGTATAGGAAGTATAGAGAGAATAGGAAGTATATGAAGTATAGAGAGTATATGAAGTATAGAGAGTATAGGAAGTATAGAGAGAATAGGAAGTATAGAGAGTATAGGAAGTATAGGACGTATATGAAGTATAGGAAGTATAGAGAGTATAGGAAGTATAGGACGTATAGGAAGTATTGGAAGTATAGAGAGTATATGAAGTATAGGAAGTATTGGAAGTATAGAGAGTATAGGAAGTATAGGAAGTATAGAGAGTATATGAAGTATAGGAAGTTTAGAGTGTATATGAAGTATAGGAAGTATAGATAGTATATGAAGTATAGGGAGTATAGAGAGTATATGAAGTATATGAAGTATAGAGAGTATATGAAGTATAGGAAGTATAGAGAGTGTAGGAAGTATATGAAGTATAGAGAGTATATGAAGTATAGGAAGTATAGAGAGTATAGGAAGTATATGAAGTATAGAGAGTATATGAAGTATATGAAGTATAGAGATTATATGAAGTATAGGAAGTATAGAGAGTATAGGAAGTATATGAAGTTTTGAGAGTATAGGAAGTATATGAAGTATAGAGAGTATAGGAAGTATAGAGAGTATATGAAGTATAGGAAGTATAGAGAGTATAGGAAGTATATGAAGTATAGAGAGTATATGAAGTAAAGAGAGTATATGAAGTATAGAAAGTATAGGAAGGATAGAGAGTATAGGAAGTATATGAAGTATAGGAAGTATATAGAGTATAGGAAGTATAGAGTGTAAATTAAGTATAGAGAGTATATGAAGTATAGGAAGTATAGAGAGTATATGAAGTATATGAAGTATAGAGAGTATATGAAGTATAGGGAGTATATGAAGTATAGAGAGTATATGAAGTATAGGAAGTATAGAGAGTATAGGAAGTATATGAAGTATAGAGAGTATATGAAGTGTGGGGAGTATATGAAGTATAGGGAGTATATGAAGTATAGAGAGCATATGAAGTATATGAAGTATATGAAGTATAGAGAGTATCTGAAGTATAGGGAGTATATGAAGTATAGAGAGTATATGAAGTATAGAGAGTATATGAAGTATAGGAAGTATAGGAAGTATAGAGAGTATATGAAGTATAGGGAGTATATGAAGTATAGAGAGTATATGAAGTATAGAGAGTATATGAAGTATAGGAAGTATAGGAAGTATAGAGAGTATATGAAGTATAGGGAGTATATGGAGTATAGAGAGTATAGGAAGTATAGGAAATATAGGAAGTATATGAAGTATAGAGAGTATAGGAAGGATAGGAAGTATAGAGAGTATAGGAAGTATAGAGAGTATAGGAAGTACACGAAGTATAGAGAGTATAGGAAGTATAGAGAGTGTAGGAAGTATAGAGAGTATAGGAAGTATACGAAGTATAAGTAATGTAGGAAGTATAGAGAGTATAGGAAGTATAGATAGTGTAGGAAGTACACGAAGTATAGAGAGTATAGGAAGCATAGAGAGTGTAGGAAGTATAGAGAGTATAGGAAGTATACGAAGTATAAGAAATGTAGGAAGTATAGAGAGTATAGGAAGTATAGAGAGTATAGGAAGTATAGAGAGTGTAGGAAGTATAGAGAGTATAGGAAGTATACGAAGTATAAGAAATGTAGGAAGTATAGAGAGTATAGGAAGTATAGAGAGTATAGGAAGTACACGAAGTATAGAGAGTATAGGAAGTACACGAAGTATAGAGAGTATAGGAAGTATAGAGAGTGTAGGAAGTATAGAGAGTATAGGAAGTATACGAAGTATAAGAAATGTAGGAAGTATAGAGAGTATAGGAAGTATACGAAGTATAAGAAATGTAGGAAGTGTATAAAGTAAAGGAAGTATAGGAAGTACAAGATGTATAGGAGGTATAAGGAGTAAAGGAAGTATTGGAAGTATAGAAAGTAAAGGACTTTTTTCACGTCTAACTGCGTATTGGGTATATGGTGTTAACGCCATGTATTTGTACGCCATTCCGCAAAAGATAGGCGATGTGCCACCTTTGCTTTCCAGTACATTTCCTGGTACCTATGTTCAGACAGGGTGGAACTGGGAGCACATATCAATCAATCAACAAGGTGCCGTCTCCATAATGAAGGTTGGCTGCAATGGATCTCCAACACTGTCTGTCTCTTGCCTTGACTGTACATTCTGTCAGGCTGATGTTCGTCCATCTCTTGATGTTATCCTCCCACTTGTATCGTTGTCACCTCTTGCTCGTTTGCCCTCAACCTTGCCTTCCAGTATGGTTTTTATAAGAGTATCATGTCTTTTAACGTGGCCAGAATATTTCACTTGTCTCCTCTTTATTTCGTTCATAAACTCTCTCTTCATTCTCAGTGTTTCTAGGACTTCTGCATTTGATTGTTTTTGTTTCCATGAAATACGACCTATTCGTCTGTATATCCACATATCCAGGGCTTCTATGCGACCTTCTAGTTGCTTGTTCAATGTCCATTCTTCCGAGCCATACAGTAGCGTTGAATATACGTAGCATTTGATAATTCTCATTTTTAATGCGTTATTAATCTCTCTAGACGTTAATACTGATTTCATGCCGTTGAAAGCATTTTTGGCCATTAATATTCTCTTTTTGATTTCTATTTCACTTCTGCCATAATCTGTTATTATATGTCCAAGATAAGAGAAACGTGTTACTTGTTCTAGTATCTGCCCGTTTACTGTGATGTTCATTGACGACCGTTCCTTTTCACTGCTAATTATCATGTTTATGATTCTTCCATTGATGCTGAGTCCAGGCATTTCAGCTTGTTTGAAAATTCTTTCTGTGTATAGGTTGAAGAGGCTTGGGGACAGTACACATCCCTGCCGTACTCCTCTTTTTATCTCTATAGGTGACGAATAGTTATTGCCGCATCTAGTAGACGCCACTTGTTCCCAGTACAAGTTACTAATAAGTCTGATGTCCTTTCCGTCTACTCCTTTATCTTGAAGGCATGTAATTCGTCTTTCATGTCGTTCATCTATCAAAAGCTTTCTTGTAGTCTATTAAATAAACATATATACTTTTGTGAACTTATATATATTTTTCAATTAACATCCTCAAACAGATAATTGCTTCTCTGGTGCCGCTGTCTTTGCGGAACCCAAATTGTTCTTCAGCTACTTCCTCATCTATTTTATATTGAATTCTTTCTTGTATGACCTTGAGTAATATCTTAGTTATATGGCTCATTAAGCTAATAGTTCTGTAATCCTCACAATCAACAGCTCTTGGCTTTTTCGGTAGTGTGATGAAAATGGATGTTTTCAAGTCCTTGGGGATGTACCCAGTATTATATATATATATATATATATATATATATATATATATATATATATATATATATATATATATATATATATATATATATATATATATCATTACATAATTCTGTGATAGTTTTAATGCCAAAGCTGGATAAGGATAAGGATTTTATCATCTCTGTTGTTATCTTGTCTGGACCTGCAGCCTTTCCTTCTTTCATCTTTCTAATAGCCTTTTCTACTTCAGCCATTAATATTTTTGGTCCATCTTTAGTATTGTATAATGTTGGTCGATTGACCCTGTTGTCCCAGAATAGATCTTCAGTGCACTCTGTCCATATTTTTATTATGTCAGTGTCATTAATTATAATTTCTCAATTTTTTCCTCTGATACAACCGTTTCCGGATATATTACTATTCTTCTTTGTGAACCTTTTTATATGTTCATGTAATTCTTTCGAGTTGTGTTTTATTTCCAGATCCTCCATTTCTTTGCAATGTTTCTGCAGCCACTCTTCTTTGACAACTCTGCACATGTGACGTATTTCTCTATCTATTACTATATACTCCGGAGTGTACTTTGCTTTCTTTCTTTGAGACATATTCTCAATATTTCATCGGTTATCCATAATTGTTTTTTCGTATTGATTTTCACTGGCAAGGTGGTATTTGCAGTCTGAATACTGGTTTTTATACTTTCCCATTTTGTATTAATTTTATCCTCGGGATTTTCACGTCGATATTGTTCCATACGTTCAATGATTAGCCCATCATATCTATTTTTGACTTCAACTATGTATAGTTGACTTATTTCTGGTTGTTTCAGTGCCGATATATCTACTTGAGGTGTCTTCGATTTCCTTATTTCTGGGATTTTAAGTTTTATTTGTAATTTTAAGACTACAAGATTATGGTCAGAGTTGATATCAGCACCGGGGTATGTTTTGGCATTTTTAACATTGTTTTTAAATCTATTTCTAATCATAATGTAGTCAGTTTGGTTTCTTGTTCTGTCTCAAGGGCTTTTCCATGTATACAGTTTCCTAGGGTTATGTTGGAAGAATGTGTTGCAAACAATAATATTGTTTTATTCACAGAACTGTATCAGCCGATCTCCTCTGTCGTTTCTCTTCTCCATACCATATTGCCCTACTATCTGCTTATGTTTATTTTTTCCGACTTTTGCGTTCATGTCTCTCATGACAATTAGGACCTCTGATGATTTTACAACTTTCAGTGTTTGTTGTAGGTCTTCATAATATTCTTCTAGCTGTTCATCACTATAATCAGTTGTCGGAGCATATGTTTGAAGAATTACTATGTTGAATGGTCTTGCCTTAATTTTGAGAAGTATCATCCTATCTTTATGAGTCCAGAATCCACTAATATTTTTCTCTAAATCTCGTTTTACTAAAATTCCTACTCCTCGCTCGTGATGATCTCCTCCTGAATTAATGAATACGTAATCTTCTCTCCTTATTTAACTTGTATATGTCCATCTTGTTTCAGATACGCCTAAGATATCCAAATTCATGTTTTTTGCCTCTGCAATAAGGTTATCAAACTTCCCTGCTTGATATAAGGTGCGTACGTTCCACGCACCAATTCTCAGACTTCTCCTACTTTTCAGGTAGGTATTGTCAGAATGCACCCTTTGAAAAGAATTTGGGATGCAGTCGTCATTATGCACTTCCTAATTCACTATAGGAGTTGTCTCTTCCCTGTGAATATTTACAACAGACTCATCTCCAGGGGGCCAAGAATTACCTGTTTCGCTTTTTTTTCTTGTTGTTGAATTACCATTGCTGTCTTTGGGATATTACATGGTGAGGTCCCAATCTCTTCCACGATGGCCAGCCATGTTAACTATCGTGTCCTGAACACGCCTCATGTGTGCCACACACTCTGCTGTTTCGCTTTCGAAGCCGTTGATCTATTTAGATTCATCCGCCTTCTCCACCATCACAGTTTTTGTATACTAGGGATGGACATTCCCTTAGTAGGATATTACCCCTACTTCACTCATGTAGTTTAGCTAGGCAGCCAAGACTGTTGCCACCGGAGAGGGCACCGCCGTACACAAGCGGTATTCGTGGAGCCATACATGAGCTAGGTAAAGAGATGGGAACCAAAGAGGATCCTCGTCTATCCCTTGGGATATGGCTGCCACTCACTGTGAGGTAATATCCCTCTCTCTCTTTACCCTACACCACGGGAGCACATATCACTGAAGAACAAATATATCCTCCTTGAATGAAATTCGAACATATTGCCAACGGGCCACCAGGCAAGCTTGCTAGCCACTGCACAACCGCGGCTCCGCTTGTATGTTACAAACAAAGACAAGGAGTATGAGTATCCTGTTGTGGAATGCTCTCGAAGACACTGATCTAGTTTTATTCTCATATTCAGAAAAATGTTTGTTTGACAATGCCGTACATATCAGTTTTAAACAATAATTGGAGATAATAAAAAATGTAGGGTAGCTTTAGACACAATCTATTTCTTTGATATCACAAATACTTCTGTCTTCCTATTATTCAGGTTAATGCCTTCTCTTTTTTCACTTTCTACAACCACTGTATATATCCTTTCATGTAGCCCCTTCTGTTGCTATCAAGACGGTGTCATCAGCATAACGTAAGTTATTTATATCATGTCCACCAACCAGGATCCCTAGCATGTTTTCTGTTGATCCCATTATGTGTTCACTGGACAATGAGAACAAATCAGGAGACACCACACTACCTTTCCTTCGTTATCCGAATGTGATCTTCTGTTATCCATGTGTGTGTGTGGAATGTATAGGAGGAGTGGGGGATGTGTGTATGCGTGGGAGATGTGTGTGGGTGGGGATGTGTGTGTGTGGTTGGGGATGTATGTGTGGTTGGTGGGGGTGTGTGGGTGGATGTGAAATGTGTGGGTGGTGGGAAAATGTGTGTGTGGGGATGTGTGTGTGTGGGTATGGTTGGGTGACGTGTGAGTGGGTGAGGGATGTGTATGTGGGTTGAGGCGGATGTGTGTGTGGGAGGGGTATGTATGTGTGGTTGGGGGTGTGTTGGTGGGTGGAGCACGTGTGTGTAGGCGAGTTTGTGTGGGTTGGGGTATGTGGGAGTGGGGAGTTGTGTGTGGGTGGGGATGTGTGTGAGGGATGTTTGTGTGGGTGGGTGCGAGATGGCTAGGTTGGTGACAGGATGTGTGAGTGGTTGGAGGGATGTGTGGTGGGTGGGGGTATGTGTGGGTTATGTGTGAGTGGGTGAGAGATGTGTGTGTGGGTTGGTGCGGGATGTCTGTGTTGGAGGGGGAGGGGTCTGCCACATAACATGATAATATGCATTGTTTATGCTTAAAACATTCATTTGACAATGTTTGTTTTTCCTATGTGAATGTATCATGCACTGTTGATGAACGAAAGATGAGTAATTGGAAGGACCGAATGTAAGACGGGCCTACGTGCCCAATTTGTAACCCTTTTAAAATTCAATTCAATTCAATAACTTTAGGTACAGGTAAAATGATATAGCTTATGTCAAACTTGAGTTGTTATCTTGACCGTCTGTTTCTGTTTCTTTCTCATTCTAACACCTCCTCATACCTTCATTCGATGACCGAGTCAATTCACACTTGCAACAGGCAACAGGTTGGCAACATTTAAGCAGAGCCATCGGTTTTAGAACAGTTGGTGTCATTGTCATTTACTGCCAATATAGTACCTTGCGGTGTATGGCAGAGGGGTCTTTGAGCCTGAGGAATTAAGGCCGCCTGGCTAGTGCAGTCGCCGCGAACTGTGCAGGTTATGATTTTCTTTTTGCACAGTTAGTGTAACAGTGATTAATTGCAATTGCTCAGATGATCACTGTTGCTGCTTGTTTATGGTGTTATTATCCCTGGTAAAACATAATAGGCGAGCTAATATTACAATGCTGACTTTTAACTGACAGAACTATTGGCGAAAGGCCATGTGAACATGTGGATTGGCGCCTCAGACAGAAGATCACACACTCCAAGGCTGCATAAATTACCACCTATCTAAAACCTTCTGATACAGAGAAACAACAGTGAAAGATAAACTATACGACCATTGAGTGAACTAAGCAAGACAGTGAAGTTCATACAAGAAACAACATTTCAGATACAGGCAAATTGCAAGCGAACGAAAGAAGAAGAGGAAGACACTGACAGAACTGCTTCGCTGAGTTATAAATGTTTGACGTGCTATAAAGTAATGCTTTGTAGTTTAACACCTCCTTTATACCTCCGAGAAGGTAGAAAGATGCACTTTGGAACCTCTCCAATGCGTCTCGTCACATTGGTGTCATTAGAGGCTGCTTAAAGTGAGGTAAGTAAGTGCAATGGTTCTACGCCATGTGGCCTACTGGGTATAATCCAATCTAATGCAAGATGTACGGGGAAAAAAAACATTCGCCTCATTCAATCTGCTTCTGCAGCGTCGGTTATACCTGAGGTCCGTTGTTGTTGTTGTTGTTGTTGTTGTTGTTGTTGTTGTTGTTGTTGTTGTTGTTGTTGTTGTTGTTGTTGTTGTTGTGAGTTTTGATTATATTTTTTTCTTTATTCTCTTGCGACTTAGTACTGAACATAACTGGTTATATTTTCTACTCTCTGCTCCTCGGGTTCGCTTGGGTCGAATGTAACTCAATTTGACTGGCATTTTCATTATTGTCTTGAATTGCTCCTGATTAGGACTAGTCCCTGGGAGGACCTGCCAGATTCAGTAGCCTCCCAGTTGTTCGTTGCTTACTCTAAAAGGACTTGTCTTGAACTCTCTTAGTCCTCACAAGGACAGATGTTGAACTCATTTAATGTTCATAGGGTCTGGTGTAGTCAGCATACGGATTGGAACTGAGTATACGTCAGCCTGATATCTTTATGGGCCGATCAGAACTTCGTGGGTAATGTGATCAATAGCACGCCGGTCATCTTTGTATTTCAGGACATTTCCTGGTATCAATTTGAGGCTGAGCCTACATTGAAGTCACAGACTCCGTGGCGAAGGATTTACCGATGCTGTTCGTAATCTCGCATACCGCGTTCGAAACACAGCTGCGTTAGTTTTTTATGAAATGGTATGGGTGCCGGTCGTTCAAAAAGCACTGGCAAACTACTGAACGTAAACTTGCCCAGGAATCACAAACAAAGAAAAAAAATACTGGAGTTGGCTGGTACCTCCATAAGGGATATGCGACTAATTTTAATATTGAAGTCAATTTGTAAAATCCGCATCGATGGCGATTCTAACACGTTATTACTGGCTGCATGGAGCACAAAGATCAAAGTAACAGCTGTCTGGTCTAGACAGTGTTAACATTATAACATGGAACACAGAGGGTCAAAAGTAACAGCTATCTGGTCTATACAGTGTTAACATTATAACATGGAACACAAAGAGTCAAAGTAACAGCTGTCCGGTCTAGACAGTGTTAACATTATAACATGGAACACAGAGGGTCAAAAGTAACAGCTGTCTGGTCTATACAGCTTTAACATTATAATATGGAGCACAAAGAGTCAAAGTAACAGCTGTCTGGTCTAGACAGTGTTAACATTATAACATGGAACACAGAGGGTCAAAAGTAACAGCTGTCTGGTCTATACAGTGTTAACATTATAAAATGGGACACACAGAGTCAAAGTAACAGCTGTCTGGTCTAGACAGTGTTAACATTATAACACGGAGCACAAAGAGTCAAAGTAACAGCTATCTGGTAAAGAGCGTGCTAACATTATAACATGGAACACACAGAGTCAAAGTAACAGCTGTCTGGTCTAGACAGTACTAACATTATAACATGGAGCACAAAGAGTCAAAGTAACAGCTGTCTGGTCTAGACAGTACTAACATTATAACATGGAGTACAAAGAGTCAAAGTAACAGCTGTTTGGTCTAGACAGTGTTAACATTACAACATGGAACACACAGAGTCAAAGTAACAGCTGTCTGATCTAGAGAGTACTAACATTATATTTTATAACATGGAGCACAAAGAGTCAAAGTAACAGCTGTCTGGTCTAGACAGTACTAAGATTATAACATGGAGCACAAAGAGTCAAAGTAACAGCTGTCTGGTCTAGACAGTACTAAGATTATAACATGGAGCACAAAGAGTTAAAGTAACAGCTGTTTGGTCTAGACAGTACTAACATTATAACATGGAGCACAAAGAGTCAAAGTAACAGCTGTCTGATCTAGACAGTACTAACATTATAACATGGAGCACAAAGAGTCAAAGTAACAGCTGTCTGGTCTAGACAGTGTTAACATTATAACATGGAGCACAAAGAGTCAAAGTAACAGCTGTCTGATCTAGACAGTACTAACATTATAACATGGCACACACAGGGTCAAAGTAACATCTGTCTGGTCTAGACAATGCTAATATTATAATAATAGAGAAGTTGTTTAATTTCGTAGATAGCTGCAACGGAAGGAGTTTAAACAATCATTAGGACTGCTTGGAGAAATTGAACACAGTTGTTACCAGAACTAGTGAACGTTATAATTTCACAGAGTGTGTTAATTTCATAAATGGTTGGCACAGAAGGTTTTCGGAGCTATGGTAGCACGTTTGCCTGCAGACCCAGTGATCGTGTGTTCGAATCCCCCGCCAAGAGGTTTTATATACAGAAATGGTCACTCAGTGGAGGGTGTGGCCGGTTCCACGCAGGGTGTCTTTACTTTCCAGAACATGTCACGGTACCCACTTTAGTCTGAGTCGACCTGTGAGACCAAGTCAATTAATAAAAATTCCTGGCTTGAATGGGATTCGAACTTATTACCACCGGGCCGGCAGGCAAGTGATTGGAGCCCGGCAATAAAGAATATAATATGACGAGCCAAAACTGCATATTTAAGAACATCTTTTACATAAATTCATTCAGGGAAGTTGGGACAAGAATTCGTGTGTATTACATAAGTCCTGGCTGTGAATGCTGGGCAATGCATACACTAGCAACAATATCTATGGAAGCCACAGAAATGTAGTTTTATAGAAGCATGCTAAACATATCTTTAATTTTAAAAAGTCTTAAAGGTCCATCGCACAAAGCACTAACTCCGTAGCTCCGGCGACGACCCTCAGGAGCCTAGGAGAAAAATGCACTCGTAAACCGAAAGACGTAGCCCGGATTCGAACCCACAATCTTCGGAGCGCAAAGCAGATAGCTTAACCACTTCGCTACGGAACTCTAGCATACGAAACTGCCAAATTGAGTCATCTAAAGGTTTTGAAAGACGTTAAGAAACTTAAGTGACAAGATACAGGCTTTCGATAGAATAAGACACGTCAACATGATAAAAGAAATGCTTGCAGATTTCAAATTTATGTGCATGTCATTAAACCTGTAACGAACATACATTGGGAACAAAATTCTTCCATAAACACAAACTAATGAATATAGGTCTGTCATATTCATTAGCACATACAAATAACAGATGCATTTAATAACAAGAGCCGACAGAGACAACACTAGCTAAAAGAGTTAATTTGAATAACGAAGACACAAAGCCTTTGTGTCTTCGTTATTCAAATTCATCACGCGAAAAGAGTTAATGGCTGCCAATGAATAGGCCACAGCAAAATGGCAGTACACATGCTGGTACACTGGTCAATCGCAAGCTTTGACGAAGAATGATGGTCCTCGTCAGTAGACAAGGTACTTGATGGTGACGGAAATGATGATGATTATTGTGGTTTAAGGCCAATGAACCCAAATTGCTTGCAAATGGTTCACATTGTGTGCACGTTCGTGAAATGTTGAACAGTTTAAACCACTGATGCATACTACACGCGTTTATAAAGTCAAATGACATTCGCATGCCAGACACTGTACCAGCTAATGACAGAACACTCCGGTACACTCCGGTAACCTCCTGGTGAGTTACGAGCAGATGTGATTCGCTTTTCGAACAGACGAGAGAATCTACGTGAAACGTATACCCTGCTGGGATGTAAATGTCAAAGGGGCGGAGTCGCTTAGAAGTAGGTCGTAAAAAAGGCCTGGTTCGATTCATGGGCTTGGCGGTTGGATAATGCAGCGATGATATACCCCCCGTGTCCCAGGAGTTCGGCATCGGACGTCTAGTCTTTTCCGACAAGGGCGAAAACCTTGGTGATCCCGTAGGTACGACGCATACGTTTAAACCATTCAACATTTGAAAATCGAGGTGTAGGTCGAATATACCTCTGCCCAGGCAACAATTCAAAATGAGAAAATGTAAACACAAATAATATTCACCAAACACGAGATGTAAATGATACGCTTTACTAGAATACTATTCATTCATTCATTCAGTAGCATGTCCTTTGCAGAACCTCGCTCCCATAACAACCTTCCGGAAAACTTCTCGATCATAAGCAAGATGTCCCGTTACCGATACACCCATCTGGAGATCATCCGCCACATCCTGCACCCATCTTCTCTGTGGCCTTCCTCTTCCTCTCTTCCCAGGCATATACCCCTCCATTATTGTTCTCTCCAAACTTTCGTGACGTTTCAAGTGACCAAAATATTTCGATTGTCTTTGTTTTATCGCTTTTATAAGCCAACCTTCTTCAATATTTAACTCCTGAAGTATGGATGCATTTGTTCTTTTCTTTACCCAAGATATTCTTAAAACTCTTCTATAACATTTATATTCAAAGGCATTTAAGCGCTGTTCAGCTTGTTTAGTAAGTGTCCAGGTCTCACAGGCGAATGTTGCAATGGGAAAGATGCATGCTCTTAAAAATCTAATTTTTGTAGTTCTGTCTGTCCCATTCCATAATTTATTCAAAATGGACGTTGCGGGCAGTATGCAACAACAAATAAACAACTATACAACTACATGGAAAAAAAAATATTATATATATCATGTGGTGGTTTACATACATGATTTATGGAATAATGATGAGAAAACAGTGGGCGGATATAAAGAGCAACGAAGATATCGTGAAAGTAGTTCACTCACAAAGATAACGTGTTACACGCATCAAAAAAAGACAGCCCGCATTCTTTTGGGCATGTCATGAGAAGGGCAATGCTGAAGTATGTTGTCACAACGGGAAAGGAGGGGAGAAAAATAATTGGACACCAAGAGAGAAGATGCTAGACAGTTTGACATCAGGACACGGAGGAACATTGGTATCAGAAATGATTGACAGCATAAGAGACAGAAGGCTATAGACAGACATGATCACCAGTACCACAGGAAATAGACTATACGAAGAAGAAGAAATACAAGTAGATTTTATTCATTCGTGATATTGTTTTGAAGATCGTAAGATAATATTTGAAATGTGTATGTTATAATTTGTAATTTTCAGGTCCAACATGCATGTATATGTCACTATCATTGAATGTAAGAAAGAAAGTGCTGAAGTGTTACATAAAGCAGGTTTCCCTTTATATCGGTGTGCAGTGGAACGTGAATGAACACATTAGTAGTCATTAGAAAGAGTTTGGAAGCAACACAGAAATGGTTCCCGAGACGAATATTGCGACTACCTTGGACTGCCAGAGTAACTAACAACGATTACGTAGAAGTGGCTAATGAACGTAGACCATGACACACAAACAGTGCTGTTTGGTCATGTGATGAGAAGAGAGGCATTGGAGAACACCAAGAACAGAGATATGTGGAGAGACATGTAAGCCTGCTCCAGTTGGCTGGGCATATGCATTACTTTTAGGTGCTTAAGGTCATTGTTCGAATGATTAGCCACCTGTAGACTAGAGCATGATTAACCAGCTGTAGACTAGAGCATGATTAACAAGCTGTAGATTAGAGCATGATTAACTAGCTGTAGATTAAAGCATGATAAACCAGCTGTAGACTATAGCATGATTAACAAGCTGTAGATTAGAGCATGATTAACCAGCTGTAGACTAGAACATGATTAGCCAGCTGTAGAGTAGAACATGATTAGCCAGCTGTAGACTAGAGCATGATTAACCAGCTGTAGATTAGAGCATGGTTAACCAGCTGTAGACTAGAATATGATTAGCCAGCTGTAGACTAGAACATGATTGGCCAGCTGTAGACTATCCATCCATCTTTCATGTGCCATGCCGGTAAGCGTAGGCGGTCATGTTCTGCCATCTCACTCGATCACCAGAGCAGTGGATTAGCTCCGTATTCCTGTCTCGACCATGCCATGTGGCCAAGCCATCCAGGTATTTACTTCTTGTCTTCCCCCTTGGTCTCTTCCCTCCGATCTTGCCAGTTGTCACCAAGTTCTCCAAATCATTTCTTCTCATAACATGCCCAACAAATTTTGACTGTCTACATCTAGTGTCTCTAATCAGTTTATGATCTTCATTTGTTTCTTGAAGGACTTGTTCATTGGTTTTTCTGTCTGTCCGTGGTATTCTTTGCATTTTCCCCAGAAACCACATTTCCATAGCCATCAGCTGTTTTTCAGCTTATGTGCTTATTGTCCACGCTTCACATCCATGCAAAAGTATAGGTTTTATGTAGCACCTCAACACTCTTTTTCTCGTTTCAATTGATATCTTTTTATTGGTCAGTATGTTTTTCATCTTGCAACAGGCTACTTTCGCAATGGCAATTCTTGTTTTAATCTCTCCAAGGCATCTCCCATCAGATGATATGACTGTGCCGAGATAACTGCACATGTAAATTGGTAAATACAATTTGATTTGGCGTACAAAATTACAGGTTCTTTTACTGCTGGGACTGGGATCGGTGTGTTTCTGTACCTGATGACTAGAGCTGCAGCACAGAATGTTCGCTCGACTGCTGTGGTGAGCCGGTCCCGCAGACGTTGCATTACGTCATCTCATCGGAAGGTTAGCTGGATGAATACTTTGAGTTTAGGGACTGTAGTTACTTCTGATTTCGGTTTGGGCTGTTGGCAGTGGCGCTTTATAAATCCTGTGGAGTACCCATTCAGGTTTAAGGCATTCTTCAGAGTTTTAAATTCCTCTGTCAGTGTGTCCTGGGTGCATATCTTCCCAGCACGGTCAAACAGGGGTCGTACTAAGCCCCGTTTGTACTGGACAGGTGCGAAGCTCTGAAAATTAAGTATTGGCCAGTCCATGTTTCTTTGCGGTACACCGATCTTTGAATTGTGCCATCTGCTCTACGTCTCATTAGGATATCTAGAAACGGCAACGCTTCGTTGTGTTCGTGTTCCATAGATAAAGAGATGTTTATATGTGTCTCGTTCATTGTGGCCTGGAACGACGTTGCTTGTAGCTCGTCTGTGGTGATAATTAGTATATCGTCCACGTAACGACGGTAAAAGGCCAAGTTATTGATTTCTGAGGATCTCTTTTCTTCTAAGTGTGCCATGAAGATGTCCGCTTGAATAGGTCCATGTGGGCTCCCCATGGCCACTCCGTCAATTTGGCGATATGACTTGTTTAGAAAGTTGAATTGTATGTTGGCAGTACATAATTTTAATAGCCTCTCTAGAATAGCTGATGGTATGCCTAGTTTTAGTTGTTTGTCGCTAATGCGTTCGCTTATTATAATATTATATTCACGGTCTCATCTAATGGAACGTTGGTGAATAAAGAGGCAATATCCATGCATGCCATGTGTTTGTTGTTAATGTCCATAGTATCCAATAATTCCACCAGTTCGAATGTATCCCTGAGTGTTCTTGGATCGAAGGACTGTCGTACTGGCTTTAAAATTTCAGCTAGCCATCTCGCCATTCGGTGTTGTGCCGAGTTAACCATGGAAAGGATCGGTCTTAGTGGGATGCCGGGCTTGTGAAGCTTGGGTAGACCGTACATCTGAGGTGTTTGGGAGCCACGCGGTGTGAGCGTTTTTGCAGTGGCCTCACTGATGAGTCCTACATTCACAAGTGACTGGATTTCTTTCCTCATTTTTGCATCCAGGTCCTCCGACTTGTTGACTGTTTGCTCTACTCTGAATTTAAATGCGTCTGATAATATACCATCCATTTTTCTCTCGTAGTCTGATATGTCCATCAGTACTGCACCACTCCCTTTGTCAGGTTTCAATATTACAACGGTTTTGTTGGCCTTTAACGCTTATAAGGCAGTAAGGTGTTCGTTGGTCAGCGGACATGTCTGTTTAGAGGGGGGGGGGGGGGTTGTGCGATATTGGTGTTCTAAATTTATAAATCGATTGTTTAGTATGCACTGCAAACCCTTAGACCTTAGATAAAATATGTTTAAAATGTCAATGTCCTTTTAGTAGCGTTGCCTCCTTGCGACCATATTTTTACTATCTGCTACAGCCTGTAGCAGATAGTAAAAATATGGTCGAATGGAGGCAACGCTACTAAAAGGACATTGACATTTTAAACATATTGTCTAAAGTTTAAGGAAAATCACTTCACCAAGGGACCCATACGGCCCACTTGCCACTGGGCTAGCTGACACCCGGCCAGTCCGCCGCTAGATCCACTGTCTCCTGCAGCAAATATCTCAAGGTGTAGATGCTAACGTGGCTTCGGGCGGAGGAGCATAATGGGGGAGGATACAAGCATTAACATAGTGCGAGAAAATGCAGTAAAAACACTAAATGTCATGACACGGCAGACCAAGACGTAAGCCTTGGTCGGCAACTGGTCTAGGGTCGAATTTCCGACAGGCGAAAAGCAAGAGCATTGCTTTGCTGCTGATCCGGCAGCTTCTGTAGCTTGCCTTGTTCCAGATGTATTGGTGTTACCTTTCCTCTGGAGTAAACTAGGGAGACCAATATATATATATATATATATATATATATATATATATATATAGAGAGAGAGAGAGAGAGAGAGAGAGAGAGAGAGAGAGAGAGAGAGAGAGAGAGAGAGAGATCATGCTGTAATGGATAACAAGAGGCTCTACAATTCAGCCCAGGCGTTTTACTTCGGTAACACAATAAACTATAGTCAATCAAGACGGCAAGATGCTAATCATTTCACTGACGCAATTGTTTCGTGTATAATTTTCACTTTTTAATGTGAGCACACCGGAAATGTGCGCTAACAGCTGTTTGTAAATAAACACGTCAGTGTGAGCTGTAATCCTGAGATATATGACGGGATAACTGGACTAGAACACATATACCAGCTTTAGCTGCAATTACAAACAAGAAGTAAATAAAATATTCGAATGTTTGGGAATCTGCAATATAATTCAAATTTAGTTTCAGTTGTATCATTTGTATTGTCGCTTTATTAATTTTTAAAAAGTCGCTTAAAAGTCCTCAGGGTCGACTTCATCAGGTCTCTTTCCGCAGCTCAGAAGGCGCCGCACAAAGCACGAACTCCGTAGCTTCAACGACGACCCACAGGAGTCTCAGAAAAATTTCACTTGTGAACCAAAGGACACGGCCCGGAATCGAACCCACAATCACAACCTTCGGAGCCCGAGTCAAACAAACGGCTTGACCACTTCGCCCCAGAGATCCCTGTCTGTAGCAATTCAAAACCTGTTGTATTGTTATTGTAGTGTAGATTAGTACTAGTAATAATAACATATATAGAGAATAATTTAAAATTGGATTTCTACTTATGAAATAATCACAGTTGGATACAGCTTGACAAGACAAATCCAGGTATCTCAATGAATTATGAAGAATGTACGGTATCTCAATGAAAAATGTAGTTAATTCTAAGTGGAGTTATTAATATTTTTGTGTCATGATCTACAACCAGGAAGTGTAAAGGGATCTGAAGAAATGGGGGAGTTTTTATCTTGGCTCAATAAATTGGAAGCTGACAAATTCTGCCTTCTATTACTGTGGCATTTTTTTTTTAAACGGACAGCATAGTACTATATATCATTGCGTCTGTGGTGGCGAGGCCTAACTTGACATATTATCTATTTTTCGATAGGATGTGGTGGGATCTAATTAATAATTAAAAATAACCACCAATTGTTTATTATTCATTAAAAGTCTGTCGCATTGCTTACAAACCTGGCAAGATGTATATTTTATTGTCCGTTTTGGTAAAAGGAAAGTTAAGATCACATTCCTCTTTCAATAGGATGTCGAGAGGATCAACTTCATTGCACTAGGTTTTACCCCATATGGCTCGGTCTCTTTCTGCAGGTGGCTTGCTGAAAGCATCATACTAAGTACGAGAGTCTCAGAATCTCCGAGAGAAAAATGCACTTGACTTTTAAAAATGTTCTATATGATGTGCTGTGACCTAATTAACAGTTAAAAATAGCTGCCCATTTATATTAATTGAATATTAAATGTCATGTGAAATGTTCGTCATTATTGAAAGAACAATTCATGAAAATATATTCACATTGTCTTGTTGCACCCACTGCATTGCGACAGCTTTATTTTGTTGATTAAATATCATGCAATAATGTAAGTAAATAAGTTTGTAACTGCTGCATAAATTAAGCAGTCACTTTCACTAATAATTGATTTCTACTTCTGCCGTATAATTACATATATATTAGTTACATACTAACTTTAATACTGTGAGTATTTTACTTAAATTTAAATATGTATGTACTGCTGCACTTCTAAGAAAAAAGAGTACCCCATACTTACAGGTTTAGATAGACAGGTCTGAAAACTGGCTTTCAAAATTATTTTCAGTCATGTGAAATGATGAAAAATTATACAAGTACACAGATAAATTATTGGTACAAATGAAACCTAAAATTCTGTTTCATTTTAGTAGTTAAATTGCAGTTCTAATTATAAATAAATACAGGTCCGCTATAGTTTAGTACTATTGCATGGGCGCCACCATTTTGAATTTTGTGTTATGACTGGGATGTCTCATTTTCAATATTGTGCTAAACATATTTTTCCTGAACACTAGCAAAAGCCAGCATTGTTGAAACTCTTCACATGTATGTAAAATTGAACGGAGAATTCAAAAATGCAACAAAAAGTCAAGGTTGATTTAAAATACAGGAGTTATAAGACAAATTAGTTTACTTTTCATGAATAAACTTAAAGAAATTCAAGAGAAGAAAGTTCTAAGCGACAGTCGCTTGCAGCCTAGCAGATAGACCACAGTAGCATTTATTAGAGTTGTTTCCCCCGATCTGTGACCTGTGGTTTTCAAATACATCTAATCAAAAGCAGACGTAGGTAAAAACCGGAAGTGACTGGATGGTCGCAAAACATCTCCTGGGAAAAAGGCCCCCCACCTTTTCCAACTCCCAAACACAAAGAACGGTAACTGACATTGCTAGTAATAAGTAGGTATTCTAGTTATGATTTTTAAATTGGGTATTTACTCACGAGATCACCACAGATAGATTGGCCTTAAAAAAATCTAATGGTACCTTAATGAGCCTGTATGCCAATTCTAAGTGAAGATATTCACATTTTTGTGAAGGTGTATCCATATAAAATATTCACATTATTGCCACAACTTTGAAACTCTTCAATGTGGCCCATGCCTCCACCTGCGCCATTGTCTCAAACGGGTCATAGACTGATATGAAAACTGACCTCAAATATATGTTCCATCATGTTAAATGATACAAATAAATTATTAATAATCTTTAAACTTGTATTCTCTTTAACTTTAGTAGTTCAAATTGCATGTTTTGACCCAGTACGAATGATAAATTGCGTCGGCCGCCATCTTGAATTTCCATTCACAAAGACGACACACATCAGCAGACATAATTTTTTTGGTTCCCACATAATTGACCATAATTGATGACACTTTCCATATATGTGTAAAAATTGGTGCAGAATTTGAATATACATCTAAAAATATTGTTCAATATAAATACACATGCTCTAGAAAATAAAATTACTTACTTTACGGCAAATAATTAAATTTATTAAAAAGTTATGATAATTTCAACCAATCCCTGTGCACAGAATATTAGGCTGACCTTTTCTGGAAAACCTAATATGGCGTCTGTTATTGTCACGTGATATTTGAATGAATGAATGATGTAGGAAACATGAATGGTCTTTACAGCAGCCATTTTTGGAGATACAATGAATCATTGCGGGGTGGCACGGTGTATCACTTCCGGTTTCATTTCGGGTCGCGGCACGATCAAGAATCCTAATACTAGTAAGTATGATCATGATTTTAAAATTGAGTATTTACTAATGGGACCACCACAGACAGATTAGCCTTGAAAAACCAAATCCAGTGGTTCCTCAATGATGCCTGTATGTCAATTCTATGTAGAGATATTCACATTTACGTGAAGGTGTCTCCGGGTAAAATAATCAAAGAATTCCTTAATTTTGGGGCTCTTAAGTGTGTCTCATTATCTCCACTTCTGGTCTGTGCGAGATTGTCTCAAAAGGATAATGGATGGATGTGAAAACTGACTTCAAAAATATGTTCCGTCATGTTAAATGATACAAAATAGTAAAAGTATACAAATAAATTATTAATAATCTTTAAACTTGTATTCTCTTTAACTTTAGTAGTTCATATTGCACATTTTGAGCCAAGTCTGATCAGTATTCGGTATATTCGCATCGGCTGTCATCTTGGAGTTCCATTCACAAAATAATTTTGTTACCACCGGTCGATGACGGCCCGTGATGAAACTCCATATTTATGTAATGATGGATGCATAATTCAAAAATGCGTCTAGAATTAATCTATGATTTCTAAGACGTACTAAAAATAAAATTACTTACTTTGTGGCAAATAATTAAATTTATTTAAAAGCCATGATAATTTAAACCAATTGCTGTGCACAGAATATTAGACTAACCTTTTCTGCAGAACCTAAAATGGCATCTGTTATTGTCACATGATATTTGAATGAATGAATGACGTTGTAAGCATGAATGGTCTTTACAGCAGCCATGTTTGAGGACACAATGGATCAGGCCGGGGTGGCACGGTATATCACTTACGTTTTCAGTTCAAGGCACGACACAGTCAAACCCACTAATACTAGTTTAGAAGTAGAATTGTGTATGTCTTGAGAAGATTAAATAACACAGAGATACTATTGCAGATAGTAGTTATTACTACTTTACTTTAATACTGTTATTACTCTTCTTCTTCTTCTTTGCGTGGGGTGGATGGGTAAGGGTATCTGTGTGGGTGTGGGTGGGAATATTGTGTGGTATGTGGGTGGGGGATATGTGTGTAGTGTGTAGGTGGGGATGTATGGTGGTATGTGGGTGTGGGATATGTTGGTGAGGGATATGTGTGTGTGGTGCGTGGGTTGGGAATATTGCGTGGTAGGGGATGTATGTGATGTGCGGGTGGGGGATTGTGTAGTGGGGGATTGGGTTAAGGCATGTATGGGTGGGTGGAGGATGTTTGTGTGGGTGGTGGGGTGTGTGTGTGAGTGGATTGGGGATGTATGGGTAGTTAGGGAGATGTGTGTGTGGGGGGGAGGGGGGATTGTGTGCGTGGGTGGGAAATATGTGGTCAATGGAGATGTGGCTGCGGGATGGGTGGTTTGAGGTGTGGATGGGGAGAGGATGTGTGGGTTAGGATGTGTATGTGGGTGGGCGTGGGATATGTGGGTTGGTGGGGGAATGTTTGTGGGTGGCGAGTGTGTTTTGGTTGGGGGAACAGGTGAGGGGAGTGTGGGTGGGGGATCTGCGGGAGGGGGATGGGTCGGTTGGTGGGGTATGTATGTGTCCCTTGGTGTGCGTGTGTGTGGGTAGGTGGGAGTGTGTGTGGGTGGGGTGATGTATGGGTACGTGGGAGATGGGCCTCATAACATGGTAATTTGCCTTGTTTATATTTACAACATTCATTTCACAATGTTTATTTTTCTTCCTATGTAAATGTATAATGCTCTTGATGAACGAAAGACGAGTGATTGGAAGGGCCGAATGTAAGACGGGCCTGCGCGCCCAATTTGTGACCCTAATAAAGTTGATTTGATTTGATTTGATTTTGCGTTCATCCGGAGTGTTTTTTCATATGTGATTGCGGTGATTCTAGTTAGGCACCCTTGGGCCGAAACCCTTGGGCCAACACATCCGACTTTTAGCGTGCATTTTTGACAGGTTAGCATTCCTGTGGGACTCTCACTTTTGTAGTGCCATCCACATCCCAGCTTGTCAAGTTGGAACGGTCGAATGCTTCACGATCAACCCTCAAGGGAAGGCAGGGACAGTCCATGGCATTTTCCGCCATCCAGGGGGGCTTCCATAGTTGCAGAGCCGACACATAGCACCCTGGTGCTGGGCTCACCAAGGGAATCGTCACATCCTGCTCATGTCTGCTTTAATTCCTCACTTCAATGTATTGGGCATTTCGTTCACCACAGGCCTTTCCCGTACAAACCAGACCGGTCTGCAGACGGTATCCACTCAGCGAGTTTTCGATTCAGACATGTGCTTGTTGCTGTGCCCGTCAGAGCTGTTCCGGGCACAACGGACATTTGGAAAACTATCTAGTCAGAGCTTTTCCGGACACGATAGGCATTTGAAAAGCTAGGTAGTCAGATCTGTTCCTAGCACAAAAGACATTTCACTCTGACGTAATTGCGTAGTGCTAATTTTTATTTTGCCACCCGTAGGACGGCACTTCCGTCTTTGGTGGGCATTTCTAAATGAGGTTAGCCTTCCTCGGGTTTCGAGGCACGTTAGACTTTTACTGTTGTGGTGTCGCCCACATCTCAGCTGGTCAAGGTAGAACAAGTCAAAGACATCATGGTCAACCCTCAAGGGAAGGCAGGGGCAGACCATGGGCATTCCCCACTATCCAAGGAGCTTCCATAATTGCAGAGCCGGCACATATTGCTTTGAGACTGGGCTCACCCGAGGAATCGCCATATCCTGCTCATGGCTTCTTCTTCTTCTTCTTCTTCTTCTTCTTCTTCTTCTTCTTCTTCTTCTTCTTCTTCTTCTTCTTCTTCTTCTTCTTCTTCTTCTTCTTCTTCTTCTTCTTCTTCTTCTTTCGTTTGCTTGAAATATGTCTAAACTGCAATGTTGTCTCTTGTATGAATCTCACAGTCTTTTTTAGTTCACTCAGTAGTCATGACTGCTTTAATTCCCCACTTCCATATATTGGGCATTTCATTAGCCTCTCGCCGCTCCCCACACAAACCAGGGACGGCCAGTCTGCGGACGACATCCAATAGGTAAGTTTTTGCTTCGGACTTCCACGCAATGGATTCACTAGCCACGCGTTCCATTTCGTGTTAATGAGACATTTTTCACCTTTGACTGCACTCACTCTATGAGTATAGATATAGACATTTTCCGTAACCATTTCGTGCGACTGGGGCACTTTTCTACCTTTAGTACTCGTTCACGAGGTAGGCTACATGTGCTGCTGGCTCAGCACCTTACCTCTGGGCATCAGTGAGCGAGAGACGGCCAGGTCCTCTCATCCAGGGATCCCTCATATCCCCCAGCTGAGAGCCTTAGAACACGTATCTGAACTAAGCATGTAGCGTGCTCAGCATCTCACCTCCGTTTCGCAGTATTTGGGTATTGGCCTGGCTCTCACAGCTAGAGGCGTTCAGCCATATACCTCAGATGGTAGCCTTAGGGTATGTGTCTGGACCAAGTATTAGTGGCTTCGTGCACTTGATTTGACTTTTGACTGCTATCCTCAATCTACCTGCAGAGCAGCAGGCTGTGTCTCTCTTAGTCTGGTCCCTATCTCAAGAGCTGTCCGACATGTAATTATATATCCATCGGCATAGCACTTGGGGTCACTGGGGCACTCAAGAACACCCCCCCCCCCCCCCCCCCCCCCCCCGCCCCACCGCTGCAAGGTGGAGACACATCGGAGGGATACTGTTATTACTACTACTAATTTTAGACTAGAACAGAATAAAGGCAACAGTCATCATCATCATGTGACATGTTGATCAGCATCCACGGTCATGTTTTGCTATCTCACACGATCATCAGTGGCGTGGATCAGCTCTGTTTTGTTTTATTTTGTCTCAAAGGCAGCAGTAGGACAAGCAAAAACCGTGCTCTGTAAAATGAAGAATAAAGCATATCTTATGCAATACATTCCCCAATGAAGATTAGAAAAAGAGTTCATGCATGTTACATAGAACCTGTATCTCCCCCGATGTGTCTCCACCTTGACGTGGTGGGGGAGCTTGCGTGTCCCATCGACCCCATTTGCTCGCTGATGGATGAAAAACTACATATCGGACAGCTTATGGGATAGGGACCAGACTAAGAGAGACACAACCTGCTGCTCTGCAGGTGAGACTGAGGATAGCAGTCTAAAATTTAAATCAGGCGCACGAAGGCAGAAGTTCTTGGTCCGGACAAAACACTAAAGGCTCCCTGTCGAGGGCTGTGGCTGAACGCCTCTAAGCCACAAACCCTCGGACCTGAGAGCCGGGCCGATTCCCACCCTTCGAAAAATAAAGGCGTGATACTGAGCAAGCTACATGCTCAGGTCTGATACAAGTTCGAAGGCTCTCAGCTGGGGGATATGAGAGATTCCCGGATGAGAGGGCCAGGCCGTTTCTCGTTCACCGCTGCACGAAGGTAAGGTGCTGAGCCGGCAGCACAAGTAGCCTACCTCGTGAGCGAGTACAAAAAGTCAAAAAAGTGCCCCAGTCGAAGAAAATGGCTGCGAAAACTGTATCTAACTCATAGAGAGTGTAGACAAAAGTGGAAGAACGTCTCAATGACGCAAAATGGAACGCACGGCGAGCGAACCTATTGCGTGGTCCGAAGTCAAAAGCAAAAGCTTACCGAGTGGGTGTCGCTTGCAGTCTGACCGTCCCTGGTGTGTGCTTGAGCGATCAGTGACAAACGAGTTGCCCAACACATGGAAGTGAGGAACTAAAGCAGCCATGAGCAGGACGTGGCAACTCCTCGGGTGAGCCCAGTCACAGAGCAATATGTGCCGGCTCTGCAATTATGGAAGCCTCCTTGGATAGCGAGGGAATCTTCATGGTCTGCCCCTGCCTTCCCCTGAGGGCCGACCACGATGTCGTTCATCGTTCTATCTTGACCAGCTGAGATCTTAGCGACATCACAACAGTCCAACGTGCCTCGAAACCAGAGGAAGGTTAACCTCATTAAAAAATGCCCGCTGAAGCCGGAAGTTTCGTCCTACGGGTGGCAAACTAAAAATTGACACTACGCAATTACATCCGAGTGAAATGTCTCGTCCGAATGTCTCTCGTGCTAGGAACAGCTCTGACTACCTAGTTTCCGAATGCCGCTCTTGTTCGGAACAGCTCTGACTGGGTAGTTTTCCGAATGTCTGTTGTGCCTGGAAAAGCTCTGATGGGCGCAACGACAAGCACATGTCCGAAAACTCGCTGAGTGGATGCCGTCTGCAAACCTGTCTGGTTTGTGCAGGAATGACCCGGGGAAACGAAATGACCAATATATTGAAGTGAGGTTTTAATGCAGCCATGAGCAGGACGTGACGATCTCCCTCGGTGAGCCCAGATCCAGGGCATTATGTGTCGGCCCTGCAACTATGGAAGCAACCTTGGATGGCGGAAAATGCTATGGACTGATTTTGAGGGATGACCGTTGTCTTCGACCATTCAACCTTGGCTAGCATGGTTGCAGATGGCACCACAAAAGTGAGTCTCCCAGGAATGCTACCTGGTCAAAAAAGCACGCTAAAGTCGATGTGTTGGCCTACGGGTTTCGGCCCAAGGGTGCATAACAGACACACCGCAATCACATCTGAAAAAACACTCCGGATGAACGAAAAGAAGAAGAAGAAGAAGAACCTGTATTAACATTTGACTGTGAATCCTGGACAATTAGTTGACTTCATCCCTACATGGGTCAGCTGGACGAAACGTCCTTGACTTGGGGACATAAATTGCTAGTACCTCAGAAGTCATAGAGTAGATTCACCTGGTAGCAAGGGACACTTTCAATAGGGAAAGCTAATCCACATGGAAAATCAGTCCAGTGAATTCCCCAGTAGTGGTAACTACTAAAAGTAGTAGCGTGTGCATGGGCTTTGCTTAAGCTCAAAGCGATGGAACACAAATAACCAAACAATAATAGGTCCGCAAACATCCCTCAAGACCCCAGAGATGTGGTTTTACCTGTAAATGCTGAAAATGCTATGGACAGCCAAAATAAGTAATCTGATTGTTTTGAAGGGGGCTAAGTCACAGAGGCAACTTATCATAAACATCAGAAAGAGGCAGTTGACATTTTATGACAACATTATGATATGAGAACAACTGGAACATGTGACAACTGCAAATATTTGTGGAAAGAGAGGTAGGGGAAGATGAGAGAAGAATCTTAATGGATTCCAACAAAAAGTTGGTTTGGATTAAACAAAAATCCATGATCGAAAATAGGAAGTAGAGGTGTGCCACAGTAATGACGTAAAAGTTGTTAATATGGTAGCAGACAGGTCTATCATATGTTAAATTTAAAAAGATTACATTGGGAGGACTACTGTAATGACAATTTAACCATATTTCTTAAAACAATAATTCAAATGAAGTTAAATTATCTAACATATTGAGAGAAGCATGAAGAAAATTATTCAAATTTTCATTTACGAAGACATTACTCCTGTATCTGTGATGATAATCCAAGTAAATTAACTGAATATGAACAACACCATTTTTCTTCACATATATCACATGAACTGCTCCTTAATACCATCAAAATTGAACATCATATTTTAAACCACATTATCTTCGCACAAAATTGAGACAGAAAGGCAAAACACTAGGCAGATTTTTACTCAATAAATTGAGAACCAATATGTACTATATTTACCATCATATTTATGAAAATTTACAATGCTGCTAACCTTATTTGTGTGGGAGTGCAAAGCAAACTTTGAGGCATACGTGTGGCCCATTAGAGCAAACATCACGCAACCTGCAACATGATATGATGAACTTTTACATCAGTTTTTTTTTTCCTATCACTTTCTGCTGAATCACTATGACAACTGCACATGCTATCAGAACCTTTCACAAAGTCATTGAAAACAGAATCACTATAATCTGATATTGTTTAAAATAATCTAGCTTGTTTCGATGTAAATTACTGATCACAAGAATTAGTGGGCGTGGTCATTTCTGAATTCACAGAATATTCCTATTGCTACAGTGTATCGAGCCATGTGTGGTCTTAATTCAAATGAAGGAAATATACAATGTACATTTTCATTTACTAAATATTAAAATTGCAGACGATTTTGCTATGACCATCAGACATAAAGAGTAACTTTAAAATGTTTTGAGTGTCATTTGTAGTATCAGTTTGATAAAGTATAAAGATATGGGAGTTTCATTTATATGCTTTTTGTTTTTATTTTGTGTTCGCTCACTTTAAACTCAAGCGTAGTCCATACATGTGCACCTACTTCTAGTGCACTGGACTGATTTATGCGTGTGGATTAGCTTTCCCTATTACCAGTGTCCCTCACCATCAGGCGAACCCACTTCAACTTCTGAGGTACTTGTATTTTACGTCCCCCAAGTCAAGGATGAGAAATCAACATTTTAGTCCAACTGACCAGAAGTTTAAGAGCGAACGCTTTTATCCATTCAGCCATACTGACCTCTATTTTATTAATAATGTCAGCTTTATTTAAAATGTTGCATGTCCTTTGCAGGATGTTGCAATTAACCCCATGTTGATTTTCTAGGCAATTTTACATTCAGTAGCTTGCCATGGATAGATTGAGATGGTGGCATGGAGGAATATCATCAACAGAGTTGATCCAGAACACCAAAGATCGAGATCTGTGAAGAGCCATGAATGCCTACACCAGCTGGCAAGGCACTTGATTATGAGCTTGCCATTATTTTCTGAACAAGAAGTCAATATTTTGAGTCCAACTGACCGCTCTAGAGAATTAATCCACTACTTTGCCATGAGCTCACAGGATGTGTAAGAGCGAACACTATTACCCACTTTATGACTGACTGGCAAATTGCCGTCTTGAAAGACGATAATTTGTAAAATGGAGTTATACCTCTCCATGGCACAAAGCCTGGGCTGAATTTAGAGACCATGTGTTGCCCATGCAGTATGATCCCTCTCTTAGCCTGCCTGATTTACTCCAGAGGAAAGGTTACACCAATACATCTGGAGCAAGACAAGCTGCAGAAGCTGTCAGTCAGCAAAGCAATACTATAACTGCCTGTCTGTTGGAGCTTCCATCCTAGACCAGTTGCTTATGAAGGCTTTAAACCTTGTCTGCCCTGCCTCATTTAGTCTTTAGTTTGGATTTTCTCGCACTAGAATCCATTTTATATAGTTATAAAATATGTACTTAATTTCTAGTTTCAATTGTATGCAGTTATACAAGTCTGTGAGTTTCTTTTACAGTGCCAGCTTTATACATTTCCAAAGCATCATGCATTTAGGTTATGACCAAGGACAACACTCTAGTCATAGTTGAAAGTGATTGCACTAGATGACAAAAACATGGACAGCAACAACACAGAGGACACAAGTAGTGCAGCTGTTGATGACAGTTCTTCACCTCCAGGTGGCAAGCTAGATACGTCATTGTTTGTATCAGACATAAAGAACCTCCTTGCCAACAACAAAACCCTGCTGGGTGGTGATTTGTTTTGGAGTCTTTTCGTATCCGCTGCCAGAAGTTATCGATTCAGTTCAGTTCTTCATCCATTCCCACCGATGTACCACATGAGGAATGAGGACGAGAAGGACATCTTTGCACTGGTAAAATGACATTTATAACACCAATAAATAGTTCATATGTTTGTTGTTACATTGCTATCATTTGAGCCGGCTCCATGGCTAAAGGCTTGCGAACGCGGTTCGTGAACCGGGTACAAGGCGTTCGAAGCTCAGCTGCGACCAATTTGTGCAGCAGACCATGTCGTGTTGTTATAACATGCTGGTATGGGAGCCGGTCATTCAGAAATCAATGGCAAACTACTGAACGTAACACTTGCCTAGTACATCAACAGCAGCTGAAAAATGCTGGTGTTGACTGCAACGTCCCGGAAGGGATACGCAAAAAAACAAAAAAAATCATTTGAGCTGAGGTGGGTTAGTGGTTAGTCACTTGCTAACCCACCAGGTAACAGGTCAGGACATTTTTACACGCCTTAAGGTATATCGGGCATAATTGTGCTAGACTCATATTTGTATAGACTCGTCAGCACCTGGTGGCTGATGTGGTCTCTATCAGACTGGCCATCTTTACTTCCCAAGACATTCTTGGTACCCGTTTTAGGCTGGGCCAACCTGGGAGCTGAGGTCTGTTATTAAAAATCCAAATGTGCCCAGCTGCAGATCAAACCCAGGACCACCGGATCAGTAGATTGAGTGTCTAACAACTACATTACCAGGGCTCCAGGGTATACAGTGCTAGCAGCATATTTTCGTAGACCGGTCACACTCAGTAGATGTGGTCAATATCTTGCTGACTGCCTTTACTTGCCAGGCCATTTCTTGTTACCAGTTTTAGGAATTTTTGACCTCAGATTCCAGGTCAACTGTTTATATGATTGCCTCGATGGTGATTGAAAACATGAGATCACCAGGTCGCCTGGCAAGTATACTAGCTACCGCAGCTTCCCTTATCCATGTGGTGGTGCAGGGTTCAATTCTGTTCTGGTCAGACTGGCTCTAAGGTTGACCTAGTCTCATATAATGGGCAAGGTTGTCTCATGACATAGTCTGTGATTGGGGTATTGAATGTTTGGCCTTCTCATATTCTAGAGAATCTTGGCAATCTGCTGTCTTGTCCAGAGTGAGGGAGATGTCCATAATGAAGCTGGTCACCAACAGACATGACAGTTTTTGTCAAGGACACAAGACATTAGATTAATCAACACAGATCTGGTGCAATCAGTCAATATACGCTGGAGAGGATATTGAAAAGGAGATCGCAGCATCTATTGACCACTCCAGAGTGCAATACAAAATATTGTCACTAATATTCTAGACCCCATGTCATAGTAATAATTAGAGTGGCTAGGACCCTTCCTTTCCACTTTTCCTTTAAAAACAATTTCCAGAAAATTAAGAAAATTATCCGCTATCTGTTATAAGAGACAGCTTCATCCTTGGAGTCATCATCATCATCATCTCATCATCATGTGCTTTGCCGACTGAACCATTTGTTTGCATCCCCATTTGTCACATCTGATTTAGACTTTCTTGGCCAAACATGATATGACTCCATTTGGTCAGGTTCCCTACTCTCCCTGCCTGTCTCCTTATACGAGGGGGCTTCAAATGAAAACCTGAAATAGTGTGCGTGAGAGTATATTCTGAAAGAGTAAAGAACAAATGCATAATTTT
This sequence comes from Cepaea hortensis, assembly GCA_963921405.1. Classification (NCBI taxonomy): domain Eukaryota; kingdom Metazoa; phylum Mollusca; class Gastropoda; order Stylommatophora; family Helicidae; genus Cepaea; species Cepaea hortensis. Next base: position 20,218,987 of record OY992877.1, on the reverse strand, counting down.
TTTATGTAGTCATCACTACGTTCAAGGCATGTCCTCCAGTGCTGATAAAGTGTTTGGATTCCTGTAGAAAAAAATTATCTGGGGTCACTACTCAGTGTGCCTGACCCAATCGTGAACATTCTGTTACAGAAGTCAAGCCGTTTTGAAACTTCCTGCTCCACTGATATACATGCTGTTCTGACAGGCGTGCATCATCATACTGGACCTTCATTCACCAATACATTTCTATAGGTTTCATCCCTTCACTGATTATAAAATGGAGAACAGAATGCTGCTGCTCTTTGGTGCATGTCAAAAATGGGGCGGCCGTCTTTAAACTGTCCTTAAGATGTCACTGTGTTCATCTTCACCATAATGTCACATGCTTAACACTCTTGACATACTTAACAACAATATTGATAGGTTACAAGACAACAGCTGCGAGCGATTTAGCAGCAGACAGCCTTGCGTTGATTTTTTTAATGAAATGGTATAGGTGCTGGTCGTTCAGAATGCAATGGCAAACTACTGAATATAAATTTGCCAAGAGATCACAACAGCAAAAAATGCCAATGTTGACTGCGATGTCCTGTAAAGGATATGCAACTAACTTTTAACAAGACAAGGGCATGGTTATTGTATTTATATTTCTATCACATTCTTAAGGTTTTCATTTTAAGGTTTTCCTTTTCACTGTTTCGCAAGCTGACAAAGCCTTTGTAAAGGTCCTGATTTGAGTCATGAGAAGATAGTATGTGGATCATAATGGCCACGCTGTGCACCATTCTCAAAGAGGCCTTGCTGAAGTGCTTCCATCAATTGATGGACTGCTGGGAAAAGAGTGGATGATCCCAAGAAGAGTACTTTGTTAGGTTTTCAGACCTCCATATGAATAATTGTAGTTTTCAGACCAAGGGTTTCATACTTTTTTAACAGATCTCCTACTAAAATAATTCCTGAAATGTGTTTTCATTAATCTAGTGTTTATAATTTTTATTATTATAGTTTACTGTACAATTTTATATGCCAATTAAATTATTACCAATATATATTATATTTGTTTCAGAGAAATACAATTTTGAAAGTTCCACAATTTTCAACATCTGTAGAGTTTGCATCGTCTCTGGCAACAGAGTGTAAGAAGCTGCTATCTTGGGTTTTGCTGCCAAATAACCTTCGTCTGAGACTCAGGGACAAAGAGAAATGTGTATGTTTACTATTTTGTACTTATGTACTTTTTGTATTTTCTACTTATGTTTTGATTCGTAATCCCGCATACCGCGTTCTAAACACAGCTGCAGGCAATATGGAGGCAGACTGCCTTGCATTGTTTTCATACAATGTTATGAGTGTCGGTTATCCACAAGGCAATGGCAAACTACTGAATGTAAACTTTGCTAGTAAATCATAAACAGCCAAATAATACGGGGTTTGAATGCGGCATCGTTTAAGTTTAAAAAGATATGCAACTAACTTCTGTTTAGTATCAGTTTTGTGTCATTTTTATCTTTTCAGTTCCAATTGATCAAAGAACTGACTGGCCAGGTGATGGACACAGCAGAACCAAACTATATTTTTGAAATTGTATACAGTGAAGAGAGAGAGCGGAAATTTGAGGATTTGCGAAGTGCAAGAAAAACATTTCATGCTTACCATGGCAGTCGCCTTGATAACTTTTACTCAATACTCCACAATGGCTTGAATGCACATCTAAACAAAGTGAGTTTTACATCTGATGAGTTTTAGTCTTTCCTAGCAGTAAAAAAAATGCTGTTGATACTGTAATAAGGAATAGCATAAAACAGGTGGTCATAGTAGTTATTGCTGTGTGAACTGTTAGGCCTTCACATCTATATTATAGAGTTAGTTTCATATCCTTTATAGGACGTCACAATCAACCTCAGCATTTTTTTACTTTTTGTGATTTCTTGGCATGTTTATGTTTTGTTGTTTGCCATTGCTTTCTAAACGGGCAGCACTCATACCTTTGTATGGAAACCACCGCAAGATGGTCTGCTTCCAAATCTTCTGCAGATGTGTTTTGAACGTGGTATGCAGGATTACGAATTGCATTCACATCCCCTTTGCCACAGAGCCGGCTATATTAACCGAACATCTATATTAGGCCACGGTATATGCATTGGAGGACGAAACATAAATAACATTAGATATGCAGATGATACAGTATTGATTGCAGACAATGCACAGGATCTGCAACAATTAGTAGACGCTGTGGTTGTACACAGTGAGCAGCTGGGGTTGGAATTAAATTGTAGGAAGACACAGGTTATGGTCGTCACTAGGAAGAACGAAGTACCACAATGTAACATACAAGTAAATGGGAATATTCTTCAGCAAGTGAATCGGTTCAATTATCTCGGAACAGTCATAACATCTGATGGCAGATGCCTTGAAGAGATTAGAACAAGAATCGCCATTGCGAAGGTAGCCTTTAGCAAGATGAAAAACATTCTGACCAATAAAATGATGTCAATTGAAACGAGAAAAAGAGTGTTGAGGGGATACATAGAGCCTGTTCTTTTGTATGGATGTGAAACTTGGACAATGTGCAGTCAAGCTGAAAAACATCTGATGGCTGCAGAAATGTGGTTTCTGAGGAAAATGCAAAGAATACCATGGACAGATAGAAAAACCAATGACCAAGTACTACAAGAGACAAATGAAAATCGTAGATTGATTAGAGAAATTAGACGTAGACAGTCAAAATTTTTTGGACATGTTATGAGAAGAAATGGACTTGAGAACTTGGTGACAGCTGGCAAGATCGAGGGGAACAGACCAAGAGGAAGACCGAGAGGAAAATACCTGGATGGCTTGGCCACATGGCATGGACGAGACAGGAACACTGAGCTGATCCACGACTCTGGTGATCGAGTGAAATGGCGAATCATGACCGCCCACGCTTTCCGGCATGGCACATGATTGATTGATTGATATGCAATGGGGTAGCTATTTCCTTTCCTCATCACAGCTCCTTGCCGGACGATTCCCTAGAAATTGTCAATTCTCTAAAAATATTTATTCCCTAATAATTGTCTGGAACCCAGTTTTATAAGGCCAGTTTGACCCCAAAACTACTGGTAAACAAAATAATGCTGGCTCTACCAGGGATTAAGCTTGGACCACTGCCTTGGTAGATAAGTGCTCTAACCACTATGCCACTGTAGTTCTAATAATAGTATACCTCTCCTAAATGTTAAGTTTAGTTCCTTCAGTTCAAGGCCATTCTTTTTTTCTTTAACTCTGATTCAGATTGATGTTACTCTACACTTGACCTACTCCTGATTCTATCTTTTGGATGGGTGAATTGATTAAATCATCTGTGATGGATGAGTAACAACACTTTAACTTTTTTGATTCCTGGTAATGCACCATGCGTGATTAGCTTTTATGTGTGTGTATCAAACAATGCATGGTGTGTTGTTATATCTGTCACGTCTAGTCTGAGTATTTGACACAAATCTGACAAGATATTTTTCAACATGCAGCACGGTGTATGTTGTACACAGGGTGTATATGTGTTGCCTGTTTGAAAGTAATGCACTTATATATTTACTTCATTGTCCTCCTTGTACATCTGCAATTAAATTGTCTGGAACACATGATCATCATCATGTGCCTTGCCAGATGGCATAGGTCTTCATGTCTCCACAGATCTCGTTCGTTGGTGTTTCAGACCAGTTCTACTGATGAGATTTGTCTATTCCATTGCTAATAATTTCTTTTGGCCTGCCTCTGTCTCTTCTCCAACTGATCTTTCCAGTCATCACAATGTCCTCCATTGCCTCTCTCCTCATGGCAGGACCAGAGAACACCATTTGACTTGTTCTCATTGTTGTATATATTGTTCTACTTTGATTAATCTCTTCCATTCAATCGTTGTTAGATACTCTGGCAGTCCAGGATATTTTCAGCATTCATCTCAGAAACTACACCTCTGCTTCTTTCACAATTTATCTGTTCATACTACATGATTCACTGCACACAGCAGAACATGTTCGATATAACATTTCAGTACTACCATTCTGCCGGCTCCGTGGAGAATGGGTTATGGACACAGTTCGTAACCCCGCGTTCGGAACACATCATCATCATCATCATGGGAAAAGCGTGGGTGGTCATGTTTTGCCATCTCACTTGATCACCAGAGTCGTGGATCAGCTCCGTGTTTCTGTCTCGACCATGCCACAAGGCCAAGCCATCCAGGTATTTACTTCTCGGTCTTCCCCTTGGTCTTCTCCCTTCGATCTTGCCAGTTGTCACCAAGTTCTCCAATCCATTTCTTCTCATAACATTCCCAAAAAATTTTGACTGCCTATGTCTAATGTCTCTAATCAGTTTACGATCTTCATTTGTTTCTTGTAGTCTTGTTCATTGGTTTTTCTGTCTGTCCATGGTCATCATCATCAAGTGCCCTGCCATCTGGCGTAGGCGTTCATGGCTTTCCACAGATCTCGGTCTTTGGTTTTCTGGATCAACTCTGCTGCTAATATTCCTCCATGCCACCGTCTCAATCCACCCAGTATCATTTCTCTTGGTCTGCCTCTGCCTCTCTTCCCCTCGATCTTTCCAGTTGTCACGATGTTCTCCAATGCCTTTCTTCTCATCACATAACTGAAGAAAGATGTTTGTCTCTTTCTTATTGTTGTATATAATGTTCTAGTTTCATTAGCCTTTTTCAGGCAGTTGTTGTTAGTTACTCTGGCAGTCCAAGGAATTCGTAACATTCGTCTCAGGAACCACATCTCTGTTGCTTCTAATTTCTTCTTAATTTGTTCATTTACATTCCAAGATTCACTGCCATACAGCAAAATTGGTTCTACATAGCATTTCAGCACTATCTTTCTTACATTCAGTGGTAGTGACTTATTGCATAAGATACTCTTCATTTTCTTAAATGTGGCTTTTGCTTGCCCTATTCTGCTCTTAATCTCTGTTGTACATCTTCCATCTGATGTTTTAAATGCTCTTAGGTATCTAAAATTATCCAATTGGTTAAGAATTTTTCCTTCTATTTCTATGTCACATTTTGGTGTCACCATTTTCTTTGATATCACCAATGTTACTGTTTTCTTGGTATTCAAGGAGAGTCCTTTCCTTGCGCTCGCTGTTACTAAAGTGTCCAACAATTGTTGTAGTTCTGTTGATTTATCCGCCACCAATACTTTGTCCATGGTATTCTTTGCATTTTCCTCAGAAACCACATTTCCACAGCCATCAGATGTTTTTCAGCTTTTCTGCTTATTGTCCACGTTTCAAATCCATATAAAAGTACAGGTTTTATGTAGCATTTCAACACTTTTTTTCTCGTTTCAATTGATATTGTTTTATTGGAACACAGCTGTGGGTGATTTGGCAGTAGACCGCATTATGTTGGTTTTTTTAATGAAATCATATGGGTGCCGGTCGTTCAGAAAGCAATGGCAATCTGCTGAACCTAAACTTGCCCAGGAATCACAAGCAGCCAAAAAAAGCTGGGGTTGACTGCTATGTCCTGTAAAGGATATATTACAGGATATGCAACTAACTTTTGTTAAATCTCGTTTTGACATTTAATTATAGTGATTCTGTAAAGCAACCTTAGCTTGGACTATTCTGTTCTTAATTTCTGTCACGCGTCCTCCATCTAATGCTCTCTGTCTTACTCTGGCTGTCTGGTATAGTAATTGTCTAAAATAAGGTTAATTTCTCTATTCTTATGTTGATATTTGAATGCATTTACTTGGTCCCTTCATTGTCCCTTCTGTTGTAACATCACATTTTGATGTTATCTTTTTCTGTGACAGATGGGAGAGTTCGTGACAAAGTGGGTTACACAGGGTTTCTGTGACAGATGAGAGTCTCCATGACGAAGTGGGTTACACAGGGTTTCTGTGACAGATGGGAGTCTCCGTGAGAAAGTGGGTTACACAAGGTTTCTGTGACAGATGGGAGTCTCCATGACAAAGTGGGTTACACAGGGTTTCTGTGACAGATGGGAGTCTCCATGACAAAGTGGGTTACACAGGGTTTCTGTGACAGATGGAAATCTCCATGACAGAGTGGGTTATGTCATCTGCCTTGTGCTCAGAAGGTCATGGGTTTGTTTTCTGACTCCGTCACTCAGTTCTTGAGTGCAATAATTTAGGAGATGCCTGGGGATCATTACCAGAGCTGTGGTTTGTGTGTTCTGTGTGACACTTTTGGCTGACAGTTAGCTGCTCTAAGGGGAGAGACAGATAGATGGGATCAAACCCAGTGGAGTGAAGTTGATCCTCTGGCTTCTTAACCTCTCTTCTACAATATAAACATTCTGTTTTCTTGATATTCAGGGAAAGTTCTGTTTGTGCACGCCCTATTACTTAAAAAATATCTTAAACGTTACAAGGACGACTTCATTGCACCAGGTTTTATCCCATATGGCTTGGTCTCTTCCCACAGGGCAACCTGCCGAAAGTGTCGCACAAAGCACAAACTCCGTAGCTCCAGCAACGGCCCCCCAGAAGTTTCAGAGAAATATGAACTCATGAACCAAAAGACGTAGCCCGGAATCGAACCCACAACCTTTGGAGCACAAGGCAGATGGCTTGACCACTTCGTCACAGAGACTCCCTCGTTATTACTATAATATGCAACAGTTGTTGCAAATCTCATATGCTTTCAGCTGCCAATACATCTGGAACTGAAAGAGTTAGTTAAATTAATAACTGCATTGGAATGGAAGTAGGTACATATTAGAACAAATAACAAACTGGCCTGCACAAGTATGTTTCACATCAGAATGTTTTAGAAATGTTTCTAATTCCTTAATAGTCTTATGTGTGTAACCTTCCTGTCACACCCATCGCCCATACACTTTTTGGGAACCATTGTGAAAGTGGTTTACTAAAAATACTGTTATATTTCTTCAAGGTGTCGGTGTTTGGTGAAGGTACATATCTGTCCAGTGAGCTGTCTGTCTCGTTGCTGTACTCACCTACTGGCGAGGGCTGGAAGAACAGCAGTTTGGGCAGCAAGCTGTCCTGTGTATGTGTCTGTCAGATGATTGATGATCCCAGTGTCAAATGCCAAGTCAAGAATGGTGAGACTTTAACTGAATAGTTTCCATGTTTTCATCTTTATGTGCCATGCCTGGAGCAGGCATCAGTGGTCATGATTCTCCACTCCTCTCCGCCATCAGATATTTTAAGGAAGTTTTTTTTTAACATTCAGTCTCACTGAACTCAAACATAGTCCTTCACATGCTACTACTGGACTGATATTTGCATGTGGATTAGTTTTCCTATACCAGTGTCCCTTGCCGCAAGGGGAACCTACTCTGACTTCTGAGGTACTTGTAATTTACATCACCAAGTGAAGAACGAGAAATTAACATTTTAGTCCCAACAGACCAGTGTAGAGGTTGAAGTCGCAACCTCGGCATCAGCACACCGGAAGTTTAAGAGCGAGCACTGTTATCCGTTTGGCTCTCCTGACCTCCCATGAGGCTTGTAACTTATTATTATTTCCATGTTTTCGTCTTTATGTGCCAAGTCTGGAGCAGATATCATCAATCATGATTCTCCACTTCTTTGTGCAATCATATATTTGAAAGAGGTTGATGTTGCTTATTTTATTATTTGTTGCCCAGCTGTTTAAGCTTTCCACACACTTTGTTCCCTGTCTTACTCTGGCTGGCTACTATAGTATTTTCTCCACATAACGTTAATTTCTTTATTCTTCTGTTGATATGCTCCATAAGTTGCATTGATCTTTTTCTTAGTTTAGATTGGTGCGTTTGATCTACTAACTCCTGCAGTGGTACACATCATTTCACTACTCATTTTTGTGTTATGTTTTAACATCTTTATTTAGCCCATTCTTTGTCAATATTGTTACCATGTGAAGGTGAGGTTTCTTCTTGGTCCACAGTATTCTAAGAATGTCTCTCAACACTGCAGTTCAGATTCCCCATTTTCTTCTTTAGTGTCTGTGAAATGGTCTATGATTAATTTCCGTATGTTGCCACAGGAAAGATGAGTGTTCTCAAAAATGTTACTTTATTGTGTTTACTGGTCTTGTGCCATGGGTTCTTAATATTCTCTAACCTCTGCATTCTTTGGCCAGCCTGTGTCTGATTTCTTTATACACTCCCCACTGTTGTTGATTATGGAGCCAAAATATTGACAGTCAGTGATATTTTCAATTTCTTCATTATTGATTGTTATTTGTGGTTAACATGTGGTTTCGCCTTTGGCCATTTTTTTCTTAATTTCATAAAAAGGTTTTGACTTTCATTGTGTCATGTGACAGACAAGATTAACTCTTCTGATTCCTTAGAACTATTTGAGAGGAGGGCCATGTCATCTGTATATCTGAGTTCCAGTGTTTGAGAGGAAGACCATATTATCTGCATTTCTAAGTTCTAGAATTGGATTTCCACTTATTATGAATGGATCAAAATTGTCACCGGCCTTGTCATTTTTGATGTTTCTTATTACATTTTCTGCATACATTTGGAAGATGTATGAACAGAGAATGCAGCCTGTGGTCGGATGTCAACATTAATGTCAAGTATTAATAGTGTGGAGATGTAAGCTATTTGTAAGTAGTTAGTAAGTCAGTTACAGGTACCCATTTACACGCCTTGAGGCACATCGGAAATATGGTGCTGGATCCATCTTTTTATAGACCAATCGGCAGTCAGTGGGTGGTGACATCATCATCAGACATTTCCTGGTACACATTTTAGGCTGGGTCTGACACGATGTGAACCCGCGCCAGCACAGGTTGAACCTGTGAACACAGTGCCGGCAGGTGAGCATCTAGCTCTACACTACCATGCCTTCCAAGATATTTGTGATCCTTTCAGATTAGATATGCTGTTATTACACGGAGCTGATCCACGACTCTGGTGATCGAGTGAGATGGCAGAACATGACCGCCCACGCTTACCAGCATGGCACATGATGGATGGATGATGTTGTTATATATCAACTGTCACCCATACTGAAACATCCAAATCACACCTGTGCAAAATCAACATCTTCAAGATGAGATTTGTTAGAAGAGCTGCAGACTTAACAATCCGCAACCGAGTAAGAAATGATGCTATCAGACAGACTGTGGGATCAACACCTTGTGCGCAGGCCCGCATGGCCGAATGGGTAAGAACGCTTGTTCTTAAACATCCGGTGTGCTGATGCCAAGGTAAGCGGTTCAACCCCCTACACCGGACAGCTGAACTAACATGTTGACCTGTCGTCCTTGACTTTATGGACGTAAATTACAAGTACCTGTGAAGTCGGAGTGGGTTTGCCTGATGGCGAGGGAAATTGTTAATAGGGAAAACTAATCCACATGCAAAATTAATTCCATCACTGCTATAAATAGCGTGTATGGACTACGCTTGAGTTCAAAGTGAGCGAGCGCAAAAAAAACCAAAAATACACCTTGTGCCACATATATTGAAAGGAGAAGATTAAATGGTTCGGCCATCTCAGTACAATGCAACACCATCACCTACCAGCACTGGTGATACATCAAAGCAGATCTGATACAAGGAAAATGGATTGATGACATCAAATATGACACTTTCCAGTGTAACCCATCGGACACTGGAACATGAGCTGTTCCTCCCTACGACACGTGATGGCAAAAGTGGAAAATGATGGTAATGATAAAATGTGTCAATTTAAAAACATGTGGGACTGCATATGTTGATAGATCTTGTCAAGTGTAATCCTAAGATACCTCATTTCATTCATGTCTCTGTGCCCATTCTAATTAGAGATTTTTTTATGGCTAGTTCTTGCTGCATGAGCAGTCAGAATGTTTAAAAAACTGACACACAACAGCAATGAATGGTACAGATGCCATAATGAAAAGAGAGACATGGGTTGACAAGAGGAGATAATGCTGTGTTTGCAGAGTTACATAAAGATGATAAGCAATCTAACTGATCAAAAAATGTAGAAAACAGACAGTTGTGGGAGAATGTGCTCTTCTGGGCTACCAGAAAAGGACATAACGATGATAATTACAGAAACTTTTAAGCGACTTTAATGACATGTCTTCTTCTTCTTGTCCATGTCGTGTGATCAAGTCTGTCTAGTCTCATGTCTCTCATGCTGCCAATCATTTCTGATACTGACGTTCCTCAATACCATGATGTCAAACTGTCTAGCATCTTCTCTCTTGGTCTCACCCTGCCTCTCTTCCCCTCCAATCCTCCCATTGTGATGGCATACTCCAGCTTTCCTCTTCTCACAACATGCCTAAAGAATGTGGACTCTTCTTCTGATGTGAGTAATGAGTTCTCTTTGTGAGTTAACTTCTTTCAAGATATCTTTATTGCTATTTCTATCTGTATACAGTGTTTTCATCATTATTCTATAACACCTACATCTTCATAGATTCCATATAATTGATAATGAAGTAAGGTGACTTTATTTGACCACCCTTTCCCGGTTTTCATTTCTTAATTCTAATATATTTTATAGGAAGCACAACTCAGCAGAAACAGAGAGCCCAAGCATCACCTGTTACAGATGCTGTCCCAGAAAAATACTATGTGGTTCAGAATAACGACATGATCCGGGTCAAGTATCTCCTGGTGTACAAGCATGAGAGCGGTCCACCACAGAAGTCAGTTTTCTTTAATCACATTTTGAGATTTGTTATGTGTTATTCTTAATTCTGTATGATGTGGCCGTTGTTACTGCTGGTTCTGATGGAATCAGCTTTTTCTCTAGGAAGCATCAGGTGATATTGTGTTATTTGTATGCTCAATCAAGTGCCATCTCCACAACAAAGGTTGGCTGCAGTGGATCTCCAGTACTGTCTGTCTCTCGCCTCGATTGTACATTCTATCATTCTACTCTGTGAAGAGTCACTTAAATAAACGATCAGCTCTGAGAGTTATTGACGTGGTATAAACATAGCTTTAACAGGGTAAGATGATGATTCCATTGCACCATGTTTTATCCCATATGGCTCAGTCTCTTTCCTAAGGGCGGCCTGCCGAAAGCATCGCACAAAGCATGAACTCTGCAGCTTTAATAACTATCCCTGGGAGTCTCTGAGAAAATGCACTCATGAACCGATGGACATGGGCCAGAATCAAACCCACAACCTTCAGAGTGTGAGGCAGGCGGCGTAACCACTTCACCATGGAGATTTCATTGATGTGTTGAATACAGTACATAACTTTTTAATCTCTCTATAAATGACTATGAAACTTGTCTCTTTTCTGTAGTTTTTTTTTGTTTCTTTTGTTTGTTGTTTCTGTAATAGTTCTCTTGTTTCTGTAGGTTTGTTGTTTCTGTAATAGTTCTCTTGTTTCTGTAGGTTTGTTGTTTCTGTAATAGTTCTCTTGTTTCTGTAGGTTTGTTGTTTCTGTAATAGTTCTCTTGTTTCTGTAGGTTTGTTGTTTCTGTAATAGTTCTCTTGTTTCTGTAGGTTTGTTGTTTCTGTAATAGTTCTCTTGTTTCTGTAGGTTTGTTGTTTCTGTAATAGTTCTCTTGTTTCTGTAGGTGTGTTGTTTCTGTAATAGTTCTCTTGTTTCTGTAGGTTTGTTGTTTCTGTAATAGTTCTCTTGTTTCTGTAGGTTTGTTGTTTCTGTAATAGTTCTCTTGTTTCTGTAGGTTTGTTTTTTCTGTAATAGTTCTCTTGTTTCTGTAGGTTTGTTTTTTCTGTAATAGTTCTCTTATTTCTGTAGGTTTGTTTTTTCTGTGATAGTTCTGTCATTTCTGTAAATGTTTTCTTGTTTCTTTGATAGTTCTTTTGTTTCTGTAGGTTTGTTGTTTCTGTAATAGTTCTCTTGTTTCTGTAGGTATGTTGTTTCTGTAATATTTTTCTTATTTCTGTAGGTGTGTTGTTTCTGTAATAGTTCTCTCATTATTGTAGGTTTGTTGTTTCTGTGATAGTTCTTTTATTTCTGTAGGTGTTTTCTTGTTTTTGTGATAGTTCTCTTGTTTCTATAGTTTCCTGCGTGCCCAATTCTTAACCCTTTGAAAATAAAGACTTATTATTATATTATTATTATAGGCTTCTGTTTTTCTTGTATAGGTCTGTTATTGCTGTCAATTTCTTGTTTCCATAATGGTTCTCTTATTTTTCTAGGTTTGATACTTCTGTAAGTAACTATTATTTACTTTACCCACCAGAGCTTGCATAGTATCTTGAAGTTAGGACTCAAACGGTAACAGGTTCATATCCAGTTGAAAGAACATATTTCCAATAAATCCAAGGATGTTACACTGCTTTCTATTCCCTGAGTAATGGATTGGGAAGCAAGTCTTCTCAGATGAAGTTGAAAAAGTAGCAGGACCAGTGTGCATTTTGTGCAGGTTAATAATCTTCCAGCAGTTGGAACATGTAAAGTCTGAGTCGTATAGTAAATAAAGTGAAGAACCCTTTTAAACATCTTCAGGCGTATAGGTATGTGGTGCTAGCTGCACATTTGTATTGACCAATCGGGGGAGTATATTTGTATTGACCAATCGGGTGAGTGATGTGGGCAGTACTTCCCGGAACATGTCATGGTACCTGTTTTAGGCTGGCTTATTCTGGGAGCTCAGGTCAACTTTAAAAAAAAAAAAAACCTCAGTGAGGATTCAAACACATGACCACTGGACCAGCAGGCAAGCGGGGTCATATAGACCACTTTAAAAATGAGAAAACCTGCCCATGACATCATATTTATGTGTACTTCGAGAAGAGATTGGCACCATCAAGGATGTCTTGTGCCTAGTGGGATGCTGTGGTGGTTAGTCTACAGTGAGTGATGATGCTTTCATTATAGAACCCTTATTTTTGTTTTTTTCCTGCTCATTTTTAATTTAAGAGTTGTCCACATCAGACCGATTGTTGCACGTGGGCCAGCTTTCCCTCCAGTGTCCCTCACCATCAGGCGAACCCACTCCGTCTTCTGAGGTACTTGTAATTTATGTCCTAAAGTCAAGGAAAAGAAGTCAACATTTCAGTCCAACTGACTGGTGTAGAGGTTGAACCCTCTACCTTGCCTTCAGCACACAGGAAGTTTAGGAGTGAGTGCTCTTACGCATTCGGCTATGCTCACCTTCATGGTACCCCTATATATAACAGAGTTGTGATAGCATAGTGGCTACCATGCTTGTCGTGTGTTCAAATCCTTGTCAAGTTGACTTTTTTAAAAATTGATCTAGGCACCCAGGTTAACTCGGACTAAAATTTATTTTTATATTTTAAATTTGCATATCCTTTACAGGACATCGCTGTCAACATCAGCATCTTTCAGCTGATTGTTGATTTCTTGGCAAGATTACGCTCAGTAGTTTTGGACTAAAATGGGTACTAGGAATTGTCCTCGAGGTATAGGTGTCGAGTGTAATACTGACCACATCATCTGTACTGACCACATCACTTATATTGACCACATCATTTTTACTGACCACATCACTTATACTGACCACATCATTTTTACTGACCACATTGCATATACTGACCACATCACTTATACTGACCACATCACTTATACTGATCATATCATTTATATTGACCACATCACTTATACTGATCATATTATTTATACTGACCACATCACTTATACTGATCATATCATTTATACTGACCACATCACTTATACTGACCACATCACTTATACTGTCCACATCACTTATACTGACCACATCACTTATACTGATCATATCATTTATACTGACCACATCACTTATACTGACCACATCACTTACACTGATCATATCATTTATATTGACCACATCACTTATACTGATCATATCATTTATACTGACCACATCACTTATACTGACCATATTGCTTATACTGACCACATCTCTTATACTGACATCACTTATACTGACATCACTTATACTGACCACATCACTTATACTGACATCACTTATACTGACCACATCACTTATACTGACCACATCACTTATACTGACAATATCACTTATACTGACCATATCACTTATACTGACCATATTACTTATACTGACCACATCACTTATACTGACCATATCATTTATACTGACGATATCGCTTATACTGACCACATCGCTTATACTGACCACATCACTTTTACTGACCACATCACTTATACTGACCACATCACTTATACTGACCACATTGCTTATACTGACCACATTGCTTATACTGACCACATCGCTTAAACTGACCACATCACTTATACTGACCATATCACTTATACTGACCACATCACTTATACTGACCACATTGCTTATACTGACCACATTGCTTAAACTGACCACATCGCTTATACTGACCACATCACTTATACTGACCACATCACTTATACTGACCACATCACTTATACTGACCATATCACTTATACTGACCACATTGCTTAAACTGACCACATCGCTTATACCGATAACATCGCTTATACCGATAACATCACTTATACTGATCGCATCACTTATACTGACTGCAACACTTATATTGACCACATCACTTATACTGATCATATCATTTATACTGACCACATCACTTATACTGACCACATCATTTATACTGACCACATCACTTATACTGTCCACATCGCTTATACTGACAACATCATTTATACTGTCCACATCACTTATACTGATCATATCATTTATACTGACCACATCACTTATACTGATCATATCATTTATACTGATCATATCATTTATACTGACCACATCACTTATACTGATCATATCATTTATACTGACCACATCACTTATACTGACCACATCACTTATACTGTCCACATCACTTACACTGACCACATCACTTATATTGATCATATCATTTATATTGACCACATCACTTATACTGATCATATTATTTATACTGACCACATCACTTATACTAATCATATCATTTATACTGATCACATCACTTATACTGACCACATCACTTATACTGATCATATCATTTATACTGATCACATCACTTATACTGACCACATCGCTGAGGTACTTGTAATTTATGTCCCAAAGTCAAGTAAAAGAAGTCAACATTTCAGTCCAAGCAGTTGAACCCTCTACATTCCCTTCAGCACACAGGAAGTTTAGGAGTGAGTGCTCTTACCCATTCGGCTATGCTCACCTCCATGGTACCCCTATATATAACAGAGCTGTGATAGCATAGTGGCTACCATGCTTGTCGTGTGTTCAAATCCTTGTCAAGGTGACTTTTTAAAAAATTGATCTAGGCACCCAGGTTAACTCAGACTAAAAATTTTTTGTATATTTTAAATTTGCATATCCTTTACAGGACATCGCTGTCAACATCAGCATCTTTCAGCTGATTGTTGATTTCTTGGCAAGATTACACTCAGAAGTTTTGGACTAAAATGGGTGCTAGGAATTGTCCTCGAGGTATAGGTGTTGAGTGTAATACTGACCACATCATCTATACTGACCACATCACTTATACTGAGCACATTACTTATACTGACCACATCACTTATACTGACCACATCATTTATACTGACCACATCACTTATACTGACCACATCATCTTTACTGACCACATTGCATATACTGACCACATCACTTATAATGACCACATCACTTATACTGACCACTTCACTTATACTGACCACATCACATATACTGACCACATCACTTATGCTGACCACATCACTTATACTGACCACATCACTTATACTGACCACATCACTTATACTGACCATATCACTTATACTGACCATATCACTTATACTGACCACATCAGTTATACTGACATCACTTATACTGACCACATCACTTATACTGACATCACTTATACTGACCACATCACTTATACTGACATCACTTATACTGACCACATCACTTATACTGACATCACTTATACTGACCACATCACTTATACTGACATCACTTATACTGACCACATCACTTATACTGACCATATCACTTATACTGACCATATCACTTATACTGACCATATCACTTATACTGACCACTTCACTTATACTGACCACATCACTTATACTGACCATATCACTTTTACTGACCACATCACTTATACTGACCATATAACTTATACTGACCACATCACTTACACTGACCATATCACTTATACTGACCACATCACTTATACTGACCACATCACTTATACTGACCACATCACTTATACTGACCACATTGCTTATACTGATCACATTGCTTATACTGATCACATCACTTATACTGACCACATTGCTTATACTGACCACATTGCTTAAACTGACCACATCGCTTATACTGACCACATTGCTTAGACTGACCACATCGCTTATACTGACCACATCACTTATACTGACCATATCACTTATACTGACCACATTTCTTATACTGACCACATTGCATAAACTGACCACATCACTTATGCTGACCACATCACTTATACTGACCACATTGCTTATACTGACCACATCGCTTATACCGATAACATCGCTTATACCGATAACATCACTTATACTGATCGCATCACTTATACTGATCGCATCACTTATATTGACCACATCACTTATACTGATCATATCATTTATACTGACCACATCACTTATACTGACCACATCACTTATACTGACCACATTACTTATACTGACCACATCACTTATACTGTCCACATCGCTTATACTGACCACATCACTTATACTGTCCACATCACTTATACTGATCATATCATTTATACTTACCACATCACTTATACTGATCATATCATTTATACTGACCACATCACTTATGCTGACCACATCACTTATACTGTCCACATCACTTATACTGTCCACATCACTTATACTGACCACATCGCTTATACTGATCATATCATTTATATTGACCACATCACTTATACTGACCACATCACTTATACTGATCATATCATTTATATTGACCACATCACTTATACTGATCATATCATTTATACTGACCACATCACTTATACTTACCACATCACTTATACTGACCACATCGCTTATACTGACCACATCGCTTATAGTGACCACATCACGTATGCTGATCACATCACATATGCTGACCACATCACTTATACTGACCACTTCACTTATACTGACCGCATCACTTATACTGACTTCATCACTTATACTGATCGCATCACTTATACTGATCGCATCACTTATACTGATCACATCACTTATACTGACCGCATCACTTATACTGACCACATCACTTTTACTGACCACACGACTTATGGAGTGCCAGTTGGTCTATGAAAATATTGGACAAGCATCAGTGTGTGTCAAATGGTATTGTTTTACCTATGTATGACTCACGTTGGGTTATAGGTCGATGTGATTTTTATTAAATACTATTTTACTCACACTGGTAATAGTTTTCTGTGATGTTTATTAAATACTGTTTCCCCAGAGCCAGAATGGAATCAGCATCTTACACATGGCTGCGAGACCACAAGTTCCCGCTGCTGATGTTGGCATACATCCTGCTCCTTGTTGCCATCGGGTTAGCTAATTCACGGCAGGCAATGAATGCTGTCACACGGGTTTTGAAAAGTATCACATAACAAGCAAAGATAGTGGATGTTCAGAAAAGTCTGGGACCAGTAATAAAGTGTCTTTTTCTTTGGAGGTGATAAGTGACATTAACACAGGGTGAGAGTAACAAGTAAAGGACACTTTTACATGCCTTGAGGTGTGTTGGGTATATGGTGCTGGCCCCTTATTTTCATTTCACCAACCTGCACTTCGAGAGTGATTGGTCAATATTTTAGGCAGCTGCTTTCTCTTCCCTGGACACTTCCTGGCAGAGGAAGAAGCAGATGAAGAAGCACAAGAAGAAGAGACAGATGAAGAAGAAAAGGGAAAGGAAGAAGAAGAAGAAGAGGCAGATGAAAAATAAGAGACAGAAGAAGAAGCATACAATGAAGAAAAGAGGCAGAAGAAGAAAAGGCACAATAAGTAGAGACAAGAAGGAGCAGAAGAAGGAGAAGAGAACTCTTAGATTGGGTAACTCTCGGAATCCAGGTCAGTATAAAAGAAATCTGTCTCAACAGGGGATCAGACACATTACCACCAAACTGGCAGGCAAGTGTGCTCGCTAACTAAGCCACTGTGGCTCCCTAATATATGGCGAAAGGTTGGCAATGGTGAAAGGCTGGCTATGGTGAAAGGCTGGTTATAGTGATAGTCTGGCGATGGTGAAAGGCTGGTCACGGTGAAAGGCTGGCCATGGTGGAAGGCCGTCCATGGTGAAAGGCTGTCCATGGTGAAAGGCTGGCTATAGTGATAGTCTGGCGATGGTGAAAGGCTGGCCATGGTGGAAGGATGTTCATGGTGAAAGGCTGGCTATAGTGATAGTCTGGCGATGGTGGAAGGCTGTCCATGGTGAAAGGCTGGCTATAGTGATAGTCTGGTGATGGTGAAGGCTGGCTATAGTGATAGTCTGGCGATGGTGAAAGGCTGGCTATAGTGATAGTCTGGCGATGGTGGAAGGCTGGCTATAGTGATAGTCTGGTGATGGTGAAGGCTGGCTATAGTGATAGTCTGGTGATGGTGAAGGCTGGCTATAGTGATAGTTTGGCGATGGTGAAAAGCTGGTTATAGTGATAGTCTGGCAATGGTGAAAGGCTGGTTATAGTGATAGTCTGGCGATGGTGAAAGGCTGGTTATAGTGATAGTCTGGCCATGGTGAAAGGCTGGTTATAGTGATAGTCTGGCCATGGTGAAAGGCTGGTCATGGTGAAAGGCTGGCCATGGTGAAAGGCTGGCCATGGTGAAAGGCTGGCCATGGTGAAAGGCTGGTCATGGTGAAAGGCTGGTGATGGTAGCTTCTAATGGACTTTACCTTTTGAGAATTCCAGAAGGCACAGCTTGCGCTATGTTGTCATGAATGCTGTCTCTGCACACTGTGCATTCCTATGCATACTCACTCCTCCCATGCAGCAACCATCCCAGAGTATCTCTACTCACTGTTCCCATGAGGAGTTGGTTATGATATCTCCTCTCTTGACCTTGACGATGTATATGCCTGGGCTTCACTCCCAGGTTGTGTAGACAGGCTAGCATCAGAATCGAATGTATGGGTGTGTATTGTAGACAGACTGAGATCTTCACCACCTTTAGGAGAGGATTGCTATTTGTGTTGGTGATAATCCCAGAATGTGAACAATTCAAATAAGTTTGATGCACTTGGGGGAGAAAATATTCGGTGCCTAAGGACGAATATAATAGATTGGATTTTGCAGATAAAGTTGTTCTACAGAATGAGGAAGCCAGCCACATGCCCAACCATCCTTTGTTGCCTCTTATGAACACATATGGTAGTTACAGTATGTCAAGATTCTTTGCTTTCATTCTGGGTCTCAGGAACACATTCCTTGGTGGCCTCTTCCAATATGCATTGTAGAAGACACAGCAACATGGTGAAAAGAAGTAGAAGCCAGGGTGAATATTATGGGAAGGATATGGACAGAGCGGCCAGGGATAGATAAGGATAGGAGGACTTAGAGTGAGTTGGTTGAGGGTCCATGTCCTAGTGGGGGATGAAGGACGAGAGGATGAACACATGAAGATTCATGGTGGTTGCCTGAAGAACCAGTCTGGGTGTTTTGTGAGTCAGGATGAACACATGAAGATTCATGGTGGTTACCTGAAGAAGCATTTAGGTGTTTTGTGAGTCAGGATGAACACATGAAGATTCATGGTGGTTACCTGAAGAACCAGTCTGGGTGTTTTGTGATTAAGGATGAACACATGAAGATTCATGGTGGTTGCCTGAAGAAACAGTCTGGGTGTTTTGTGATTAAGATGAACACATGAAGATTCATGGTGGTTGCCTGAAGAACCAGTCTAGGTGTTTTGTGAGTCAGGATGGGCACATAAAGTGTATAGACCTGTTGAGATGTGGGCGGTAATATGAAGAGTCACAACGGATATGTGGTAAATTAGTGTGGATATTGTGGTGGAGGGCATTGCCTGTGGTTTAGAGTTATAATGTATACATGATAAATTAGAGTGGGTATTATAGTGGAAGTTGGCATCTGTGGCTTAGAATCATAATGGATACATGATAAATTAGAGTGGGTATATAGTGGAAGTTGGCATCTGTGGCTTAGAATCATAATGTATACATGATAAATTAGAGTGGGTATTATAGTGGAAGTTGGCATCTGTGGCTTAGAATCATAATGTATACATGATAAATTAGAGTGGGTATTATAGTGGAAGTTGGCATCTGTGGCTTAGAATCATAATGGATACGTGATAAATTAGAGTGGATATATAGTGGAAGTTGGCATCTGTGGCTTAGAATCATAATGTATACATGATAAATTAGAGTGGGTATTATAGTGGAAGTTGGCATCTGTGGTTTAGAATCATAATGGATACATGATGAATTAGAGTGGATATTATAGTGAAAGTTGGCATCTGTGGCTAGAGATAATAAATTAAATTCTGGTATACCAGGTTCGAACTGCAGGTGATAGCTTTGCATTGATTGTCACAATAGTATGAGCAGTGGACATTCAGAAAGCAATAGCAAACTACTGACCATACAATTGTCTAGAAAATCACAAACACCAATAAAAGATGGGGTTGAGTGTGACATCCTGAAAAGGACTTGCAACTAACGTTATTAGGCTGGGGTAGTTCGGAGGTGGCAGGCATGTCAGCAAAGTGGACAGTGGACTGTGCTGGACATGTCATGAGGGCTGTCAGATGCGGGATCAATGCCTGGACTCATCGCTAGTCAGAGTGAGGGAAACATTGGCCATTTATTCCTCCCTACTCTCAAGCCTATAAATGCTTCTAATGTATGAGTGGATTTACAGAAAGGTGGACACAGAGAAAGACAGTATGGATGTGTGAAGTGTCGGGATGGACATTTAGAGTGTTGGGGTTGACATGTGAACATGTGTTATATTAGGATGAACACAAGCAAACCATTATTCTGTGCCTCAGAATCGGACACAGTCGATTACGCAACCAGATGTATAAAAATATTCAAGAATTAGCAAGTCAGTCATGAGCACATATGAATTGGCGCCGCAGACAGCAGATGTCATACTCCAGGACTGCCCAGAATAAGACACACCTAGGCAAACTTCTTGCCTAGAGAAACAACAGCAGAAAATAAACACTATTGACCACTGAGTGAACTAAAAAAAAGACACTGAAATTCATACAAGAGACGCCATTGCAGATATAGACAATGTCAAGCGAACAAAAGAAGAAGAAAAAACAAGGATGAACACACTGACGGTCAGGATGGACATGTTGAGCACATGTAAATGTGAGTAGAAATTTGAAGCGCGAATGGTTCCAGGCTTTTCTGGACATTTTATGGACATTTTCTGCTGAACATTATTTTGTATGTAAGAATTTATATAACTTTCTGCTGCTCGTTACATATATATGAAGTGATATATTTGACACAATCATTTTGTTGTGTTTAACTTAGTTTCTAATAATCATTATTATCCTGTGTGGTTTACAATTTCAGTTTCTGCTAATCAGTATTTTTTAAATGTATTAACTGTCATTGTTTCTTTTTTGTATGAAGTGTCATAGTTTATTTTGTATATGAAATGTCATAGTTTATGTGTGTTTGCTGTATAGCCATTTCTTTTTTGAATGAAGTGTCAATGTTTCTTGTGTCAATGAAGTATGATAGTTTCTTGTATGTATCCAGTGTCATTGTTTCATGTATGTAAGAAGTGGAGTAGCAGTTTTGTGTGTGCATGAAGTGTCATAGTTTCTGTGTGTTTTCAGTGTAATAGTTTCTTGAGTATATAAAGTGTCATAGTTTCTGTGTGTTTTCAGTGTAATAGTTTCTTGAGTATATAAAGTGTCATAGTTTCTGTGTGTTTTCAGTGTAATAGTTTCTTGAGTATATAAAGTGTCATAGTTTCTGTGTGTTTTCAGTGTAATAGTTTCTTGAGTATATAAAGTGTCATAGTTTCTGTGTGTTTTCAGTGTAATAGTTTCTTGAGTATATAAAGTGTCATAGTTTCTGTGTGTTTTCAGTGTAATAGTTTCTTGAGTATATAAAGTGTCATAGTTTATGTGTGTTTTCAGTGTAATAGTTTCTTGAGTATATAAAGTGTCATAGTTTCTGTGTGTTTTCAGTGTAATAGTTTCTTGAGTATATAAAGTGTCATAGTTTCTGTGTGTTTTCAGTGTAATAGTTTCTTGAGTATATAAAGTGTCATAGTTTCTGTGTGTTTTCAGTGTAATAGTTTCTTGAGTATATAAAGTGTCATAGTTTCTGTGTGTTTTCAGTTAATAGTTTCTTGAGTATATAAAGTGTCATAGTTTCTGTGTGTTTTCAGTGTAATAGTTTCTTGAGTATATAAAGTGTCATAGTTTCTGTGTGTTTTCAGTGTAATAGTTTCTTGAGTATATAAAGTGTCATAGTTTCTTGTGTCATAGTTATGTGTGTTTTCAGTGTAATAGTTTCTTGAGTATATAAAGTGTCATAGTTTCTTGTGTCATAGTTATGTGTGTTTTCAGTGTAATAGTTTCTTGAGTATATAAAGTGTCATAGTTTCTTGTGTCATAGTTATGTGTGTTTTCAGTGTAATAGTTTCTTGAGTATATAAAGTGTCATAGTTTCTTGTGTCATAGTTATGTGTGTTTTCAGTGTAATAGTTTCTTGAGTATATAAAGTGTCATAGTTTCTTGTGTCATAGTTATGTGTGTTTTCAGTGTAATAGTTTCTTGAGTATATAAAGTGTCATAGTTTCTTGTGTCATAGTTATGTGTGTTTTCAGTGTAATAGTTTCTTGAGTATATAAAGTGTCATAGTTTCTTGTGTCATAGTTATGTGTGTTTTCAGTGTAATAGTTTCTTGAGTATATAAAGTGTCATAGTTTCTTGTGTCATAGTTATGTGTGTTTTCAGTGTAATAGTTTCTTGTGTCATAGTTATGTGTGTTTTCAGTGTAATAGTTTCTTGAGTATATAAAGTGTCATAGTTTCTTGTGTCATAGTTATGTGTGTTTTCAGTGTAATAGTTTCTTGAGTATATAAAGTGTCATAGTTTCTTGTGTCATAGTTATGTGTGTTTTCAGTGTAATAGTTTCTTGAGTATATAAAGTGTCATAGTTTCTTGTGTCATAGTTATGTGTGTTTTCAGTGCAATAGTTTCTTGAGTATATAAAGTGTCATAGTTTCTTGTGTCATAGTTATGTGTGTTTTCAGTGTAATAGTTTCTTGAGTATATAAAGTGTCATAGTATTTTTGTGTGTATGAAATGTTATAGTTTTCTTGTGTATTGACAGTGTCATAGTTTATTTTTTGTATGATGTGTTGTAACTTGTGTGTATGAAGTATATGCATATGATATAACCCAATTGTAGCTTATGATTAATTCATTTATGTAAAGTTACTGTGCGTCTATGAAATGACAGCTAATTGCTCCTTGTGTATATGAAGTGTCATAGTTTCTTGCATGTATGAAATATCATAGTGTGTGTTCCTCCGAAGTCGGAGAGTATCTGCCTGCACAGTGAGGAACCACCAGTCTGCACACCAATAAGCCAGACATGGGACAGCGGATACTCACGCAAACCTCAGTTTGGTATGACATCACACTGATGTTGGACAACAGGATGTCTTCATCCAGCATACAGGACTTCATGCTGGAGTTCACAGCCAGCGAACGTAAGCAAGCTAGCAAGCATAGTGTGTGTCTTTGCAGTGTAATATGAGGGGAAGTCAATAAGTAAGTCACAAATGCCTGTAGAAAAATAACTAAGTATGATAACAACGTGAAACCAGTTTATTTTTATACATACATTGCCCCTTTATTTCTCAACATAATTTCCACAAACATTGATGCACTTATCCCATCGTTTTATCAGTCCTCCCAAACTGGCTGCATAGAACAGCATGCTCTGTTTTCTAAACTACGTTTTCACTTCACATTCAACTTCTGCGTCATTCGCGAAATGTCTCCCACCAAGGTGGGTTTTCAGCGGACCAAAAAGGTGGAAATCACTAGGGAAATCACTAGGGGCTATGTTGGGACTGTAAGGTGGATGTTCCAGAACTTCCCACCTTAGTTGGTTAATTTTCTTCTGAGTTAGTCGAGCTGTATGTGGTCTGGTATTGTCATGAAGACGCAACACTCCTCTAGTCAGCAGTCCTGGACGTTTTCTTTGAATTGCTTCATGAAGCATCGATAGAACTTCACAGTATGATTCCAAATTCACATTGTCACCTTTCTTCTTAAAATTGGTTAAAAGCACTCCTTGACAATCCCAGAACACTGTCAGCATAACCTTCCCTGCTGATGGCGTAACCTTGAATTTTTGGACTCAAGGCGAAGAACGATGTTTCCATTGCGTTGAAGCACGCTTTGATTCAGGCTGGTAGTGATGCACCCATGATTCGTCCTCAGTAACAATCCTGTTCATCATGTCTTCTCTTTCATCTTCATATCTACAGAGATGATGCAAGGACAAGCCAAATCGGTTCATTTTGTGTTCCTCCTTCAATTGTCTGGGTACCTACCTTGAGCACACTTTCTTAAATTTCAATCGATCATGCATTATACTGTATGCTGAACCATGTGAGCACCCTATTGCAGATGCTACAGAGCCTACCGTTACTCGCCTGTTACCTCTAATCATCTCCTCCACCCGCTGCACAGATGCCTCTGTTGCAATCTCAACAGGATGACCAGAATGGATTTCATCAACAATTGTAGAGCGTCCTTGAGAACAGTTTTCTACCCAGCTACGCACCTATTTACGGGACAAACATTTGTCAGCATAAACAGGAAGCCTTATGAGTGTTCTTTGCAGGCAGTCCTTTTGCCCACAAAAAACGCATAACAGCACGTTGCTCTTTGGTTGTACACTCCGTAAGTACAGTCGCCATTTTGTTTATGCACTGCACTTGTGCACGTGACACCTAGCGGAACCTGACGAACGGGAATATAAACTTCGATGTTGCTGTCACCTAATGACACCTGTAGAAAAACACCAACTACATTTACTTGCCATCCCACAGAACTGTGTGACTTACTTATTGATTTGCCCTCGTAGTTTCTTTTATAAATGAAGTGTCATAACTTCAGCGTATCTGCTGTATAATAGTTTCTTGTGTGTATGAAGTGTTATAGTTTCATGAAATAACAGTTGTAGCTTATTATTAATGTATGTATATGTTTGAATTTACTTTGTGTCTTTGAAATGACATCTGACCACACTCCATGTGTGTACGAAGGGGCATTACTTTCATTTCCCAATTTATCATTAGTGTGGCTTGATAGTTACAACTACAGCTGACCTTTCTTGATATGTATAGTTTCAATTGATATCTATACAGTTTCAACTGTTCCTTGTGTCTGTGTAGTCACAAATGGTTGGCTAATCATACCATCATGCATGAAGTAACATTTATATCAGTAACTATTTCATAGTAAATCACATATTATATTTGTGATCACTGTATTAGCATTTATATGTGGTAGTTGAGCTGTCATGCTATCATATAATGGGGGAAAAAATCATGGTGACCAAAAAAAGAAAGGAATGAATAATTATATTCTGGAAGAAGAAAATTATGCTTAAATTGATCTTCTTTTCATTCTTTTAATTTGCTTGGAATTAACCTATATTTGCAATTTTGCTTCTTGCGTGAACTGCACTATCCTTTGCAGATCTTGCAGGCGTCTGTAGAGTTTGACTTCTGTAGTTGTTTCGTTTGGCCATGGAATACATCTTTGTGAGCTGTCAGGCGCTTGCCTACATGTACACATAGCTGTAGAAGATATCTTTAGCTTTGTGTACATGTGACAGTCAAATCTATTACATCCTATTCTGAGTGTAAAGACAGTGACTTGTCCAGCCCTGTCTAGTGGATAATAAGTCATCCTGTGGTTCAACAGTGACTTTCTGAATGCTTTTAGATTTTTCTTTTGGTAGTATGTGACTATAATAGCTGGTTGTTGTCTCCTAACTCTTTTTGTCCACTTTGTCAGAATTCTCATGTCCTGCTGTAACTAAAGGAAATGATTCAAAAGTGAAAGATGACTTAATCCACAAAAGAGATTTCCTGA
Source organism: Cepaea hortensis (assembly GCA_963921405.1). NCBI lineage: Eukaryota > Metazoa > Mollusca > Gastropoda > Stylommatophora > Helicidae > Cepaea > Cepaea hortensis. The sequence continues at coordinate 20,193,003 of OY992877.1, read as the reverse complement.
AGACAGATCCTAGACTGGTAATTAAGAAGTTAGCCATTAAACACCTTCATTACCCAGACGTAGACCATTAATAAATGTAAAAATATGTAACATGTGCTCGATTACATATGAAAGGTGCCTTTTACTTTACACATATTTCCTTTTAAAATATTTAACATGAATGAAGATATGAATATTATTTATTGCTTTGTAATTTAGAATTCCAGCAAGATGTTTTTATATTGGCTCTTGTAGATTGCATTCTCTTTCATTTTGTTTCTTCCAATGTGGGCTGCTAGTTTACAAGTAGCATCTTTAGAAGACATTCTAATTTTCATTGTTTGTATGTTTTAAAAATACGAAAATGTAATCCAAACCATATGCAACAATATCTCAAAATGGCAGACAGACTAGATTGCTTCATTGCTTATTTCAACATAGCTAACTCCTACATTGATGATTCTGTGACAGGCTAGTAACATAATGGCTTTCTTCTTCCTTTTCCTTTTCTTCTTCTTTATGCCAATCACTGTTATATATGTCCACAGCCGTCTGCCTGACTTGTAAATAATTCTCGATACAGATGTTTGTTCTTGAGCCTGAGGAATGATAGCCGGCTGGCTAGTGCATTTGCTGAGGAATGAAGGCTGCCTGGCTAGTGAATTCTCTGCGAACTGTGAAAGGATAAAAGCACTCACTCTTAAATTTCCAGTGTGCTGATGCTGAGGTAGTGGGTTTAACCCCACGCAGGTTCGTTGGATTAAAATATTGACTTCTAGTCCTCAACTTGGGGACATAAATTACAAGTACCTCAAAAGGAGTGGGCCTGATGGCGAGGGACACTGATAATAATGAAAGCAAATCCACACGCACAAATCAGTCCAGTGCACTAGAAGTAGTAGCACGTGTACCGACTTCTTGAGTTCAAAGCGAGCGAGCGGAGAAAGGAAACATGAAGTTGCTGATTAGTCATGTGCCAGTCCAATATACACAGCATAACTATCCAGCACCTTCTATCCAGGTTCCCTTCTGTGTCTCTCTTCTCCTGCATTTTTCCTGTTGCTATAAGGCATTTAGGTTAATCCCTTCTGACATACCCTTGTAGTTTGTCTACTTCTGATATAACGAAGCAGTTCTGATCATGGGCTTGTTTCTGTCAAGTTGTTTTCATTATTGCTTTAATTTGTCCCATGTGTTCACATCATTTGGCTGAAGCACATCTATCCAGCTTCTGAGCCAGAATGACTGAAAACACTCCTTGACCGTTGCATATTTTATGTTATATTTAATCGCAATAAAATCGACAAAGTATTCATATATACAATGTATCTATGAAATCCTTATAATTTTCATCATGTGTATGTAAAAGAAAAGAACACATGACTTACATTGAATAAACCACAAGCTATGTTATTAGTGTGTGTGTTTTTTGAAGCTGTGAAAATTATAGTATTTTGCATGTTCAGAATAGACGTTATAAAAGTAGACAAAATACGACCAGTTGTTGTAAGCAGCAGCAAGATCCGTTTTCCCAGGCAATTATTCATTGTTCAAGTACCTTCTGTTTTGTTGTTGTTCCTACACTTCTTAAAACTTTTACAACATGCATCTTTCTTATGGCACCATATGAATGGTCATTATAATCCGTGTCCATTACTAAAGAAGAATACTTTGAACTTAAATGTTACGGAAACATTCTTAGAACACTGTAGATAAATAAGAAGATAAATACAGACATTGTGTAAGATGTGGTGCGCGATAAGGCAGATTTGGTCGGGGCCAGTTTGGAATTGTGTGCAGAAGATCAGGTAGATCATCACAGTTTGGAAGGATGATGCTGCAGGAAGTGACCACAGGATCTGGCCGATACTCAGAACGCAGAGGAAACATAACATGAACACTTAATCAGACTGCTACTGCTACCATAAGTAGTGGGACTCTTCACTGGCTGTTGTAGATGATGACAGAGCATGTATGGGAATGTCCTGAGTGCTGTGATGTTGTTTCTTGACTCAGCTCAAGATATGAACATTTAAGAAAAGTGGTAAATAATCAACACTGGCTCGGAAACTGAAATACTTTGGTCATATAAAATGTGACAGTGGCATGGAAAGAACATTCATGAAGGGATGGTTTCTGGAAGAAGATCCACGGTTGACCAATACAAAGATGGACACAGGATGTACAAGACACCCTGGGTATGGAAATGCAAAAGGCAAAGTAACTGGTGGAAAAATGAGTCTTTCCCAGGGGCTGCGATAGAGTGATGATGATGGCATTTCCTTTATATGATGGATTCAAGAAACTATGCTGCTGTGTAATCCCATGATCACAACATGTCTTGTATGTGATGGATTCAAGAACATGTACTGCCGTGTAAACTGATGACGGCATGTCATTTATGTGATGGATTCAAGAACCTGTACTGCCGTTTAATCCCATGAATTATTGTCCTGAATTTTGCTGCTTTTTTCAATTAAGACCGATCAGATTGTATGGTTTGTAATTGAAGTAGATTAGTTCATTATGATTGAGAGTTTTAACTCACTGATGATTTAACTTTCTTTGGTGAACATGGTAGTGGGTTTCATTTATAAGATTGGACTTAAATGTTGGCTTCTCATTCAAAAAGCAATGGCAAACTACTGAACATACAATTGCCTAGTAAATCACAACAGCCAATAGAGGCTGGGGTTGACTGCACCCTCCTGTAAAAGACAGGCAACCTGTTTGAAATTAAGTAAACATGCAGACGTGGGATGTTTAGATGAACAGAAATATCTGTTCCTTCTGGACATCAGCATGAAAGTTATATTATATTAAATGTCCACATAACAAATTGTGAATGCTGTGTATAGTTGACATATAACATATTCTATAGCATAATAGACTGAGAATGCTCAAATAGGTCATTCATGTGCGCGTAATAGAAAGATATCAGCTTGTCATTTGTGTTGACATTTGTTGCTAAATTCAGAACAGACATTATTTTCTCCTTCTCTTACTGCTACTACTACAACTGCTGCTGCTACTACTAATGCTACAACTACAAATGCTGCTGCTACTACAACTTCTGCTGCCTCTTCTTTTTCTTCATCATCTCTTACTACTACTACCACTACTACTACTATTACCACTATTACATCTGCCCCTGCTTTTCCTTCTTGATTTTCTCCTACTACCACTGATAAAACTACTGCTGTCTCTTCTCTTACCACTGCTACAACTGCCTCTTCTCCTCCTCCAGCATTCTGAGGTTATTTGCTGCAACCACAATCCATGTACATCTATCATGGATCATGATGCTTGAAGGTCTCAACATTCAATTCTTCCAATTATTCACTATTTCGGCACCTTCTTACTTAGTCTTGTACCATGGATTTCCTCAGCATATGACATCTCTCTGTCAGGATCGTCTGTACCTTGGTTTTCCTCAGAGCATGACTTATTTGTCTCAATGTCAGGATCCATTTATTCAATGACACAGAGTTCATATGAGGTTATTATGTTCGTTATTAAAATGACTTTAAAAAATGCCCTGTGTTATTATTGAAATGCTGTGAAGTTTTCATGTTTTGCACTTGCAGGACTTGTTCTATGGCCAGTTTGATTTTTATCATCATGTTTTTTGTAATAAGTTTATGTTTCATCATCCTCTTAATATTCCTTCTTTTTTTCCATATTTTGTGTATTTTTTATGGCTTTGAAAAATAGTGTTTTGCATTATCAGAATGGGCAGTATAAAAGTAAACAAAATTATGGTTATTTAAAATGGTAGAGGGTTTGTGCAGCATCCTTTCTCAGGCAGTGGCATTTCACGGCCAGTTTCAAAACCTGGCAGAGGACACCTCCCTCCAGGCACCAGAATCTACCCATGCTATAAATATTCTGTTGTGGGTAGGTTTTGAAATTTGTCCAGGACAGCAACTATCACAACTTGCTTGTTGTAGCTTCCAACAGCCGAGAGATTTTAAACATGCACATAGGTTCATCTGTTATCCACCTGTGACTGAGAAGGCTACACATCCAATCCTCTGTGGTGCAGGGTAATGGATTGAAGTCCATACTACCCAAGTCCTCTCTTCATCTCCAGAAGGGGCATCTCGGGCAGACATTTGCTTAGCTAACAACCGGAGGATCAGCCATAGTTTTCACTGTGATGAAGCCTGCAGAAAACTCAAATTTGGCAAGCTAGGGGGTTACAAGAGAACACAGTTGATTCCTGTGGTGAGGGTAGACAATCAACGCCCATGCCTTGCACTCACTGCTCAGAGAGCTCATGAGCATGTTCATAATGAGTATTGCTTGCATGCTGGGATAGAACAGTTACCATCAGTCCCTGGGTGCATCTATTTCTCATCTCATTTCTTTCCCTTCCATTTCCTCCTGTTTAATATTTTCATTTTGTAGTTCTCAGTCTCCTGGATTGGACATTGTTCAGAGAAGTACACCTTTCTGTTTGGTTGTTAAATTGTTTTTAAGTGTTTCTTTATTGTTGTTCCTTCTTCTTCTTCTGTTCGCTTGAAATATGTCTATAACTGCAATGCTGTCTCTTGTATGAATTGAACAGTCTTTTTTAGTTCACACAGCGGTCCATAGAGTTTATCTTCCACTGTCGTCTCTCTAGGCCAGAAGGTTTGCCTAGATATGTTATATTTTGGGCAGTCTTGAAGTATGTGCTCTGCTGTCTGTGATGCCAATCCACATGTGCACATGGCTGTTTCACCAATCTTGAATTTTGTATACATGTGGTTGCGTAATCTATTGTGCCCTGTTCTGAGGCGCAGAATAATGACTTGTTCTGGCCTATCCATAACGTGGTAGTCATCTTGAGCAGGTTTTGGTGGCTTTCTGACTGATTTGATCATTCTTTTCTTTTGGTGGTATGTAACGGGCACATCAGGCTGTTCTTCTTTGGCTCCTTCCTTAGCCAACTGATCAGCTCTGTCATTTCCGGGTACTCCACAGTGGGATTGTATCCACTGTATGGTGACCTTATGCTGACTGCTAAGTTCAGAAAGTAGTGTCCTTAGTACTGGCAATTTCCCAGACAGGAGCGCCTCGAGTACTGATTTTGCATCTGTCAATAGCACCACAGGTTGTGTACCATTGCTGGTATTTAGTAATTTCTCTGTTGCTATCTTTATTGCCTCAATTTCAGCATCGTAGTTATGGTAGTACTTTCCTGTCGGTACTCTAGCTGTGTCCCTAGTATTATTTGGGTATTCTATGTACACTCCTGCTCCTCCATTTCGAACAGCATTTTGTGTTGACTCATCTGTGTAGACTCGGATCCAGAGGTCCTGTGGGTATTATTCATCAAGGAAGCTGAGAGTGGCTGTTCTGCGCTGCACACTGTTCTGTTCTTCCTTGTCAAATATTCCTCTCACTTTTGTCTGGATTTGTAATGATAGTCTATGCTCATTTTTCCATGGAGTTCGCTCTGGAATAGTTGTTAGGGGGATACCAACTGTGGGCAGATCGGTGGTTTCTCTGCAGAGTCGTTTGGCCTGGTGGATAAAACTACTTCTTTTCAACCGCCCCATAGCTAGGTTTTCAAATCTGTTCTTTATAGGGTGGCCTGGCAAGCTGAGGAACATTTCTGCTTGTATTAGCGTTTTCTTATCTCTGCGCTCACTCAGTGCTTGTGTCCTCCCCATCTTCTACATTTTCACTATAGGGGTTGATCTCATCCCTCCTGTGGTGACTCTAAGTGCTTGATTTTGCACTTTGTCCAGCTCTTGTAGTGTGGTTTTTGATGCCGAACATCACGCAGTTGACCCGTATTCCAGGTGTGGTCGTATGCTCTGTTGATAAATTTTGCTAAGTATTTTCCCACTGGCTCCCCATGTGGTTCTACTTAGCTTTCTCAGGATGGCTATTTTCCTTCTGGCTTTTGCTACTGCTTTGTTGATGTGCTTTCTCCATGTCAGCCTGCCATCAAATGTTACTCCAAGGTATGTTGATTCTTTATCTTCTCTTAGGGGTGTTCCATTTATCTGCATGGTCCCTGCCTTTTGTTTTGGAGAGAGGGTAAATAGGGTGGTGCTGCACTTGTCAGTGTTTATGCTGACACACCATCTATTTGCCCATGCAGCAAATGTGTCTACAGCTCTTTGTAGCAATCTGGTGGCCACTGATGCATGTTCATTTGTGCTCCATAGAACCAGGTCATCTGCGTACATTGCTGCTTTAATTCCATGCGGTAGATTAGCAACAAGATCATTGATGAAGATTAGAAAAAGTGTGGGGGAACAAGACTCTGCCTTGGGGAACACCGTGACGCAGTAGTACTTTCTTGCTCTTTAGTCCGTCTATCTGTACTCGGGCTCTTCTGTTGTGCAAGTATGCTTTCACCCATTTGTACATTCTTCCATTGACTTTGCAGTTTCTCAGTTTATTCATCAGACCTTCTTTCCAGACTTTGTCAAAGGCTTTCTTCAAATCTATCCATGCCGCAAGCACCAGCTTCTTCTCTTGGAATGCATCCTCAATTTCTTGAGAGAGGTAGGTTGTCTGATCTTCCATAGAGTAGCACTGCCTAAAGCCAGCCTGCTGTGGCACAAGGATGTTTTTACTTTCAATGTACCACTGCAGTCTGTGATTGATGATGCGCTCCAGTGTTTTGCAGAGACAGCTGGTGAGGCTAATTGGTCTGTAGCTAGAGGCAATGGAACTGTCTTTCCCTGATTTTAGGAGGGGTATCATGATTGCTTCTCTCCAGGCTTGTGGAACACTGCCTAAGGTCCAACTATTATTGAAGATCTGCAACAGCTTTGCTTTGGCCTCTGTTCCTAGGTTCCTGATTATTTCATTGGAGATACCATCAGCTCCTGGTGACTTTCTCATTTTCAGTTTTGATATGACTAGCTCCGGTTCGCTGATTGTGATGCGTGCCTCCAGAACCTCATGTACTATTTCCTTCTGTCCTGTATGTTGCTGTGTCTCTTGAATCTCTTGTTGGTTCTCTGGACTAATTTTGATATTGTTATCTTGTGCGAATGAGTCCGCAAAATGGTCAGCTGCTTGCTTTCTTGTTAAGATGTTTCCATCTTTATGTAGTGCAATTTTTGAGTTTCTCCCTGTGCCCTCATCGTTAAGTTGTTTTATTAGCTTCCACAATTTCCTTGTGTCTCTTTCAAAGTTCAGAGACTCTGTTTTTTCCTGCCAGCTTTTCCGTCTAGCCTGCAGCTTGGCCCTTTGAAATTTGGCTTTTACATGCTGGAATTTATTGTGGTGCTCTTGGCTGGGTGTGGCCTCTGCTTGCTTTCTACATACTTCCACATCATTATGCAACTGTTTCAGTTCACTACTCCAGTAGGGTTTATATTGTTTACGGGCTCCTCTTGGTACTGTTTCTCGCGCTGCCTGTAATATGCATTTCCCAAACTCTTCAACTACTTTATTTATGTCTTTCTCAGTGTTTAGGTTTCTAACCAGTATGCTGGTGCGATTCTTGTACATTGCCCTGTCTGCTTTCATGTAGTTCCACCTCGAGAGGGTGCTGCTTTCACTTACAAGCTCATTTTCTACAGTTAGAAAGACTGTCCGATGGTCGCTGCCACCAAGTTGTTTCCCAACAATTCGTGTAATGTTCCACTCCAGGTCTGGTGAATGAAAAGCCAGGTCAGGTGTAGTTGTAGAGTGCCATGATCTCGAGTAGAAAGTATGTGGGTCGAACGGCTTGTTAACCAAGATGAATCTATTCTCATCCTGCCAGTCTTCCAGTCTCTCTCCTCTCTGGTCCATGTGATCATAGCCCCAACTCTGCGAGTGGCTGTTGAAATCGCCACACACAATCATTTTTTCTGTTAATGGTAGTGTGTCCAGTCCCTGTGGGCGGTCACTTGGACAGTAGTAATTGATCAGATGTAGGTCTGTATAGCCTGTTTTAAGTTTAAGTGTCTGATACTCAGCCCCTTCCATATAGACTTCGATTTGGGAAGCAGTGATGTTATTTTTTACAAGGGTAAGTATCCCACCTTTTCGCCTGTCCTTTCGGTCAGATCGGTAACACTGGTAGCCTCTGATTTTGAAGGCTATATTTTCGTTGAGGTGAGTTTCTTGCAAGCAACATATGCTTACTTTTTCTTGGTCCAGGATGTTTTCTAATTCTATTTTTTTGTTGCTGACTCCCTCCACATTCCAGTGCATTATTTTAAGGCTTTGTTTAGTATGGCCAGCCGTTCTATTCTCATGTCCCCTGGCTCCACAGGGCATCTGAGAAGGACCTCCAGTAGTTGGGGTTGGACCCTTTTGAGACATAGGGCCCGGCACTGCACCTGCCTGGGGGTCCAAAGCAGGGCGAGCACCATAACTTTTAGCAGTAGTCGACATATTCCATTTTGCGTAAATGCATGGCATCCTGATTTCTGTGGTGCGCCTCCTGGCTGGTTGCCTCCGTCTTCATCACCTTTCCTTTGCTAGAGCAGACTGTGGTCTCACTCGAGTTTAGATGTGTACACACGCACACACGTGTCTAGATACTCGCCGTCGCCCCTTCTCCTGTTAGTAGAAACAGTTCCGCCACGTGAAGGCCAGGAGTTGGACTTTTGCTGCATAGGTTATGTATTCACGAGCCATTGGGGTATTTAAGCAATGTTGGGCGCTTACCCCAACACTGCGCCCCGGCTACATACAGCAACATTTGGAACCATTGTTGTTCCGTTGATGCAAACTTGAGTCGAAACGTCCGCCTTTTTCTTTGTTGTGATTTCATGTCGTGATTCTTAGTCAAATGTGTTTTTACTCACAGTTCATCAAATCATACGAGATTAAAGAACTCTCTTTGATGGTATTCTATCCAACCCCCTACCCAGTGATTTGGGTGGGTTGGAAGTGAGTACGACATCAGAATCATCCAAACAAAATTGTTTAGTTGAATTTAAACCTAGAGTTTCGAGATCTAAAGGCAGTTACCATATATCTATACCAACCTTGTTAGTGCGCACACTCAAAAAACATGTTGGCACATTAATTTTGGGAATAACTCTGTGTACATATACCAAGATACCACACTTATTCATTATTTGATCAACAGTGCAGATCTGTTCTTGTGATCTCTTGGCAACTAGCCATCTTGACACACAATAGTATGTTACATTGTGCTTCAAAAGGGCTTAATAACTACGACCCATGGCGGTAGCGAATGTGGCCGATCAGACCAATTCGTGTGGTGTTTGTCCACAATGGATTTATGTGGACACATGGTCTTTTCCATCATCACACGCTCAGTCTGTGACCTATCTGCATTCATTTTCTCCTTTGTCTTGATTTCATTTCTGAAGTTGTGATATAATGTAATAAAGAATGCTGGTACATACACATATTATGATTGTAACTGACTCAGAAAGCATGCTGAGAAGGGTGAGAACAGGCAAGCTTCGTGCAGAGTGGCTTGCTTCGCTTCGGAGGTCACGGGTAGCAAGCATCACCTGGATCTTTTCTCCTGGGCATGCCGGTGTGCTGGGGAATGAACAGGCGGACAGATTGGCTGGCTCGGCAGAACTTGGTGGAGTATTGATGCATGACAGGGCAGATGTGGTTGCGGCCTTGTGGGAGCACGTGTACACCTCGGAGGAGCAAATGGATCACCATAGACTGGTTAGAATGAGGCAGCGAGGAGTGACGTGGGGATCTGGCCGGCGCTCGACGCTCAGAGGAAAGGCGAGACGGACATATAATCAGATTGCTACTGGAACTATTAGTGTTGGAACTCTTCGCTGGTTGCTGAGGATGGGGACGGAGCGCTTATGGGAATGTCCCGAATGCTGTGATGTCGGTTCCTAGATCAATCAATCAATCAATCAAAGAATGCTGTAGGAGGCTTTTCTAACTTTGACGTGGTTGAAGAGATAAGAGTGCTCTAGCCTAAAATGCATACCAGGAAATGTCCACTGCAGTAAAAATTGCTAGTGCAATATTGACCAAACCTCTACTAAGTGGACAGGTCTATAAAAATATGGCTAGCACCATATGCCAAATAGGCCTCAAAATATGGAAAAGGGCCATTTTCCTTACTCTACAGAACAAACCAAATAAATAGTAGTTACAACAGTGTAGTCAGTCAAAATCTCCACAAACAACTGTCAAGCCTTCCACTCCACTCTGTCATGCCTTCCAAATTTTTTCCCTCTGTCTTTGCATTCTTTTAAAACAAACATCTTCGTGGCCTCTAGTTACTTTCTACCTTATTATATTCAGTGTCCATGATTCACAGACATACAGTAAAATGGGTGATATTGACTGGCATCTTGCCGTTTATGTAAAGTACTTCTCCATAGCGCAAAGCTTGGGCTGAATTTAGAGACCTTGTGTTGCCCACGCAGCATAATCCCTCTCTCAGCCAGCCGTTTACTCCAGAAGCTGCTGGATCAGCATAGCAATGCTCTGATTGTCCGCCTGTCGGAGCTTCTATTCTAGACTAATTGCCAACCAAGGCTTAGGGTCTGGTCTGCCCTGCCACAACATTTAGTCCTTGGGTTGCATTTGTTTCTCGTACTAGGGTAAGGTTTTATTGTGCTCCTCCACCCAACACCGCTGACACAATGTGGGGTTTGGTGAGCACAACCCAACATTCAGCGCTAACAGAAACATGTAGTATTGTCTATTGTCATACGATAGATGTCACATCTGACTAAGACATGGGTGGTATATAACATCCTAAATCTGGTTTTCAGACTTCCATGGTCAGAGATAAGTTACACAGGATGTATATCTGATAGCTGCCTTTGATTGGATCATTCTGCATGCTAACTTTGTGTACTTTCTGTGAGGTGCACATACAATTATTGAAAAACACACATATTTATTATTAAAATACAAAACAAACAAAAACACAAGAAAAACAAAAATAAACAAGGAATTAAGATACACAAGAAACAAAAATGCAACACAAACAAATACACAAGACAAAGAAAAATGCAAGACAAACAAAACATGCAGTCATGTTACTTTTATTATTATAAAAATGTAGGATTGGATAGAAAATTGTATGTATCTTAAAATGTCACCCTAACTTTCCTGCAGATAACCTCCCCATGTGATGATGAGTGGTGTTATTATGGAATAAACACATATATTTAAAAATAGTATTCTGCATACCTATTCTCAATAAATGAGTTTAAACAAGGACATCAGAACAAAACCAACATCTTTGAAATGTGACTAATTGTAGGTTAACATGGACGAATGGATAAGAACGCATGTTCTTAAACATCTGGTGTGCTGATGCTGAGGTAAGGGGTTCAACCCCCACACCAGACAATTGGACTAAAATGTTGACTTATCATCCTTGACTCAGGGACATAAATAACAAGTACCCCTGAAGTCGGAGTGGATTCACCTGATGGCAAGGGACACTGTTAATAGGGAAAGCTAATCCACATGCAAAATTCAGTCCAGCACTACTAGCAGTAGTGTGTATGGACTACGCTTGAATTCAAAGCGAGCGATCACCAAAAAAATGTAACTAAATGTAATCAATAAATAAATAACAAAGCCAGCCAAACATTGAAAGTCAAACTGCTAAAGGATGCATTATGCTTGAAGAACACCGTGTTCACCCTTCCACAATTCTCGTAACTCCACTTTACACCCTAAATCCCTAAGTGCTGCCTTTGCTTCATCCTCAATCTCCTTGTGATGGTTCATGATGTCATTGAGCAGACTCTCCACACCCAGATTCAAAATACATTCTGTTAACTCTTTAGTTCTGGACACCAGATTTCTAAGGGCCATACAAGCATGTTTCTGTAAAGAAATATTTGATAACAAATACAATACACATGTGATAACTCAGATTTCTAAGGGCAATGAAAGCATGTTTCTGTAAAGAAATATTTAATAATAACAAATTAAATATGCAAGATGGTAACTTTCAGTTCTCAGTGGAATTATTATTCTTTGTTCCTCTGTCAAATGTCAGTGTGTCCAACTTCGGCGTGCATTTGTGTAAGATTTACTTCCTCTAGACAGATTCTATCCGATGTAACGGGCTCTATCCACTCGCTAGGTTTTCTTTCCTAACAATTTTGCCAAGGCAGTAGCCTAAAGGCCTACTCTTTGCAATTTCCAACTGCCATGGGATTTTCATCGTGCGCAACTTGCACATAGAATCTCAGCTAAATTAGTATTTAATTATGTAAAAAAATTGTCGTCCTGTGCATTTTCACATTTAGATTATAAGTGGCCAATCTGGCAAATGACTGATCATTGTTTGCATTCTGCTAGAGGAAGTTGCTGAAGAAGCAGTCCAACATGCATTTTCAAGTCAAACCCATCTCTATTTCAGTAATATTTCATTTATAGGCCAAGCAAATGCCATTGGAACTACATCGGCCTTGTACTCAGAATGGACAAGACAAGACTCCCCTACCAAGCCCTCATATGGTCACCAGTAGGGAAAAGAAAATGGGGAAGACCAAGAGAGATCTTGCGTAGAACCATCATCAGAGAAGGCTCATTCAACGGCCAAGTGAACATCCAGGATCTACAACAGATAGCAGCGAACCATTACTTCTGCCCTATGCACCGCCTTAGGCTCAAGAGGAAAGACTAACTAACTAACTAACTAAGGCCAAGCAAAAGCTTTATTTCAGAAGATGACAAGTATCATTTGTAACAAATCACTTTTACAGAATTTCAGAAAGAGTGCACTGATATATATCAACATTTTTCTGTGTGGCAGTGAATCTTGAAATGTGAACAAAATAGGAAGAACTTGGGAGACATCAGAGATGTGGTTTCTGAGATAAATGTTGTGAATATCTGGATGACCAGAGTAAATAACAGCAATTACCTGCATGAGACCAATGAAAGTAGAACATTACACACAACTGTAAGGAAAAGACAAACCATGTTCTTTGGTCATATAACGAGAAGAATGGCACTGAAAACATTGTGACGACTGGAAAGATCTGTGGTAGAGAAGGCAGAGGTGCTTGATGGTCTGAGAAGGTAGCTTGAAGGAATAACATCAACAGAGTTGATCCAGAACACCATAGACCAAGAACTGTGAAAAGACAATGTCTATGGCACTTTTCAAGGCACATGAATAAAGTGCTGAGGTTTTTACAAAATAAGAATTGCCAAGACATGATAATCCTCCCTGATTTCAGGTAGTGCAGGGAAATTTTTCTATGTGATTTAAGACAGACCCTATGGAGAAATCTGTGTGCAATGAAACTGAGCCTTTACGGAACAAAAGGAGCCATTTGCTGTGAGTCAATATTTTCCTTTGATAGGTATTACTCAAGGTGTTTTGGGCATGTTACCAGACAAAACAGTCTTGAAAATTTAGTCACAACTGGTAAACTTGATGGGAATAGAGCAAGGAGAAGTCAGATAAATACCTGGATGAATTGGCCACATGATATAATCAGGACATGAACACAAACCCTGATCCAAGAATTGGTTATCGAGTGAGATGGACATGAACACAAACCCTGATCCAAGAATCAGTTATCGAGTGAGATGGACATGAACGCAAACCCTGATCCAAGAATCAGTTATCGAGTGAGATGGACATGAACACAAACCCTGATCCAAGAATTGGTTATCGAGTGAGATGGACATGAACACAAACCCTGATCCAAGAATCAGTTATCGAGTGAGATGGACATGAACACAAACCCTAATCCAAGAATTGGTTATCGAGTGAGATGGACATGAACACAAACCCTGATCCAAGAATCAGTTATCGAGTGAGATGGACATGAACACAAACCCTGATCCAAGAATCAGTTATCGAGTGAGATGGACATGAACACAAACCCTGATCCAAGAATCAGTTATCGAGTGAGATGGACATGAACACAAACCCTGATCCAAGAATCAGTTATCGAGTGAGATGGACATGAACACAAACCCTGATCCAAGAATCAGTTATCGAGTGAGATGGACATGAACACAAACCCTAATCCAAGAATTGGTTATCGAGTGAGATGGACATGAACACAAACCCTGATCCAAGAATCAGTTATCGAGTGAGATGGACATGAACACACCCTGATCCAAGAATCAGTTATCGAGTGAGATGGACATGAACACAAACCCTGATCCAAGAATTGGTTATTGAGTGAGATGGCGAACAGTAACATCCCATGCCTACTGGCATGGCAATGATGATGAGCTTGTATTCGAAAGGTTTTCTGCATTTTTCCTGTAATACCAGTTTCCTCACATCTCATCAGACATTTCAACCTCAATCAAATATATGAGGCGCTGGACTCAGTTAAGGGTCAGAGACTGATAAGAGGGAAATCATGGATGGCTCAGGCGGAGGATACGATAAGACAGGTGTGCATCTTGGAGAACATTAGGCGAGGAGAGGAGTGGGTCAGAGTGCCAGCGGATCAATCAGACTTGTGCAGAGTTATAATCACATTGAACCGGGAGTGCAGGGAGTGGCCAGCAGGGGCCATGGAAGTGGAAATCCAGCAAGAAATTCAGGATAATGCTCACCGGGTGATGTGATTATATACACAGATGGATCGGTGTTGAGAGGCAGGAGAAGTGCCTGGGGGTTCTTAGCAAAAGCTAATGGTCGACGTTTGGTGCAGGAGAGCCTAGCATGATACCACAACATCTAGCTTAAGAATGGAGGCGGTCAGTGCAGCTTTCTGCTGGATGGAGAACACGATACATACACACATCGTGATTGTAACTGACTCAGAAAGCATGCTGAGTAGGGTGAGGACAAGCAAGCTTCGTGCAGAGTGGCTTGCTTCGCTTCGGAAATGAGTAGGGTGAGGACAGGCAAGCTTCGTGCAGAGTGGCTTGCTTCGCTTTGGAAGTCACGGGTGACAAGCATAGTCTGGATCTTTTCTCCTGGGCATGCCGGTGTGCTGGGGAATGAACAGGCAGACAGATTGGCTGACTCTGCAAAACCTGGTGGAGTAATGATGCATGATAAGGCAGACGTGGTTGCGGCCTTGTGGGAGCATGTGTACACCTCGGAGGAGCAGATGGATCACCATGGTCTAGCAAGAATGAGACAGCGTGGAGTGACGAGGGGATCTGGCCAACGATCGACACTCAGAGGAAAGGCGAGACGGACATATAATCAGATTGCCACTGGTACTTTTAATGTTGGAACTCTTCGCTGGCTGCTGGGGATGGGGACAGCGCTTATGGGAATGCCCCGAATGCTGTGATGTCAGTTCCTAAATCAATCAATCAGTCAATAAAATATATAAATGACAATTCAAATGCTAAATGTCTGCCACTTTATCATTCTGAAATATTGCATAAATACTGTTTGCAGGAACAGGTTTGTACCAACTGAAATAAGAAGACAGGAGGTCAGCATGGCCGAATGGATAAGAGACGTTTTTAAACATCCAGTGTACTGAAGCTGAGGGTAGGGGGTTGAACCCCTACACATGTCAGTTGGACTTAAATGTTGACTTCTCATCCTTGACTTGGGGTGTAAATTATAAGTACCTCTGAAGTTGGAGAGGGTTCGACTGATGGCGAGGGACACTGGTAACAGATAAAGCTAATCCACACGCAAAATTCAGTCCAGTGCTACTAGCAGTAGTGTGTATGGACTACACTAGAGTTCAAGGTCAGCGAGTGCACACACAAACAAAATTAAATAAGCAGACCATATGCCAGTCAGTCAGTTAGTCAGTCAGTTAGTGAGTCAGTCAGTCAGTCAGTTAGTTAGTGAGTCGACAGATCATCCTCATTGCACATCGAACCATTCAGTCCATAAGTGCTCGGATCCACCCCATCTCTATCCTCTTGATCATGTTCATTGAGTCGCTAAGGAAACATGCCCTAGTGAATGTCTGTGTCTCGAGCCATGTTATTGCTTTACTTACTGCCATGACTTCCATGGTCAGGCTACTTGTGGTCTCAGTGAAAGCACCAGAGTCCTCCTTCACAATTCTCCCTCCGGCCCGAGCCGTAAAGGCCCATGAGCTTCTCACATGTCGGACAACCGACCCCTCTGTGTAAATGATAGCATCACCGTTTAGCGAATTCTCGAAAATCAACGCTTGTACTTCAGCCTCCACAGCAGCCGGATTTTCTTGTCTGCATTTTCTATCTAGTTGGATGCAAACTGAAAAGGATGTGCAGATATCTGTTGGCACTTATACCCACTCCTCGCCAGGTTCTAAGTCCTCAAGTGAACACACCTGTTGAAGAATGTCTTCGGCTTGACCCATCCACGACCATCCTCTTTTTAACCTGCTGCCCTTCACCTTCATAATTTCACTATGCAGTGGGTGTTGTGTGTTTGCGTTAACTCTGAGGTACGCGCGCTCTGCAAACTTGCATTCTGTCTTCAATGGTTGGAAAATCAAAAAGATAGTGCATCGTCCTGCATGCTGTATCTCTTGTACATCCAAGAATAATGCGCATAGCTTCATTCTGTATCCTTTCCATCCTTTCTATCTGTTTGCGGCTGAGAGTCAGGATTGCCATCGCGTACTCAAAAACAGACATGACCAGCGCCTCGTACAGAAGACATAGATGGCGCTGCTCACAGTTTGCTGCCGCCATCACACGTATCACAGCCAAACCTCGCTTGGCCTTTGTTATCACCTGGTCTATGTGCTCATTATAAGCAAGGCTTCGATCAAACAGTATCCCCAGGTAATTCATTGCCTGCGTTCTTTCCACCATCTCTGAACACAGCTTAACAGTTGGTGTTGGAGTATTGACAATATGATTATTCAATGAGAACCAAGTCACTGTTGCCTTTGTTGGGTTGACCATTGCCCCAGCTTCATCACACCAAGTACTTACGCGATTGAGTTCGGTTTGTAGTTCCACAGCAACCATATGAAAGACCATATACAAGCAAAAACAAGACCATATGCAAGCAGTGGTTTATCTTGACTCGAAAGATCCCCCAAAGTAGATCAAGAAGCATGTACAGGACAGTTCCAGACACTACACAAAATACAGATACCTAATGTAACACTGTTTTTCCACCCTTAGCTCCCGCCATGTGTCACCTGGGCCCATACAGGAAGCAAAGAATAGCAGCACTGTCCTATCATTCATGTCACAAGCAGCAACTTAGCATGCTTGGCACGGGATTGGCTATCTCAACCTGTAGGAAACTTTAGCTGTAAAATTCAGCCAATCATGAGCAAGTCTAAAATAGCTTGGCTTGAGGGCTTAATTTTACTCCGTTGGGAGGTGAGGCAGCAGAAGAAGAAGATGAAATTACTCCCCGCTGCTCCTGTAGCTTTGAGCCGTGACAGAAGGGAACCAGCGACTTCCACCTCATACTGCCAAACCTCAATTTATGTTAAGTCCTGTCCAGTGACAGCCCTATGGCCGTAAATGCCTGCAGGTTACAATCATATTTATATTTTGAGGGTCTCCTGACAACATGGTCGTACCACCTGCCCCACACTCTGAAGGGCGTGGGATCTGTTTGGACTGTCATTTGGATGAGTGCAACTTTTCTGCAGACCCCTGGGGTCATCACTGGAGCTATGAAATTATTCTTTTATGATGCTCATAGCCAACAGCTTGTTATTCCATTAAGACAGAGCCAAATTAGGTAAAACCTGGTGCAATGAAGTTGACTCTTTCACCTTTAAACCATTATTTAAACACTGACCTTTCACTAAGACAAAAGAATAATAGAAACATTCCCACCTGAACGCCAATATCCTGTGGATGAAGTTTCATGATCTGAACTATGTGCTCGTGTCCCTGGCACTGCACAATTTTGCGGCAGTTTTCAGCATTTCGGAGTGTGATGGTGGTCAGCACTCTACAGGCTGCTTCTGCCACAGGAGCATTGTTCTGGTACTTGTTTATGATAGCTACTATCAGCTCTATGCCTCCGAGCTTTGCAATTTCGTGCTTCACTTCATCATTTCCAGCTAGCGATTTGAGGACAATCAGAGCCTGGCGTACAACATTCTGGAGTAAATGTCAGAGATAAATATTCAAATATTAACAATGAGAGCTTAATATACACTATTCTAAAAACAGATGTCATAAAGAAACTTTCAAAGACAAACAATAAATACTTGACATATATACATTCAGAATTACTCTGAGAACACACAATATTCTGAAACAAATCTCAAAGAACTAGAACGAGATTTAAAATAAATAATTCTCAAGCAAATATCAAAGATAAACATTCAAATATTAACAATGACAGTTTAATATACACCATTCTAAAAATAAATAACAAAGCTAGTGATTTGAGGACAATCAGAGCCTGACATATAACATTCTGGAGTAAATATCAAAGATAAATATTCAAATATTAACAATGAGAGCTTAGTATATACCATTTTAAAAACAAATATTATAGATGAAAATTCAAATATTAACAATAAGTTTAATATACACAATTCTAAAAACAAATATCGAAGACGAACATTCCAAGATAAACAACAGAGACTTGATGTAAATACTCAGAAACATTCCAACACAATATTCTCAAACAATTATGAAAGAAGAATAAGAATACCAAGTGGCTTAACATTTATAAATATATCTCAAACTCATAACAAAGAAGAGTAGATAGCGCTTAAGATAAAAACAATTCTCAAATAATTATTAAAGAAGAAAAGCAAAAAAAAAAAAAACAAAAAAAAAAACAACACCCACCCACCCACACAGATATATATATTAGGGCTGCGACCGATTAATTTAAATTTAATAGTTAAAATAATTGAAAAATTAACGATTAATTAATAGTCAATTTTGATTAAAGCAAAATATTTATAGTCACATAACTCGCATTATAGTCGTATTTGTCAAAAATCGAAATAACACTGGATTGTCTTGTTAATTTGTCATCTAATAACCAACTATGCAAACAGACGAGTATGTTGACAGTATCTGGTTCAAGTGACGAGTGCGCCTTATTAACAATATAACCAGCAGAGCTGAACAATCGTTCACATGGAACTGAGGTAGCCAGTATGCACAGAATAGTCTTGGCAAGGAATGCCAATTTTGGATATCGATGTTCATTAAGTTTCCACCATTGTAGAGGGTCAACCGATTCAGCAACTTACTTCTCCAATTTGGACTCCATTAGCTTAATACGCTTTTCATTTGGTTCACATATAGTTTCATTGTCAATGTCAGTATCATTCGTTGCAGCGGTCTCCATCTGCTCATCATGAACAGTAACTGCTATTTGTTGGTCAATACGCGACCAAGTTCGTTCTTTTGCATCTTTTGACAGACACTTCAGGTATTTATTGGTTAAATTCTAATATAATTTTCACAGATGAATCTGAAAGTCTTGGTGTTCAATTTTCTAAAGTGAACATGAAAGATCAACAATGAAGGCTTGACATACAGCATTCTGATAAACAATTAGGGCCTGTCATACACTATTTCAAACCAAATATGAAAGATATTTATAAAGATATGTATGTATTCAATCAGTTGCGCAGCAGAAAAAACTATTCCAAAAGTAAAGAAAGTGGGCCGTAAGACATGGATGACTGAAGAAATTTACAACTAATGGAAACAAGAAGACAGAACAAAAATAATCCTGCCAAATATGAAGAAATTCACAGAAAAGTGAGAACCTTATGTAAGGAGGAAAAAGAAACATGGCTTGAGAAAAATTGCAGAGAAATTGAAAAACAACACAACAGTAACAATGCGAAACTAATGCACAAAAGAATTCAGGAGCTTACTAATCAAAGAACACGTACATCAGCAGGATGCCTAAAGACAAAAGATGGAAGAGTCATAATAGAAAAAGATCAGATCTTACATGTATGGTCAGATTACGTGAAAAACCTGTATGACGATAACAGAGACGAACAGTATGATGTTCAAAATAATAATGAAGGACCAGCAATTCTGAAGATGGAGGTTCAGAATGCTCTTAACCATATGAAATCTGGCAAGACCCCGGTTCAGACAGCGTCACAACAGAAATGATTAATGCTTTAGAAGAATATGGAATAGATCAAGTTACCAGTCTGCTTAATACAATATATGATACTGGAAATATACCTCAGGAGTTATGTAATTCTGTATTTATTGCAATCCCAAAGAAATCAGGAGCCTTGGAATGTGATCAACATCGAACAATTAGTATAATGAGTCACATCACGAAGATTTTGCTAAGAATTATCATGCAAAGAGTTTGGAGGAAAATACAACCTGAAATAGGAGAAGAACAATGTGGGTTTGTGGAAGGCAAGGGTACAGTAAATGCTGTGTATATACTGAGAAACATAATCGAACGTTCTATAGAAGTAAACAAAGATCTACACCTTTGCTTTATTGACTACACAAAGGCTTTTGATAAAGTGAGACATGTCAACATGATAAGGATGCTTGAAGATCTACAAATTGATGGAAAAGATCTTAGACTTGTAAAAAACATATATTGGAAACAACAAGCTGCCATAAGAGTTGATAATGAAGTAAGCCAATATCAGCCTATTAAAAGGGGTGTGAGACAGGGATGTGTAATGTCTCCAGATCTGTTTTCCCTGTACAGTGAAAGTATTTTCAGAAATATTGAAGATATGGAAGGAATCAACATTGGGGGACCATGCATCAATAACATTAGATATGCAGATGATACAGTCTTGATTGCAGACAATGAACAGGACCTGCAAAATTTAGTAGATGCGATGGTTACACACAGTGAACAACTAGGGATAGAATTAAATTGTAAAAAGACACAGATTATGGTCGTCACTAGGAAGGACGAAATACCACAATGTAATATACAAGTAAATGGGAATATTCTTCAACAAGTGAGCAGGTACAATTATCTCGGAACAGTAATAACATCTGATGGGAGATGCCTTGAAGAGATTAGAACAAGAATCGCCATGGCAAAAGTAGCCTTTAGCAAGATGAAAAACATATTGACCAATAAAAAGATGTCAATTGAAACGAGAAAAAGAGTGTTGAGATGCTACGTTGAACCTGTACTTTTGTATGGATGTGAAGCGTGGACAATGAGCAGTCAGGCCGAAAAACATCTGATGGCTGTAGAGATGTGGTTTCTGAGGAAAATGCAAAGAATACCATGGACAGCCAGAAAGACCAATGAACAAGTCCTTCAAGAAACAAATGAAGATCGTAAATTGATTAGAGAAATTAGACGTAGACAGTCAAAATTTTTTGGGCATGTTATGAGAAGAAATGGATTGGAGAATTTGGTGACAACTGGTAAGATCGAGGGGAACAGACCAAGGGGAAGACCTAGAAGCAAGTACCTGGATGGCTTGGCCTTGTGGCATGGTCGAGACAGAAACACGGAGCTGATCCACGACTCTGGTGATCGAGTGAGATGGCAGAACATGACCGCCCACGCTTACCGCATGGCACATGATGGATGGATGTATAAGTTTCACATACAACATTCTGAAACAGTTATAAAGAATAACAATGAGAGGTAGCCTTACAATATTCTGAAGCAATTATCAAGATGAAAGATGGAGTTATAAGAAATCCAACATGTATGACAAGGAATCTGAAGGCATATTCAAGTAAACAGAGAGGATATTCAACATTTGTGACAAGGAACTTGACAAAGCATTCAGATAAACATACAAGATATCTAACATTTATGATAATAAGCTAGAGAAAGTACCCAGATAAACAGATGGAATATCCAACATGCATGAAAAGGAACTTGAAGAAGTATTTATATAAACAATAACTCAGTTGAAACAATTACAGAACACAACACATTAAGAAAATTACATACACTTGTAGAAAATATAATTAAAATTATATTTCTTACTTATCATAAAATAAATACAAGATTAAATATTTACCTTATCATAACTTGCATTTCTACAAGCAGTAATGACAAGACTAATGCCTCCTCTATCCATAACCTCTTGACAAAACTCATCTCTCACTGCCAGGCAACTTAACGTGAGGAATAGCTCGGCGAGAACTGATGTCTCATTTTTGTATTCTAGCAATATGAACCAAACACTGGATCAGTTTTACATGACAACAGCAACATAACAGAAATATACCAGTAATGTCACAGGTAATTACAAAATGTTAATGCTAAAGAGCACAAAGTAAAAAGACCAGAATAAAACAACCTATTTTTCGAACTAAACCAGTTATCGCAAGCCAGTATGACATCTTCATCACTGTCAAAACGATTTCCTTTCAGCTGTGTTTTAAGATTTGGGAAAAGAAAAAAAGTCTGATGGAGCCAAATCTGGAGAATATGGTGGGTGTGGAAGAATTTCAATATTCAAATCGTTGGCATTTTGCAGCACAAGCTGTGCTTTATGAGAGGGTGCGTTGTCTTGAAGCAAAGGCAGAATTTGCGTACACGCTATCCCTCATTTTCTGGTCACAGCCTTCCTTAGTTTGATCAGGAGATCTGCATAGTACTGCCCATTAACCGTGCTGCCATGAAGCATGTAATCTTTCAATATGACACCTTTGACGTCCCAAAAAACAGTCAGCATCACTTTTCTTGTAGATTTTTGAGCTCTTGGCTTGACATGTATCGGCGAGCCCGGGATTTTCCATTGCATGCTGGAAAATTTTGGATTCTGGGTCATAATGGTTAATCCAAGTCTCATCTACCATCACCATGGTCGTCAACATGTTTTTCGACCGCCACATGTTGAGCAACTGGTCACAGCAATCAACCCATGTTTGTTTCTGTTTACATGTCAGCAGGCGTGGGGCACACACTTTTCTCATGTTCAGTCTGTTATGTAAAATTCTAAAAACTGTACTCTTACTCAGATTTGCTGAACCCGATATCTCTGCAATAGTCATTTTCCTATCCTGGTCTATGATTTTCTTCACCTTTGCAGCATTTGCATCATTGCACTCTGAGTACGGTCGTCCTGATCTTGGCAGATCAGTAACTTGGGAACTGCCACACTTAAACTGCAAACACCAATTTTTTACAGAAGCATATGAAGGACAGACTTCCTCAAACACTGGCTCCATCTCCCTGCGTATTTCTGTAGGTGTTTTTCCCTGTAGCATCAAGAATTTTATCACAGTCCTGGTGTCTGATTTCTCCATTGTTCTGACAAACCGTTGGATGTGCAGATCTGGTCAATAGGGTGTGTTGTGCCATGCACCATATTGGGAAAACCAGTTGAGGAGGGAAATTCATAATTCATATGTCCATTACAAGGCGTGTACATGTGTGCCTTGCTGTATGTATGAATGAGGATATATGGGCATGAGAATGTGTGTGTGTACATATTGCGTGTGTGTGTGTATGTATGTGTGTATGTGTGTGTGTACGTACATATGTATGTGTGTGTGTGTATGTGTGTGTGTGTGTATGTGTGTGTGTGTGTATGTGTGTGTGTGTGGTTGTCTGCCTGCCTGCCTGTCTCATAACATGGTAATATGCATTGCTTATGTTTACACCATTCATTTAACAAAGTTTTTTTTCTATGGGAATGTAACATGCACAATTGATGAACAAAAGATGAGTGATAGCAAAGTCCGAATGCAAGACATGCCTGCATGCCCAATTTGTGACTCTTTGAAAATAAAGTTTGTTCGTTTGCTGATCAAAACTTGGAAACAAATGCTTTGAAACACCACTATGGTCTGGGTAGATTGGTGATGGAAGGTGTGGTTCCTGGCAGAGGCAGGAGTACCCCAGCACAAAAATGGGCACAGGACACTGCAGGCACTTTGGGCATGAAAATGCAAGGGAACTGGCAAGGCATTGAGAATCTTTTCGTAGAGCCCTAATGAGAGTGACTGACTGGCACTGGTCTTGATAGATGATAGTTTGTAAAATGGAGTTATAACTCTCTATAGCATAAAGCCTGGGCTGAATTTAGAGACCACATGTTGCCCATGCAGCATGATTCCTCTCTCGACCTGTCTAGTTTACTCCAGAGAAAAGGTAACAAATACATCTAGAACAAGATAAGCTGCAGAAGCTGCCGGATCAGCAAAGCAATGCTCTGTCTGCCTGCCTGTTGGAGCTTCAATCCTAGACCAGTTTCCAACAAAAGCTTAGAGCCTGGATTGCCATGACATTTAGTCTTTAGGTTGCATTTTCTCACACCAGGGTAAGGGTATAAAGAGAGCGACTTCCGGTCCCCAGCATGGCGGATAGACATTGAACCACTACGGCCTCGGCCTCTGGAGTATTTATCTTTGTGGCTGCGGTTTGCATTTCACATTTTCCTCATGTTGGACTGGTAGTATATGGTTCCGTCGCCCGCTACTGAGTGAGTGCTTGGCGCGACTCTGTGAGCTGTGATATTCATGTGGAATGCTTTCACATGTCCACTTTTTTTGGTACAGTGACCTGCATGTTCGGAACAATGGCTACCGGCTGTTGCTGAATTGACTAATTTGCCTTTTCGGTTCACGAGTGCATTTTTCAGGTGACTCTTGGGAGTCGGCGCTGGAGATACGGAGGTCGTGCTTAATGCAACGCTTTCGGCGGGTCGCCCTGCAGATAGAGACAGAGCCATGTGAGAAAACTCGGGTCAATGAGGTCTTTCTGGTGACTGCCGATTCCATCGATGATGAACTAGTTGTCGTGAAGGACTTTTGTGTTGGCATTCTGGCGGCGGCACTATGCACAGTGTACCTGTGCGGGCTGTTGGATTGCAGAGACTCCTGTCTTTTCCCCTTTTCACACTGGACATTGTGAAGCATTTTGTGTGATATTCACTGGCACAGGAACGGAGCATAATGGGGACAACCCGTTGCCGTGAAGTTGGAACCTTGACTAACTAGAGAGTGACATTCTGTAAAATACCAGGTCCACAATCTGATGTGTTAAAGAATGGGAGACATGGAGCAACATGGTCATCTATGACTTGTTTCCAGCTACATGATCATGATATTTGTGATAACATTCATGGGGAACAAACAACAACATATACCTTCACACAACTTTAGAATAGTTCTCAGTGCATCTCCCTCACTCACGATTGACTTTGCATTCTCATGACCTTTTCCAAAAAGCACACGGACATCATCATCTAGTGTCAGTGACCTCAGGCAGATACAGCTCTCCTTTATAATTGCTGGGTTTGCTTTGTGTACAGCAAACAGGTTGGTTAACAAGAGAATCACATTCATCTGAATGAACGCTTGCCGATTCCCTTCATGCTTCAGACAGTTTAACCTGATGGCCCGAATAATCAGCTCTAAAGTATCAGACACGTCCTGGTAGCTTTTAAATAAGGTTAT
Organism: Cepaea hortensis; assembly: GCA_963921405.1. NCBI lineage: Eukaryota > Metazoa > Mollusca > Gastropoda > Stylommatophora > Helicidae > Cepaea > Cepaea hortensis. Next base: position 20,167,878 of record OY992877.1, on the reverse strand, counting down.
AAGAAGTTCAATTCCTTTGTTATCTATTAAATCTGGCTGGCCGTTGACAAGAGAGCAGAATGCTTTTAAAACAGCTTTTAAATGTTCTGGGTCATCTTTGTAATGTAACAGGGCTTTGTACAAAATTGGATATGCGTTGCTAGCCCCTGCCAGGCATCGCCGAGAAAAGTCAGCGTCACACTCAGTTTGAATCGACTTCAGAGCCTCGATAACTTGTGTGTTGTTGACATTAGAATTGTCCAAAGCCACTGATAGCTTCTCCAATGCTGTGGTAATAGGATGATCTAGGCTTTGTCCAGTTGTGGAATACAAGGATGGGTCCTTGACTATATTTTGTAGATCTACTCCCTGAAGAGAAATAAAGATAATTTACTAGCAATGCAACAAGACTATTAATTGAATAAAACAAACTGTGTTTAAAAAAAAAACAAAAAAATACATGCTTTAATTGTTCTTCAAATAACAAATATCTCTATTCAACTTGTAATAAAGAAGCTTGATATTTCAGGTATCTGATATTTTATTTTCATTATAGCACACCAAATGCTCCACGGATATTCACATCTCTGCTTCAAAGATCTAAAAAAGAGGGGGCGGTGGTTTAAAGGCAAGAGGTTCAACTTCACTGCAGCAGATGTGACCTTATTTGGCTCTGGCACTATTTTCCAGCTCTGTGATGATGGGGTTAAGGACACAGTTCATAATCCCGCAATACCGCATTCGAAACACAGCTGTTTTTTTTTTTTTTAATGAAAATGGTATGGGTGCTGGTCGTTCAGAAAGCACTGGCAAACTACTGAACGTAAACTTGCCCAGGAATCATGAACAGCCAAAAAATGCTGGGGTTGACTGCACGTCCGTAAAGGATATGCAACTAGTTTTGTTTTTTACTATTTGCAGATTGATTGATTGATTTAGGAATCGACATCACAGCATTGGGGGCATTCCCATAAGCACTCCGTCCTCATCCTCAGCAGCCAGCGAAGAGTTCCAACACCAATAGTACCAGTAGCAATCTGATTATATGTCCGTCTCGCCTTTCCTCTGAGCGTTGAGCTTAGGCCAGATCCTCTCGTCACTCCTCGCTGTCTCATTCTTGCCAGACCATGGTAATGCATTTGCTCCTGCGAGCTGAGTTGGTTGCTAACATCGTCACACACAATACAAACTCTATAGCTCCAACAATGTCCCCCCAAGAGTCTCAGAATAAATTGCACTTGTGAAATGAACCCCAGACTTTCAGAGTGTAAGGCAAGTGAATTAACTATTCAACAACTTTTCTAAGCGCAGAAAACTGTAGTTCTGACTAATAAATTTAGTGAAACTATGGTAAAGCTGTGGAAATGTGTTAGAAAACACAAAGTAATGCAGCTTTACAGAACAGAATTACGAACACTACAAGGACGTGGCTGCGACTAGCCTTCATCAGCAAACAAATACATACACAAAACACAACATATAGTCATGGAGAAGACCCTCCGTTGACTACATTAAGGCATAAGGACGGGATAAGAAGAATAAAAAGATGAAAAAATTAGAGTAATGAAGAGAAAATGAAAATTTATTAGTCTGGGATTCTGAGAAAAGTAGCAACATTTTTTTCAAATTGTCATTTTCTCTTTATTGCTCTTGTGCTTTCATCTTTTTATTCTTCTCATCCTGTCCTTTTGCCTTAATGTAGTCTCCATGACTATATGTTGTATTTTGTGTATGTATTTGTTTGCTGATGAAGGCTAGCCACCGCAGCATCCTTTATTTTTCGTAATTCTGTTATGTAAAGCTGCATTACTTTGTGTTATTTTATGCTCACTAATGGTTGCTTATGAGCATTTGGGGTGATGTACTTTTGGACTTAGCTAATCCCCACTGTTAGTTCCTACATTCTTAATATTGCTATAAATTCACATCCATTAAAACCCTCCGATCAAGCTCTCTCACAGCACTGAACACGTCTGTGATTCACTGGCTGGCCTTCTTTTACAGCAACCAGACCTAGCAAAACTCCTCTGTCGTGTCTTCATCTTACAGTGATAAAGGGGTTTACATGTTCCAATGACCCCAAGAGATATGCCGACGGTAGCCCAGCTACTGGTAGGGTCTCCCAAGTCGTACAGGTCAGGGGATAGGAAGGAACCAGATGATGAAAGAGACAAACTTCCTGCCTTGTAGATAAACTGGGGACAGTTGAAGAATAGAAAAAGCAAACCCAAACAACTGCACATTGCACCTAACTCAGCTTTATTGGATCATACTCACTGCTGACTTGATTCTGCTGGGATACAGAAACCACTTTACGCAACGTGAACAATACAGAAACAACAACAGTCTCAAGCTCTTCAGGCAACAAATAATCCAATCAAACTACAATGTAAGACAGAGTAAAACCCAATGGGGATAGCAAACACCCCAATTTATATCACCTATCCTCTCCTCGATATGAGAATAAATAGACATACACAAAGGACTCAAACTGTCCACGATATACACTGCTACTAGTAATAGGTGGATAACAAGTGAGTAGACTCAAAATACTACAATGTTAGACTTAATGAGAAGAGGTAAGTGGAGCCGAGAGCCAATATTATATAGCACTTGAACATCCCAATATGGGCTCAAACCCTATCTTTAACAACCAATACTGATGGCACCAGGTGCATTCTGTCTAAGAGTCCATCTAGCCTTTCTTCTGATTATTGAGTGTCAAACAGATCCTCTGGTAAGTCCCTGCTGCACCATTCTCTCCTGGCTATGATGATTTGTCTGTCCTTCCACACTATTCACATCATACCAATGGCCTTGAGCAGGACTGCATTATCATGCACCAATACACCACCACTCAGTGGAGCAGACCCAGTCACACCACCACTCAGTGGAGCAGACCCAATCACACCACCACTCAGTGGAGCAGACCCAATCACACCACCACTCAGTGGAGCAGACCCAATCACACCACCACTCAGTGGAGCAGACCCAGCCAATCTAAAGTCCATCGTCTTCTCAATAAGCCATAATAACTTCTGCTTTGACCCTTTTGGCATCCTTTATCGCTGTATATTTGAGTAGTCTGTGGATGCGTTTAAGATTTAATGGCTACACTGCACCAGGTTTGATCCCATATGATTCTTTTCGCAGGACGGCCTGCCAAAGGAGCCGCACAAAGCACAAACTCTGTAACTCCAGAGACAACTCCCAGGTGTCTGAGAAAATTGTACTCGTCAATCAAATGACAGTCCAGAATCGAACCCATAACTTTTGGAGAGTGAAGCAGGCACCTTAACCACTTTGCCATGGCAACCCTGACATGTTTAGGGTTCTGAACTTCAGTTCCACATAGACATTCATCTGTAAGACTTAAGTTCCACATAGACATTCATCTGTAGGACTTCAGTTCCACACAGACATTCATCTGTAGGACTTCAGTTCCAAACAGACATTCATCTGTAGGACTTCAGTTCCACACAGACATTCATCTGTAGGACTTCAGTTCCACATAGACATTCATCTGTAGGACTTCAGTTCCACATAGACATTCATCTGTAGGACTTCAGTTCCACATAGACATTCATCTGTAGGACTTCAGTTCCACATAGACATTCATCTGTAGGACTTCAGTTCCACATAGACATTCATCTGTAGGACTTCAGTTCCATACAGACATTCATCTGTAGGACTTCAGTTCCACATAGACATTCATCTGAAGGACTTCAGTTCCACACAGACATTCATCTGTAGGACTTCAGTTCTACATAGACATTCATCTGTAGGACTTCAGTTCCACATAGACATTCATCTGTAGGACTTCAGTTCCACATAGACATTCATCTGTAGGACTTCAGTTCCACATAGACATTCATCTGTAGGACTTCAGTTCCACATAGACATTCATCTGTAGGACTTCAGTTCCACAGAGACATTCATCTGTAGTACTTCAGTTCCACATAGACATTTATCTGTAGGACTTCAGTTCCACATAGACATTCATCTGTAGGACTTCAGTTCCACATAGACATTCATCTGTAGGACTTCAGTTCCACATAGACATTCATCTGTAGGACTTCAGTTCCACACAGACATTCATCTGTAGGACTTCAGTTCCACAGAGACATTCATCTGTAGGACTTCAGTTCCACAGAGACATTCATCTGTAGGACTTCAGTTCCACATAAGACATTCATCTGTAGGACTTCAGTTCCACATAGACATTCATCTGTAGGACTTCAGTTCCACATAGACATTCATCTGTAGGACTTCAGTTCGACATAGACATTCATCTGTAGGACTTCAGTTCCACATAGACATTCATCTGTAGGACTTCAGTTCTACACAGACATTCATCTGTAGGATACTTTTAGATAGTATAGATGACTAAGCAGTCAGCAGTGGCCAGTTTTTAGGCGAAAGATGGTATTTTGTTTTTACCTTAAGAGTTGGTGGATTGAATAGGTTTGTTGTTCATGTCTGTATTTTTCTTCCACCAAGTTCCAAGTTTAGTTTAGTCGATGGATCAACATCACGGCATACGGGTGTAACCCATAAGTGCTCCGTTCTACTCCTAACTCAAGCCTGAGTCCAGAGAATCTCAGCTCAGTGCATAAACGCCGTAGCACCAGCAAAGATACTGAAATACTTTGAGTAGATTTTTAACTCAAAATTTTGCCCGGGCAGCGCCATTATGCTACTCTTTTTCGATTTCCAACTACCAAGGGATATTTTACGTGCGCAATAATACACACGGGCGTCCAATCTCACTAATCAGAGACCAGGGGAAAGTGTTACTAGAAGTTCACGTGAAAAAATCCCAGCTCTCACCGGGGCTTGAACCTGGGACCTCCAGCACTCGAGGCAGACACCAAACCTCGAGAACACTCAGCCCCACTCTTCCACCAAAAGATGTGTGTTGTTGTTGTTTTATCATGGTCATAATTTGTTACACTTGTTTGTTATTTGTTTTAGTTATTGACAAAGAGAAAATGATGACTAGGAGATAAAAATTGATAACTACAAGGAAATAAAAGTTGATGATCAGGGGATAAAAGTGCCAAGTGAACATACCTGAGATTCAAACTGCTGGACAGCATCCTGCACTGCCTCGCTGGCATCCATCTCAAATTCTGACATGTTTTCTCTGACAACATCATCAAACGTTTTCTGGCTAATTTGTTTGGCCATGACTGACACCAACTATTGTTTTTTTTCTTTTCAGATGCAAGGTACCTTATTATTTCTATAAAAGAAAAAACAAGAAAATGTTGAGGTTTCAGGAATTAGGTGGTTCCACCAATTTTGTGAAGACAAAGAATTCATTGTAAATGTACAATTATCATGTGGATAACAAATGTTCCATATTCGCACAGTATCAGTGACCACGTGTTTTAAGTATTTCCACCAATATCTGATTTATTCACTTCATATGATACAGTAGTAGGCCTCTTTCAGTCCTGTAGGACTATAGAGTTGTGCCGCTGGGAAGGCACTTGACAGCGCCGCTGGTGAATGTATAGTCCAATGTGAGAGTGACAATATCTGTCACAATTTCCGCATCTGTAAGATGAGGCAGGTTCCGCAGCAAGTGACTGCATTTTTTGCTTGTGCCTCTTATCCTCAGTTTGTTGGATCATATTGCGCTCAAAGAGCACCAGCCCGTTTCATACATCTCTTCTCCAGGAACCTCTGTCTGCTGCAACTCTTTCCCACATGTCTGGATCTATGCCAAGGGTTTTTATATCTTGTGTACACACATCCGTATATTGCAGGTCTTTCAGTTGGCCTCTTCCCTGTGGCTAGATCTCCGTATAGGAGATTTTGGGAAAACTTTCATCCTCCATTCGAGATATGTGGCCTAGCCACAAGAGATGTCTCTGCTTGAGGAGAGAGTGCACTGTGGTAATATCCGCTCTTTCAAGCATGTGTTTGTTTGTTATATGGTCCTTCCACGATAAGCCCAGGATACGTCACAGACATCTCATGTGGAAGGAATTCAACTTTCTTTCCTGTCGTGAGTACAAGGTCCAGTATTCAGATCCATAGAGTAGTGTGCTAACAACACACGCTTTATGCACTTGAACTTGTGTATGCTCTGTTAGTCTATTGTTCTCCCAGACTCTCTTAGTTAGCCTGGAAAGTGTTGTGGCTGCCTTTCCAATGCGTCTTTTGATTTCTGTCTATAAGGAAAGATTATCTATTATCGACCCCAAATATGCAAACTCATGGACGATCTTCAATTCGTAATTAGGAAATTTGATTGATGGAGGCGCACCAGCATCTTGTTCCATTACCTGTGTTTTATTTAGGCTGATAGTAAGGCCAAAGTCTCAGCAGGTCTATTGACGATCTTTGAGTCGTTGCAGATCTTCTGCTGCATGAGTAGTCAGTGTTGCATCATCTGCAAAATGTAGTTTTCTTATGCATCTTGATTTTATTTTGGTCTTTGCTTTAGTCTTGATGGGTTAAAAAGATTGGGACACATAGGAAAGGTGCGCAGAGAGCGGCATCCTGAGAAATTTGTTGTTAAAGTTTTCAACACTCAAATGTGAATATCTCCGCTTAGATTTGACATACAGGCATCATTGAGGTACCGTTGAATTTTATTTTTCAAGGCCCATCTATCTGTGGTGGTTTCATTTGTCATTTCATCAATACCTAATTTAAACATCATAATCAGAATACATAATACTCATCTTCTCCTTTCCCATCAAAGTGCCAGGTCATACCAAAAAACATGTTATGCGATGTTACTGATGGCGCCAGCCGTTGCTCACAAGATGCAAATCAACGACTTATCAAAAGTGTTAATTATTAATATACTATTAGCAGGTTTTGATCGTGCCGTGACCCGAACTGAAAACAAAAGTGATATACTGCGCCACCTCGCAATGATACATTGTGTCTCCAAAATTGGCTTCTGTAAAGACCATCCATAATTCATTCATTCAAATATCATGTGACAATAACAGACACCATCTTAGTTTCTGTGGGATAGGTCAGTCTAATATTCTATGCATAGAGTTTGGTTGAAATTATCTTGGCTTTTAAATAATTGTAATTATTTGATACACAGTAAGTAATTTTATTTTCTAGAGGTGTTTTTGTAAATTTTTGAATATTTTGAGATTGATTTTCAAATTCTGCATCCATGTTTACATATAAAAGGAGAGCTTCATCTCGAATCGTCTTCCATTTGTGGAATTGAAAAAAAAATATTTCTGCGAGGTTGTTTTGTTTCAACTGTGTGAATGGAAAACCAAGATGGCAGCTGACGCGAATATCGAACTTTTAACGCTCAAAATGTGCAATTTGAACTACTAAAGTTAAAGAGAATACAAATTTAAAGATGATTAATTTATTTGTATACTTTTACCATTTTTTAATCATTTAGCATGACGGAACATATTTTTGAAGTCAGTTTTCAAATCCATCTATGGCACGTTTGAGACAATCTAGCATGGACAGGCAGCGTGGAGATAATAAGACACACTGAAGAGCTTCAAAATTACGGGATTCATGACAATATTTTAACCTGAGACACTTACACTCAATTCCTTGATATCAGCATGGCGGTTAGGCAAAGAACCGTTGGGGTCTGTGGCGTGTTTCTGCTTGTGGCTACGGTTTACAATTGCATTTTCCTCATGTTGGACTGGTAGTACATGGTTCCGTCGCTCTGCTACTGTGTGAGTGCATGGGCAACACCGTGAGCTGTGAAATTCGCGTGGAATGCTTATACATCTGTCCTGTACAGTGAACTGCATGTTCAGAACAATGGCTACTGGAGGTTGCTGAATTGACTGTTTTGCCCTTTTGGTTCACAAGTGCATTTTTCGGGAGACTCCTGGGAGTCGGCGCTGAAGCTGCGGAGTTCGTGTTTTGTGCGACACTTTCGGCAGGTCGCTGTGCGGTAAGAGACCGAGCCATGTGAGAAAACCCGGGTCAATGAGGTCTTTCTGGTGACTGCCGAGTCCTTAGTCCATCGACAATGAACTGTGGCGAGTGTGGATCAATTTGGTGTTGGCATTCTGACAGCGGCATTATACAGCGTACATGTGCGGGCTTGTTGGATTGCCGACACTCCTGTCTATTCCACTTTTCACATTGGACAGTGGGGAGCATTTTGTGTGATATTCACTGGCATGGGAATGGAGCATAATGGAGACGACCCGTTGCCGTGAAATTGGAACCTCAACTAACTAACCTACACTCAAATGTGAATTAGAATATCTCAGCTTAGAATTGACATACAGGCATCACTGAGGTACCATTAGATTTAAGTTTTCAAGGCCTATCTATATGTGGTGGTTTCATTAGTAAAGGCACTCTTCCGAATTACGGTCCCAAATAGTTCTGCAATGAATAAGTGATTAGGGTTAGGAATATAAAATTATTCACTGCAGAACTATTTGGGACCGGAATTCGGAAGAGTGCCAATTAATATTATTATTATTCAATAGTCATGCTATGCTTTTTTATTAAATTTATGAATTTTTTCATTTTCAGCGTGAAGTCTAAACACACGCTGTATGAATCATGTAGACAGAAAAACATTCACCTATTACCGATGACCAATATACACAAATGACAACTGTTACATGTAATTAAGACATTCAATGAAGATACCACACTTGAAGAAACTTGAAGTTTCTGGTCAGTTTCTCCCCTGCAGGAGTCTGTTGCTAGCATTAGCAGGACATGCCTGTTGTATATCTATGGCCGCGCATAACAACTTCAGCGGACATGATTACGCCGAGGTCGTTAAAATAATTCCTTGAAATTATTCAACATTATGCAAAAGAATTGATTTAATTACGTAGTTTCCATAAGCGTTGTAACAACACTGATTCCCTAAACATATTTGTTTCATTGTTATGTGTTAATTAAAGGAACATATTCTTTGATTGGCAGTAATGATATGCATCCGGCACCAGCAGACAACAAAAACAAACGGATAGAATCTTGAATCACTGAACAGATACTTGTGGTTTTTATTTAATTCAAGCTTAATTTAATGTTTTGCATTTTGCAGTAAACATTGAAAATGGGCGTCGGAGGTCTGTGGTCACTTCTGAGCCCGGTGGGAAAAGAAATAAGTTTGGAACTGTGCAGAGGAAAGAAGCTTGCAGTCGATCTGAGTGCGTGGATCGTGCAGTGTTCAGTGGTCGCCACCTCAAAGCCGATTCCCGCTTCGTATCTCTGTTGCAGGTTCGTTACACGAAGAAATTCATCATGATTCACTGGGTTTGTTTTATGCCGTAAAAGATTTGTGTATCTTCTTGACAATTGGGCCGTTTCCGTGAAGGGCCACCTGTTGCAGACCAGCTGATATCGCGAAAGCCCGCGGTTTGCCTCACCCCTCCCCTCTATTGGCGGCGGCGCGAAAAATCCGGGCTAGTACTAGTACTATACTATAGTCTATAGTCCATTTACTTTTGTCTGCCCCAATACAATTCCATATCTCAGCAACCAGCTGAGAGAAAATGATGAGATTTAGCATATAACCTTATCATGATGTCCACCCAAAAAAAAAAAAAAAATGTGTTCTGGAGATTGTACAGCAGATTTCAAAGTTTGTTTAGTTTATATGCTGTATATAATTTACGGGACAGAGATGAAGTGCACATTATTATTAGAAATATTACATCTTCACACTGAAACATGAGCGTTCAATAGTAAATTTTCACGTTCACGGGATTGGCCTTACGAAAAGAGCCTTGAGACGTGAAACAGGGAGTTTTCACTGGTGTCACAGTATCTGAGTATCTTCAGAGGTGTGTCATTAATGTGGGTCCTTTCATATAAGGCTTCATATTTAGAAAGTACAAGGGAGGTAGAAATATCATTTGCTAGCAACCGCATTTAGGAGCCACAAGAAACAGATACCTACGTGAAATAAAGGAAATGCGCAAATAAAATTATGACATAGTGTATTTGGATGAAACCTGGATCAGTGCGCACCACACAAGTGAAAAGGAATGGCAATCAGTGGACGGAAAGATAACGTGATATGTGCCCAGTAGTAAAGGACAGCGTTTCATCATAGCCCATGCTGGTAGTACTCAAAATGGTTTACTACAGAATTCTGGACTTGTGTTCGTTTCAAAGCATACAGACAATAGGGATTATCATAATGAGATGAATGGCAATGTATTTAGCGATTGGCTCGAGAATAGAGTGCTATCTATCCCTAGATAGACCATCTTGTCTAATTATGGACAATGCATCATATCACAATATAGTTGCCCAAGAAGACAAAATACCTATGGCATTGATGCATGACAAGGCAGACGTGGTTGCGGCCTTGTGGGAGCACGTGTACACCTTGGAGGAGCAAATGGATCACAATAGTCTGGCAAGAATGAGGCAGCGAGGAGTGACGAGGGGATCTGGCCGAGGCTCGACGCTCAGAGGAAAGGTGAGACAGACATATAATCAGGTTGCTACTGGAATTATTGGTGTTAGAACTCTTCGCTGGCTGCTGAGGATGGGGACGGAGCACTTATGGGAATGACCCGAATGCTGTGATGTCAGTTTCTAAATCAATCAATCAATCAATCTATTCAAATTGTCTGACATCAAGATACTAACTCAGACCGCGCTATTAAAAATTGATAAAAGTTGCTGGAAAAAATGTGAGGACCATGTGTTGAAAGAGGAAGATGACTATTGGAGAAAGAATGGATTGAATTTTATACAACCGATAGCAGTCATCAACCTACTGGAATCGTCCGACATCGATTAAGGTCTGGGCAGATCGCAGACATTAATCCACATGCACACCTACTGGGATATTTTGCTCCACATATTCAGAAGAATTGCAGGCCCTAAACATTACAGCATCGGCATAAACAATACAACTTGTTAATGGCAACAGTTTGTATTCCACAGTGATGAATTTTCAATTCCGTAAGCCCTCAACGGTGACAAACTACTGACATTGAAAACAACAAAAAGCTCTAGACGCACTGAATACCAACCAAAGAGTAATATTGCGGTGGGAACTGACATATTGTGGCATAACAAGAAACGTGAGAAGAAACACGTCAAATGAGGGGACAACACAGAAACATACGAATCATTCTATAAACTTCAATGAAAAGAGGACCAACATCTTGACCATTAAGAAGGAAGCCCACTACAGAGACATTCACAACTATATTCGTCGTGCAAAACAGGTAATCATGTTCCGTCTCAGCAGAGTAGACATTACACCCACTCCCATACGAATCTGGATACGCCTTGTGTTTGTCATCCGAACTGGCGGGGGGATTGGCATTACTGTAAAACAAGTTTGTTAGCGAGAAATCACTAGTTTTTCACCAGTACATCAAAGAAATATCGCCGCTTTCCATGATTTAAGTTGCTTTTGTACCTATCGAAGACATATTCCTTGGGTGGGGGTAAATATAAGATTCTTCTTCTTCTTCTTCAGCGTTCCGAACCATAATATAATATAAGATGGCAGGAAAAATTTCATAACGATGCAACAGACAGTTTTCAAAATAATTGATCGTGAATGAAGGCATTCTTTTCTGGACAGACTATAGTAGTAATTCTTCTTCTTTTCGTTCATCCGGAGTGTTTTTTCAGATGTGATTGCGGTGTGTCTGTTATGCGCCCTTGGGCCGAAACCCGTAGGCCAACACATCGACTTTAGCGTGCATTTTTGACCAGGTAGCATTCCTGGGAGACTCTCACTTTTGTGGCGCCATCTGCAACCATGCTGGCCAAGGTGGAACGGTCGAAGACAACGGTCATCCCTCAAAGGAAGGCAGGGACAGTCCATAGCATTTTCCGCCATCCAAGGTTGCTTCCATAGTTGCAGGGCCGACACATAACGCCCTGGATCTGGGCTCACCGAGGGAGATCGTCACGTCCTGCTCATGGCTGCTTTAAATCCTCACTTCAATATATTGGTCATTTCGTTTCCCCGGGTCATTCCAGCACAAACCAGACAGGTTTGCAGACGGCATCCACTCAGCGAGTTTTCGGACATGTGCTTGTCGTTGCGCCCATCAGAGCTTTTCCAGGCTCAACAGACATTCGGAAAACTACCCAGTCAGAGCTGTTCCGAACAAGAGCGGCATTCGGAAACTAGGTAGTCAGAGCTGTTCCTAGCACGAGAGACATTCGGACGAGACATTTCACTCGGACGTAATTGCGTAGTGTCAATTTTTAGTTTGCCACCCGTAGGACGACACTTCCGACTTCCAGCGGGCATTTTTTAATGAGGTTAGCCATCCTCTGGTTTCGAGGCACGTTGGACTGTTGTGATGTCGCTAACATCTCAGCTGGTCAAGATAGAACGACGAACGACATCGTGGTCGGCCCTCAAGGGAAGGCAGGGGCAGACCATGAGCATTCCCTCGCTATCCAAGGAGGCTTCCATAATTGCAGAGCCGGCACATATTGCTCTGTGACTGGGCTCACCCGAGGAGTTGCCACGTCCTGCTCATGGCTGCTTTAGTTCCTCACTTCCATGTGTTGGGCAACTCGTTTGCCACTGATCGCTCAAGCACACACCAGGGACGGTCAGACTGCAAGCGACACCCACGCTTTTGACTTCGGACCACGCAATAGGTTCGCTCGCCGTGCGTTCCATTTTGCGGCATTGAGACGTTCTTCCACTTTTGTCTACACTCTCTATGAGTTAGATACAGTTTTCGCAGCCACTTTCTTCGACTGGGGCACTTTTTGACTTTTTGTACTCGCTCACGAGGTAGGCTACTTGTGCTGCCGGATCAGCACCTTACCTTCGTGCAGCGGTGAACGAGAAACGGCCTGGCCTCTCACCCGGGAATCTCTCATATCCCCCAGCTGAGAGCCTTCGAACTTCTATCAGACCTGAGCATGTAGCTTACTCAGTATCACGCCTTTATTTTTCGAGAGGTGGCTATCGGCCCGGCTCTCAGGGTTTGTGGCTTAGAGGCGTTCAGCCACAGCCCTCGACAGGGAGCCTTTAGTGTTTTGTCCGGACCAAGAACTTCTGCCTTTGTGCGCCTGATTTAAATTTTGGACTGCTATCCTCAGTCTCACCTGCAGAGCAGCAGGTTGTGTCTCTCTTAGTCTGGTCCCTATCCCATATGCTGTCCGATATGTAGTTTTTCACCCATCGGCAAGCACATGGGGTCGATGGGACACGCAAGCTCCCCCACCACGGCAAGGTGGAGACACATCGGGGGAGATAGTAGTAATTTATACTGGAATATTGTAACAACGGATTAACAGTAATAAAAGTTAGTTGCATGCTGTGTTGCCATCTCTTTTTGATGAAAAAGAACCAAAATCGACCCAAAAAAGCACCCAATTTTTTTTGGAAAGCACCAAAAAAAAAAAGCATCAACTATTTTTATTACAAATATAACAAGGTAGCACATTATAATTTATTATTATCACTTCATATTACAATGAAGTTTATTCCAGATCCGCCAAATCCCAATCAGAACTACTCTCGAGCCAAAAAAGCACTAAATTGCAATAATATTTTTTGGGAAAGCACTAAATCACTGGCAGTATTCATTCAAAATGTTATAAAGTAGCACATTATAATTTATTATTATCACTGAATATTAGAATGAAGTTTATTCCAGATCTGCCAAATCCCAGTCAGACATCTCCTCTTCAGTGGCGCATGACCACCTTTCCCTTGTTCATAGGTAATCTACCATCAAGAGGTGCATTCCCTGTCAGTCTATCAGCCTGTTCATCTAAACCCCCCCACCCCCTCCCGCACTCCCACATGGCCAGGGCAAACAATCCATACAATTCTCAAATCTGTAACCTCTCTGAAGCGAGGTGAGCCATTCCACCCAAAACATATTCCTTTCTCAACCTTACTAAGCATACTCCTTGAGTCCATATATGAATATAGTGTGTGTTGCAGTGGTCTCCTCTAACCAACGGAATGCCGATGTGACTGCTTCCACCTCCATTCTCATGCTGTAGGTCGTAACCTCATTTGCCAGACTCTCCTTTCTTAAGAATCGTCCATTAGCCTTCACAATGAAACCCCAATGACTCCGCCTGTTTCTCATCACTGACCCATCGGTATAGATCACAATGTCACCTTGATCTGTGATACTCTGGATCAATTGTTGTACCTCAAACTCTGTGCATTCCGCTGCCCATTCTCTACACTCATGACCCAGTGTTACTATTACATTGTGCCAGTCCGTCATGTCTTCCAGTACTTCAACCCACTCTTTTTCACGATTGATGGTCTCTAGATCACACACCTGACGTATAAATATTTCCGCCTGTGCCATCCAGGACCTACCTTGTCTTAGTCTGACCCTTGACCATATCCATGGCTTCATGCAGCGAGTGATCCCTATCTGCAGCAACTCTCAGGTACCATTTGGCTTTAAGGACCCTATACCTATCTGCCATTGTTGGTAGCACTAGGATATGCCTCATGCATATAATTGGTGTGTCCTTTGTGTGAATTTTGGGATAACAACTAATCTAGAATAGATATGTTGATGAAACATAGCAAGGACCTCTAAACATGCTGAGGTTTCTTAAAAGAAATAGATGCGGTGCTACACTAATGTAATGATTATGTTCTAAAAGTTGTATATTAGAGAAAACATAATTGATGGAAGTCTCATATATTATACACCAGGAAACTTCTTGGGAAATAAAAGCTGCCAGCATGATACTGACCTCATCATACACTAAGTACCAGTTGGTTTGGCATATATAAGCCTAGCACCAGATGCCCAATGTGCTGAGACATGTAACTTTAGCAGTTCAAGGAACTGAGTGTCCGCTGGAATAGGTGGACAACTTGCACCTGAGAAGAGGATGGCACTCATTTGTGTCTGAAAGTCACAAAATTTTGTTAAAGCAAATTTGGAATGGAGGAATGTCAAGTTCAGAAGTCATACACGTCTATGGACTAAATAACCTGATATGACAGCACCATTGTCAGTTGTTACATATTAGTAGCAAATTACAATGGTCGTTTTTTTTAAATATATATTTCAGTCGCATATTACCATTGTCAGTTGTTATATATTAGTAGCACATTACCATTGTCAGTTGTTATATATCACTAGCACACTACCATTGTCAGTTGTTATATATTAGTAACATATACCATTGTGATTTGTTATATATTAGTAGCACATTACCATTTTCAGTTGTTATATATGAGTGGCACATTATCATTGTCATATGTAATATATTAGTAGCATATTACCATTGTCATTAGTTATATATTAGTTACATATTACCATTGTAATATGTTATTTTTTTAGTTATATATTACCAGTGTCAAACTACTGAGCGTAATCTAGCCTAGTACATCAACAGCCGCTGAAAAATGCTGGTGTTAACTGCAATGTCCTGGAAAGGATATGCAAAAAAAAAAAATGAATAAATTACCAATGTCATGTGTTCTGTATTAGTAACATGTACCATAGTTATTTGTTATTTATAAGTAACATATTAAGCTAAAGGCAGTCCCATAGTGGATACTGCCTTTGGAGTGTGACCCGTTAGTTCTTCCCATACTCTAAACTACAACACATCAGATAGGGTGCGACTCATTAGTTCTTCACATACTATAAACTACAACATATCAGATAGGGTGTGACTCGTTTGTTCTTCACATACTCTAAACTACAACATATCTTCACATACTCTAAACTACAACATATCTTCACATATTCTTAACTACACCATATTTTCACATACTCTACTACAACATATCAGATAGGGTGTGACTCATTACTTCTTCACATACTCTAAACTATAACATATCAGATAGAGTGACTCATTAGTTCTACACATACTCTAAACTACAACATATCAGATAGGGTGACTCATTACTTCTTCACATACTCTAAACTACAACATATCAGATAGGGTGTGACTCATTAGTTCATCCCATACTCTAAACTACAACATATCAGATAGGGTGACTCATTACTTCTTCACATACTCTAAACTACAACATATCAGATAGACTCATTAGTTCTACACATACTCTAAACTACAACATATCAGATAGGGTGACTCATTAGTTCTTCACATATTCTAAACTACAACATATCAGATCTGGTGGCAAGTTAGTCCTTCACATACTCTAAACTACAACATATCTTCACATACTCTAAACTACAACATATCTTCACATACTCTAAACTACAACATATCTTCACATACTCTAAACTACAACATATCTTCACATACTCTAAACTACAACATATCTTCACATACTCTAAACTACAACATATCTTCACTTACTCTAAACTACAACATATCTTCACATACTCTAAACTACAACATATCTTCACTTACTGTAAACTACAACAAATCTTCACTTACTCTAAACTACAACATATCTTCACATACTCTAAACTACAACATATCTTCACATACTCTAAACTACAACATATCAGATACGATGGCCAGTTCCCTTCCTCATCACATATCCTTCCCAGACAATTCCCAGAACATTCTGAAAATTGTTTGGTACTCATTTTTATGAAGCAGAGTTGACCCTAGAGGCGTAGTAGCCACACCACCCCCCCCCCCCCCCCCCCATACACACACATACACACAGACACACGCACGCACGTGCACACACACACACACACACACACCACACTCCCCCCCCTTTGCATGCATCTGTTGGGGAGTGGTCCCAGGCCACTGTCTTAGCAGGTGAGTGTACTAATCACTGTGCAACAGTAGCTCTAGTTACATATTGTCATGGTTACTTTTGGTATGCTAATAAGTTACCAACATTGTTATTTGTTGTATGTTAATATGGTATAACCTCTAATTTGTGAGGTATATTATTTATTTATTATCATTGTTATGTGTATATTACCCCTCTGTTGTGTCTCCACCTTGTGGAGGTAGAGTGGCTTGCATGTTCCAATGACCCCAAGAGTTATGGAGATAGAAACCAGATGAGGAGAGACACTAGCCTGCTGCCTTGTAGGCAGAGTGGAGACAGTCAAAGGCAAGGGAAACAAACTCAACAAAAAGTGCTTTTTAAAGTCGGATGTACTTAGCCACAAGCTTGATGAAACAGTGCAGGGCAATTCACCAAATGATGATATGTATATTATTCAGGTATTACCATTGCCATTTGTTGTGTATTAAAAGGTATCAGAGCTGCATTTGAATTATATGAATAATTTAATCTCAACAGGGGAATCTTCATGAGAACGTTGAACCTTCTCTCACTGGGCGTCTCTCTTGTATTTGTTATTGATGGACCCACTCCACCTGCTGTGAAAAGGAAAACAAAAAGCAGAGAAGACTTTTATCGTACAGCTTTGGAGGTAATTGTTTCATCTATCATGGTTTATTTAATATGTTTCTATTATTTATGTGTTCTTTCTGGTTTTAATTAGTTTATATCACTAAATTTGGCAAATGCATACTACAGGCAGCACGAGAAACGGTACCAAGAGGACCCCGTAAACATTATAAACCCTACTGGAGTAGTGAACTGGAACAGTTGCATAATGATTTGGAAGTGTGTAGAAGGCAAGCAGAAGCCAACCCCTGCCAAGAGCACCACAATAAATACCAGCACGCAAAAGCCAAATTTCAAAGGGCCCAGCTGCAAGCTAGACGGAAAAGCTGGCAGGAGAAAACAGAGTCACTGAACTTTGAAAGAGACACATGGAAGTTGTGGAAGCTAATAAAACAGCTTAACGATGTGGCTTCAGGGAGAAACTCAAAAATTGCACTACATAAAGACGGAAACATCTTAACAGGAAAGCAAGCAGCTGACCATTTCGCGGACTCATTCGCACAAGATAACAATATCGAAATTAGTCCAGAGAAACAACAAGAGATTCGACAGAAATGGCAACATACAGGACAGAAAGAAAAAGTACATGAGGTTATGGAGGCACCTATCACAATCAGTGAACTAGAGCTAGCAATATCAAAACTGAAAATGAGAAAGTCACCAGGAGGTGATGGTATCTCCAATGAAATGATCAGAAACTTAGGAACAGAAGCCAAAGCAAAGCTGTTACAGATCTTCAATAACATCTGGAACTTAGGCAGTGTTCCACAAGCCTGGAGAGAAGCAATCATGATACCCCTCCTAAAATCTGGGAAAGACAGTTCCATTGCCTCCAGCTATAGACCAATTAACCTCACCAGCTGTCTCTGCAAAACACTGGAACGCATCATCAATCACAGACTACAGTGGTACATTGAAAGTGAAAACATCCTTGTGCCACAGCAGGCTGGCTTTAGGCAGTGCTACTCTATGGAAGATCAGACAACCTACCTCTCTCAAGAAGTTGAGGATGCATTCCAAAAGAAGAAGCTGGTACTTGCGGCATGGATAGATCTGAAGAAAGCTTTTGACAAAGTCTGGAAAGAAGGTTTTATGAAGAAACTGAGAAACTGTAAAGTGAATGGAAGAATGTACAAATGGGTAAAAGCATACTTGCACAACAGAAGAGCCCGAGTACAGATAGACGGTCTCAAGAGCAAAAAAGTACTATTGCGTCACGGTGTTCCGCAGGGTGGAGTCTTGTCCCCCACATTTTTTCTAATCTTCATCAATGATCTTGTTGCTAATCTACTTGATGGAAATAAAGCGGCAATGTACGCTGATGACTTGGTTTTGTGGAGCACAAATGAACATGCATCAGTGGCCACTATATTGCTACAACAACAACAAAACTTTATTTTCAAAGGGTTAAGAATTGGGCACGCAGGCCCGTCTAACATTCTGCCCTTTTTTTTTTTACAAAGATCTGTAGATACATTTGTTGCATGGGTGGATAGATGGTGTGTCAGCATAAACACTGACAAATGCAGCACCACTCTATTTACTCTCTCTCCGAAACAAAAGGCAGGGATCATCCAGATAAATGGAGCGCCCCCTAAGAGAATATAAAGAACCAACATACCTTGGTGTAACATTTGATGACAGGCTGACATGGAGAAAACACATCAAAAGTGCAGTAGCAAAAGCCAGAAGGAAAATAGCCATCCTGAGAAAGCCAAGTGGAACCACATGGGGAGCCAGTGGGAAAATACTTAGCAAAGTTTATCAACAGAGCATACGACCACCTAGAATACGGGTCAACTGCATGGTGTTCAGCATCAAAAACCACACTACAAGAGCTGGACAAGGTGCAAAATCAAGCTCTTAGAGTCATCACAGGAGGGATGAGATCAACCTCTATAGGAGCAATGGAGAAAATGAGGAGGACACAAGCACTGAGAGAATGCAGAGATACAAAAACACTAATACAAGCAGAAAAGTTCCTCAGCTTGCCAGGCCACCCTATGAAGAACAGATTTGAAAACTTAGCTATGGGGTGGTTGAAAAGAAGTAGTTTTATCCACCAGGCCAAACGACTCTGCAGAGAAAACACCGATCTTCCCACAGTTGGTATCCCACTGACGACTATTCCAGAGCGAACTCCATGGAAAGATGAACATAGACTATTGCTACAAATCCAGACAAAAGTGAGAGGAATAATTGACAAGGAAGAACAGAACAGTGTACAGCGCAGAACAGCCACTCTCAGCTTCCTTGATGACGAATACCCACAGGATCTCTGGATCCGAGTCTACACAGATGGGTCAGAGCAAAATGCTGTTCGAAATGGAGGAGCGGGAGTGTATATAGAATAACCAAATAATACTAGGGACACAGCCAGAGTTCCAACAGGAAAGTACTGCCATAACTATGATGCTGAAATTGAAGCAATCAAGATAGCAATAGAGAAATTACAAAATACCAGCCATGGTAGACAACCTGTGGTGATATTGACAGATGCAAAATCAGTAATAGAGGCACTCCTGTCTGGGAAATTACCAGTTCTAAGGTCACTACTTTCTGAACTTAGCAGTCAGCATAAGGTCACCATACAGTGGATACCATCCCACTGTGGAATACCCAGAAACGACAGAGCTGATCGATTGGCTAAGGAAGGAGCAAAAGAAGAACAGCCTGATGTGCCCATTACATTCCACCAAAAGAAAAGAATGATAAAATCAGTCAGAAGGCCACCAAACCCTACTCAAGACGACTACCACATTATGGACAGACCAGAACAGGTCATTATTCTGCGCCTCAAAACAGGACACAATAGATTACGCAACCACATGTATACAAAATTCAAGATTGGTGACTCAGCCATGTGCACATGTTCCAGGACTGCCCAAACTACAACATATCCAGGCAAACCTTCTGGCGTAGAGAGACAACAGTGGAAGATAAACTTTATGGACCGCTGAGTGAACTAAAAAAGACTGTTAGATTCATACAAGAGACAACATTGCAGTTATAGACATATTTCAACCGAATGAAAGAAGAAGAAGAACTAAATTACAAATTTTTCTATGTTTTAATTTATGAATATTTCTTTAATGTTGTGGTTATAGTCATAGACTAAGATGAGGCAGGTCCTGGATGGCACAGGCAGAAATATAGATATGTCAGGTGTGTGATCTAGAGACCATCAATCGTGAAAAAGAGTGGGTTGACCAATGCAAGGCAGTCTGCTGCCAAATCACTCACATTTGTGTTTCAAATACGGTATGCAGGATTATGAATTGTGTCCGTAAACCCTTTGCCACCGAATTTTCGGGAAGGAAAGGCAATGAGGAAAAAATAAACTGACCGCCCCATATCATAAGCCATTACCTAGATTATATGAAGACCTAACACTTTACAGACCAATGGCAGCAACTGCTATGGGACTACCTTGACCTTGACAATACCCAGAAGATAGGTTACACATAAGGGATTCTGTTTATTGGCTAATCATGTCACAGACAGCGTGGCATTCAAACTGTGTTCTTTGTTTCTTACATCTCTAGTATAAGTTGTTGCTGACAGCCTTGGGCGTCCCTGTCATCGAATGTGCTGGTGAAGCAGAGAAGTTGTGTGCGGAGCTAAACCATAGAAAGGTAAGGTATTTCACATGTACATCATATATATGAATTGGCAGTTTCATGGTTCTGTAGTCAAAGATTCATCTAAAAGAACACCCCCTGAAACAAGTAAAGAGCTTCAAGTACTTAGCAAGTATATCATCAAATGGTGAATCAGAAGATGAGATCAAAAATAGATATAGCAATAAGGCAAACCAACTCATTGAAAAAATGGCACCAATACTAAAGAACAGACATGTGTCAGTAGATACTAAAATAATCACTCTACAACACAGTCTTTCTACCAACTCTATGCAACCAATGCCAAACCTGGACAATGACAGAAAAAGAGGAAAGAAAATTTAGATTCCTAAGGTACAATGGCGACAAGATGAAGCGTTACTTTTCGGAGGGACGCTATTTAGTGTTTTTCATTGGATTTTGTGTGATTTCCTTTGGATTCCCTGTGAATAGTGTTTCCCTGTGGATTATGTGATGTTATATTGTGTTCCTTTTATTGGAAGTTTTCAAAAGAAGCCACTGAAGGCAGGTGGTGGATGTAATTTTGAGGGCAGCCGACAGATATTTGTGGGTCATGGCCTCGAGTTACACGACGGCAGGCAGAGGAACTCGTCTTGAGTCAATGGCTGCGGTCTCCGGCCAGTAAGGTCACACTGCCATAGAGGAAAGCAATGGCAAACTACCTCTTTAAAAGTGCCTAGTATATCATGATTCACTTAAAGACCGAACATCGCAAGACAAGGACAGAGACGTTAAAATTAGCAACTTGGAACGTTAGGACGTTAAACAACGACGGAAAATTAGAGAACATAAAACAAGAAATTGAAAGGGAAAAAATTAATATTTTAGGTATGTGCAAAACGAGATGGACAGGAGCAGGCATCAAGATAGAGGAAGATTTCAAGATTATTTAGTCGTCATAGGGGAGTGGCAATTATTCTGGACCGGAAAACATCAAAATCTATTCAAGGATATTGGGCCGTGTCGGACAGAGTTCTACTAGTTAAATTAAGTGGCAGACCTTTTAGCATAAATATTATTCAAGTATATGCCCCAACAGGAGAATCCAGTGAAGATAGTGTAGAAGAATTTTATAATGACATAGAGTCTGCCTTAAAGAAATGTAAAAATTCAGAAATAAACATCATAATAGGGGACTTCAATGCAAAAGTAGGAAATCAAGGAGATAGATACACAGTAGGAAACTATGGTTTAGGAGAGAGAAATGAAAGAGGATACATACTCGTAGAGTGGGCAAAAGAACAGGAAATGATTGTAGGAAACACCTGGTTCAAACAACACCCTAGAAGATTATGGACATGGAGGAGTCCTGATAGCAGGATTAGAAACCAGATTGACTACATTCTGATTAGCAGAAGATTTAGAAACGCATTAACAATAGCAAAAACAGTTCCCAGTGCTGATTGTTATAGTGACCACAGATTACTCACAGGAACATTGAGGATAAAGTTGAAGAAAGTCAAGTATATAACAGGAAACACTAAATATGATTTGTGTACATTGAGTAATGACAAAGGAATACAAAACAAATTCAACATAGAAGTACAGAACAGATTTGAAATTTTGTCTGATCTAGAGATCCTATTCCAGGATGTGGATGATCAATGGGAAACATTGAAGAATTCAATCAATGTGGCTGCAGAAACAACTATTCCAAAATTAAAGAAGGTGGGTCGTAAGAAATGGATGACTGAAGAAATTTTACACCTCATGGAAACAAGAAGACTCAACAAAAATAATTCTGTCAAATATAAAGAAAATTCACAGACAAGTCAGAACATTATGTAAGGAGGCAAAAGAAGCATGGCTTGAGGAAAAGTGCTTAGAAATTGAAAGCCAACACAACAGTCAAAATACCAAATTAGTGCACAAAAGAATTCAGGAACTTACTAATAAAAGAACAAGTACAACAACAGGGTCTCTAAAAACTGAAGATGGCAAAATCATAATAGAAAAAGACCAGATTCTACAGGTATGGACAGATTATGTGAAAACACCTTTATGATGATAACAGAGACGAACAGTATGATATTAGATTTAATAATGAAGGACCGCCAATTTTGGAGATGGAGGTTCGAAATGTTCTTAAGCATATGAAAGCTGGCAAGGCCCCCGGTGCAGATAACATCACATCAGAAATGATTAAAGCTTTAGAAGAATTTGGACTAGATCAAGTCACCAGACTGCTGAACACATTATATGTTACTAGAGATATACCTCCTGAATTATGTAACTCTATATTTATTGCAATCCCAAAGAAATCAGGAACCTTGGAATGTGATCAACATAGAACAATTAGAATAATGAGTCACATCACAAAGATTTTGCTAAGAATTATCATGCAAAGAATGAGGAAGAAGATACAACCTGAAATAGGGGAAGAACAATGCGGGTTTGTAGAAGGAAAGGGTACAGTAAATGCTGTGTATATGCTGCGAACAGTTATTGAACGTGCTATAGAAGTAAACAAGGATATACATCTTTGCTTTATTGACTATACAAAGGCTTTTGATAGCATTAGACATGTCAGCATGGTGGATATGCTTGCAGATCTACAAATTGATGGGAAAGACATTAGACTTATAAAAAACATATATTGGAAACATCATTGGCACCTTTCCGTCTTGACAGACGATAGTTTGGTACATTGTGCTTCAAAAAGGCTTAATAACTGTCATATGGCAATAACTACGATCCATGGCGGTGGCGAGTGTGGCTGGTAAGGCCAATTCTTGCTGCAAATGTTTGCCCACAGTAGGTGCATGTGAAAACATGGTCATTTCCACCATTTTGCACCATCTTACGTCTCTCACGCTCTGTGTGTGCTTTATCTGCAATGATTTTCTCCGTTGTCTTTATTCCATTTCTAATAGTTGCCCTCCATGCAACACGTTCAGCGGCGACGTGCTCCCATTGTGCATTATCAATGCCTGTATCAATCATGTCCCGCTTACACACATCTTTGTATCGCAGTAGAGGCCGACCCTGAGATCTCCTACCCGTCTGTAATTCACCAAAAAAGATGTCCTTTGGTATTCTACCATCATCCATCCTCCTAACATGTCCTATCCATCTAAGTCTACGAAGACTGAGCATGGAATATACCGTCACACAACCTGATCTTTCCAATACTTCAGTATTTGTGATTTTTCCGAGACCGGTTAAGACCAGGGATGGAGTTATTGCCTCTCCATAGCACAAAGCCTGGGCTAAAATAAAGAAACCATGTGTTGCCCATGCAACATGATCCCTCTCTCTGCCTGCCTAGTTCACTCCAGAGGAAAGTTACCTATACATCTGGAACAAGACAAGCTGCAGAAGCTGCCGGATCAGCAAAGCAATGCTCTAACTGTCCGCCTGTCGGAGCTTCGATCCTAGACCAGCTGCCAACCAAGGCTTAGGGCCTGGTCTGCCCTGCCATGACTTATTTTGTCTTTGGGTTGCATTTCCTCGCACCAGGATAAGGCTAGTACCCTCCCAATTGCGCTCTTCCGCCCGAAGCCGTTGGCACAATGTGGGGTGTCAGGTTTGGTAAGCGCCGCCCAACACTCGGCACTGACAGAAAGCAGGTAGTACCGTCTACTGTCATACAACAAGCTGCAATAAGGATTGATAATGAAGTGGGACAGTATCAGCCAATTAAGAGAGGTGTTAGGCAGGGATGTGTGATGTCTCCAGATCTTTTTTCCCTGTACAGTGAAAATATTTTCAGAAATGTGGAGGATATAAATGGAATCAGCATTGGAGGACGAAACATCAATAACATTAGATATGCAGATGATACAGTATTAATTGCAGACAATGCGCAGGACCTGCAACAATTAGTAGATGCGGTTGTTGTACACAGTGAGCAACTGGGGTTAGAATTAAATTGTAAAAAGACTCAGGTTATGGTCGTCAGTAGGAAGGAAGAAGTGCCACAATGTAATATACAAGTAAATGGAAATATTCTTCAACAAGTGAATCGGTACAATTATCTTGGAACAGTTATAACATCTGATGGGAGATGCCTTGAAGAGATTAGAACAAGAATCGCCATGGCGAAAGTAGCCTTTAGCAAGATGAAAAACATTCTGACCAATAAAAAGATGTCAATTGAAATGAGAAAAAGAGTGTTGAGGGGATACATAGAGCCTGTTCTTTTGTATGGATGTGAAACTTGGACAATGAGCAGTCAATCTGAAAAGCATCTGATGGCTGCAGAAATGTGGTTTCTGAGGAAAATGCAAAGAATACCATGGACAGACAGAAAAACCAATGACCAAGTACTACAGGAGACAAATGAACATCGTAAACTGATTAGAGAAATTAGACGTAGACAGTCAAAATTTTTTGGACATGTTATGAGAAGAAATGGATTGGAGAACTTAGTGACAACTGGCAAGATCGAGGGGAACAGACCAAGAGGAAGACCGAGAGGAAAATACCTGGATGGCTTGGCCACATGGCATGGACGAGACAGGAACACTGAGCTGATCCACGACACTGGTGATCGAGTGGAATGGCGAGTCATGACCGCCCACGCTTTCCGGCATGGCACATGATTGATTGATTGAAGAAGAATACTCAACCTACCAAGAAGAGTAAAAAATCAGAAATGGGGGACTAAAGAGGGGGTAATAGCAGTGCTAGACTTCATTAGAAAATAGCAAATGAAATGGTTTGGCCACATAACTAGGCTACCAAGTGACAGTATATGACAACAAGCAATAATGTACAGTGTCATAAACCTATGGTTTGTGACAGAAAGTAATATTACTAATGATACCCCAACCAACCCGAACTGGTGGCAACGGAAATCAACAAAGAAAATGTTGTGATAACATTAAACTAATGTTTATTTTTTACGAGTATTTGTTATACCAAACATTAATAAACATCCCTATTCCAAGAGAATCACACAATCACTAACTACCGGCTATCCCATCTAAGTATTTGATGCCTATTTAAAACAACTCCGTAACTAAATGGTTCTAAAACCCGACCCTCCCCAACGCCATCTTAAACACTCGCTGTCACAGCCACAACGACCTCTTCCGTCATGTGTAATATAGGGCTGACATACAGACCGAATGGAAACAGAAGAAAAGGCTGACCAAGTGAACGATGGACAGAGGGAATAACATTGTCCATGGCAATCTCAATATATGAAGCCCATAAATGGGCACTCTCCCGCTGTTTATGCTTCACTTCGACACTGCCAGATACAAGAGGGATGAGATGAATTGATGTTTCTGTAATAGTTCACCAGCCTTCTTGCCTTGATGGTCGGGGTTCAGAGTCCAATAAGGCTAACAGTGCTCTTTGTCCAGTAATGGGAGACGCTGTCTGTATTTGTGTGTGTATGTGCATGCATGTTTTCTATGTATCATAATGTGCTTTAGTTTTTTTGTGTTTGTTTATTCCAAATTTACAAGACTTTTGTACATCTTGCCATTCTGTGTAATTTGGAACTCTTCAATTCTGCATTTCTCCCAGCAATCTGTGGCCCAACACCATCTTTATTTGTTTCCTTGTGACACTTCTTAAATTTCCGATGCATTGAAAGTGGGGTCATCATTAAGTTGGACTTATATGTTGACTACTCATTGAGAAAGCAGTGGCAAACTACTGAACATAAAACTGGCTAGTAAATTAACCTGGGGTTGATCGTGACATCCTGCTAAGGAAGTGCAACATTTTTGTTACACTTCAGTTGTTAAATGGCTTATATTAGCTGTGACATAGTTGTCAAGCTAGGAACATGAATTAATGGTGAGCATAAGAAAGTTTGCAATATTCATGTTTTAATCATTAGGTTTGGTACATTTCAGAAAGACATTGGTTATCATTGTAAATAAAGTGGACCAGTCTAGGCTAGTCATTGTTTAATATATTTACTGCCATTATTAAAATCCTGAGTTCAGCCAACCATGAACAAGTCTAAAGATAAGGAAACAAGAATAACTCAGCCAACCAAGTTGAAAGGAGGATTTTACAGAAAAGATATAACGTGATGCAGAGAAAGCAACACACATTCTGGAATGCCAACTCACCTTTTATCTAGGGAAATTTCCAGAATTTCCAGAATGTTGCAACTATGCATGGATTAGAGCCCCTGAGGTAAATAATATAGGGGGGGGGGGGGATGGAGGCGGCTGGAGGAGATATGATGACGTAGAGTGAGTTGGTTAAGAGTGTATGCATCAATGAGGATAAAGGGACAGAAGAAGAAGTTCGTCATTCAAAGTTAGTATTGTCTTTCCTAGTTCTCATTCCAAGTCAACATTAATATTCTCACTAGTTCTTCATTTAAAGCTAGGTTCTTATTCCATGTCAGCATTAATATCTCACTAATTTTTCATTTAAATTAGTTCTCATTCCAAGTGAACAATAATATTCTCACTAGTTCTTCATTCAAAGTTAGTAGAGTGTTCCCCATTACTCCATTCCAAGTCAGCATTAATATCTCACTAGTTCTCCATTTAAATTAGTTCTCATTCCAAGTGAACATTAGTATTCTCACTAGTTCTTCATTCAAAGTTAGTATTGTGTTCCCCAGTTCTCCATTCCAAGTCAACATTAATATCTCACTAGTTCTCCATTTAAATTACTATTAGTTCTCATTCCAAGTGAACATTAATATTCTCACTAGTTCTTCATTCAAAGTTAGTATTGTGTTCCCCAGTTCTCCATTCCAAGTCAGCATTACTATTCTCACTAGTTCTTCATTCAAAGCTAGTATTGTCTTTCCTAATTCTCCATTCCAAGTCCACAATAATATTCACACTAGTTCTCCATTCATACCGGTTATGTTCCCCTGTTCCACATTTTGTTGTCAATATGGCTTCTGCAGTTCTTAATACAGTTAGGCAATGGTTTCCACATTTTATAAACCTATTGGCATAATGATGTAACATTGCATTTATTCTGTTTATTACTTTATGTTCATACAGATATGATGAGTGTGAATGTTCTGTTATAAAAATATTGTAAATCTGTGCCGTAAATGTCACCTTGGCTTGTGTCGACAGCTGGTTGATGGGGTCATCACCAATGATGGTGATGCTTTGATTTATGGAGCTGAGACTATCTACAAAGGTCTATTACAGGAGAAGAAGGTAGGAGCATAGACAATATACTCTTCTACTGTACTGCATGTTCATCATCATCATCATGTGCCATGCTGATAAGCATGGACAGTCATGTTTTGCCATCTTACACCTGAGTCGTGGATCAGCTCAGTGTTCTTATCTTGAACATGCCATGTGGCCAAGCCATCCAGTTATTTACTTCTCAGCCTTTCCCTTGTTCATTTCTTGAAAGTTGTCACCAAGTTCTCTAGTTTATTTCTTCTCATAGCATGTCCAAAAAGTTGTGACTGTCTATGTCTAATTTCTCTAATCAATTTAGAGTTTTCATCTGCTTGTAGGAATTGCTCATTGGTTTTTCTATCTGTCCATCATATTCTTTTCATTCTCCTCAGAAACCATAATTCCACTGCCATTTGAGTTTCCAGCTTGTCTGCTCACTGTCCATATCTCACATCCATACAAAAGTACAGGTTCTATGTAGCACTTCAACACTCTTTTTCTCATTGCAATTGACATCTTTTTAATTGGCCAGTATGTTTTCAATCTTGCAAAAAGCTATCTTTGCTATAGTCATTTTTGTTCCAATCTTTTCAAAGCACCTCCCATCAGATTTTATGACTATTCCTAGATAGTTGTACTGGTTTATTTGTTTAAGAATATTCTCATTTACCTGTATATTGCATTGTGGTATTTCTTTCTTCATAGTAACCACCATAATCTGTCTTCTTACAGTTTAATTCTACCCTAGTTGTTTACTGTGTATAATAACTGCATTTAGTAAATGTTGCATATCCTACATGTTCATGTAATATATTAAATAACCTTATAAATAGTCTTAAAACTATGGCTGCAATGGACACAGAGCAGAGAATGCTCTTCACACTATACCAGCACTTGATCCTCTCGGTGATTGATTATGGACTAGGAATGCTTACTGTCTCAAAGAGTCAGCTGGTTAAATTAGAGCGCATACAGAATGAAGCGATGCGGGTCATTCTGGGATGCACCAGAGACACTCCAGTAGTGTGTATGCGTTACATTCTTGGTCTGCCTACTGTTGCTAGTAGGCACAAGGTGATGCAAGCGAAGGCATACCTCAGAGTAGCTGCAGACACAGATCACCCGTTGCATGAGGCGCTGGACGTAGTTAAGGGTCAGAGACTGATAAGAGGGAAATCATGGATGGCTCAGGCGGAGGATACGATCAGACAGGTGTGCCGTGCCCCTTGGAGAACATCAGGCAAGGAGAGGAGTGGGTCAGAGTGCCAGCCGTGCAGTCAGACTTGTGCAGAGTTGTAATAACATTGAGCCGGGAGTGCAGGGAGTGGCCAGCAGGGGCCACGGAAGTGGAAATTCAGCAACTAATTCAGGAAAATTCTCGCCCGGGTGATGTGATTATCTACACGGATGGGTCAGTGTTGAGAGGTAGGAGAAGTGCCTGGGGGTTCTTGGCAAAAACTAATGGTCGGCGTTTGGTGCAGGAGAGCCTGGCGTATGATAACACTACATCTAGCTTAAGAATGGAGGTGGAGGCGGTCAGTGCAGCTTTCCGCTGGATAGAAAACACGATACATACACACATTGTGATTGTAACTGACTCAGAAAGCATGCTGAGAAGGGTGAGAACAGGTAGGCTTCGTGCAGAATGGCTTGCTTCGCTTCGGAGGTCACGGGTAGTAAGCATCACCTGGATCTTTTCCCCTGGGCATGCCGGTGTGCTGGGGAATGAACAGGCGGACAGATTGGCTGGCTCTGCAAAATTTGGTGGAGTATTGATGCATGACAGGGCAGACGTGGTTGCGGCCTTGTGGGAGCACGTGTACACCTCGGAGGAGCAGATGGAACACCATGGTCTGGTAAGAATGAGACAACGAGGTGTGACTAGGGGATCTGGCCGACGCTCGGCGCTCGGAGGAAAGGCGAGACGGACATATAATCAGATTGCTACTGGAACTATTAGTGTTGGAACTCTTCGCTGGCTGCTGAGGATGGGGACGGAGCGCTTATGGGAATGTCCTGAATGCTGTGATGTCGGTTCCTGAATCAATCAATCAATCAATCATAAATAGTCTTAGCATGAACATAAATCAGGAACAGCAATAATAAGCATTTAAGAGAACAAGACTTGTGGAGAGACATGACCACCTTAACCAGATGGCATAGTAATTGTCCTATTGTATTGGAGACTTTAATTCATGTGTTACCGGGGCCCATAAGGGAAGCACAGAATAGTAACACAATCATGCATGTCACAAGAGGCAGCTAAGAAGAATTGTCCTTTAAGTGGGCTACACCATGACAGTAGAAAAATTCAGCTACAAGATGTGACTTGGTTGCGGACATATGCCAATTCTGGGCTAAAGGTCAAAAGTAAGTAAAATAATGGTGACGTTAATGAAAACAGAATAACTAAGCTAACCAAGAGGAAAGAACACTTTTCTTGAAGAGGTATAATGCATTGTGGAGAAAGCCAAAAGGAGTCTGGATCATAGACTTACTTCATGTCACCTAGGATAATCTGCAGATTTGATACCTGGAATATTAGAACCATATATGAATTCAAAAATTTAGTATAGGTGGTAGAAGAAATTAAATATGATAAGATTAGCATTTTGGGATTATGCAAAACAATAGTGGAATGGAGCAGGCAAAAAGCTTATAAGCACAGGTGAAACAGTGCTGTTGTCAGACCATACAGACGAAAATATCTCTCACATGAAGGAGTGGTTCAGATGCTCATTTCACTGGAACCACAGGACAGATGAAATAAAGGGAACACCTAAACACATATGGAAAAGAGAACTAGAGACAGATATGAATAATATAGAAAGGATATGGTGTGGGCTACAGGAGGCAACAAGAGACATGGGGGATCATGGGACTTTACAGCTCATGTTGGAGTGAGAACTGTGAAGGAAGACTGTGCTATCTTTACTTTGACAGCAAACAGCCTGACTATGAAGGTCATGACAGTAACTAAAGCAGTAAGGACATGGTGTGGGCTGCAGGAGACAACAAGAGACATGGGAGCTCAGGGATTTTACAGCTCATGTTGGAGTGAGAACTGTGAAGGAAGACTGTGCTGTCTTTGCTTTGACAGCAAACAGCCTGACTATGAAGGTCATGACAGTAACTAAAGCAGTAGCTAAACACTATAGTGTGCATGAGCTAACAGTCTGATATGTGTGCATGAGCTAACAATTTGATAGTGCTAGAGTGAGCTAACAACCTGATAGTACTAGCATGAGCTAACAACTTCATAGTGCTAGCATGAGCTAACAGCTTGATAGTACTAGCTTGAGCTAAAAAAAATGATAGTGGTGCATGAGCTAACAACCTGATAGTGCTAGCATGAGCTAACAACCTGATAGTGCTAGCATGAGCTAACAGTCTGATAGTGCTAGCATGAGCTAACAGCCTGATAATGCTAACATGAGCTAACAACCTGATTTTGCTAGCATGAGCTAACAGCTTGATAGTGCTAGCTTCAGCTAACAGCCTGATAGTGCTAGCATGAGCTAACAGCCTGATAGTGCTAGCTTCAGCTAACAGCCTGATAGTGCTAGCATGAGCTAACAGCCAAATATGTTAGCATGTGTTGGCAACCTGATGTACTGACACGGAATACTGGTATAGAAAAATGAAGTTAGTTGTGAGTGAGTTTATTATTGTCGTGAGGATGCAGTAGATGCAGAAGAATTTGAAAGAAGTGCAGAGACAGTTTTTAAAATTATGATTGATGAAATGAGCTTTAAATAGTGTTGCAAAACTGTCTGTATAAGGACAGCATTCAGCCATTTTATGTCAGCCCAGGTAAAAAGCTTCTTCGTCTTCCAAGCCATAACCCCACCTGTGGGTTATCATGAATCATGATAGATATGTTTGTAGTCAACTGGCAGACAAGTGTTATGTGATGTTGTCAGTGCAGGGTTTCTGTTATCAGAATGGTTGGCAGCTG
Organism: Cepaea hortensis; assembly: GCA_963921405.1. Taxonomy (NCBI): domain Eukaryota; kingdom Metazoa; phylum Mollusca; class Gastropoda; order Stylommatophora; family Helicidae; genus Cepaea; species Cepaea hortensis. Next base: position 20,135,940 of record OY992877.1, on the reverse strand, counting down.
GCACTGATAACATATGAATGTCATGTTTTTGTTGGTACTTTATCACCAACAGTATCTCACTAAACTTTAATGTGTGTACTTATCAGTTTGTGAGTATTTAACTCTGAAAGTTTATCATTCCATAAGAGTATCAAATGCAAACTTTTAAGTACATACTACCTCTTGAGATACACTTATTGTAATTTTTACAGTCTCAGATAGATATTTGAGTCTTAATCAGTTAACAGTATACATCTGTGATGGGACATAATGGGTTAAAGTATCTGTTGTGATCATTATCATTATGTGCCATTCAAAACGGTGTAGGCATTCATGTCTTTCTAGGGTTCTCAGTCCCTGGTGTTCTAGGTCAGTTCTACTCTGACACCCCCCCCCCCCCAGACCATCCAGCATCATTTCTCTCAGTCTGTCTCTGCCTCTTCTATGGCTGATCTTTCCAGTCATCACAGATTCTCCAGTGCCTCTCTTCTCATTAAGTAACCAAAAGCACAGTTTGTCTTTGTCTTATAGTTGTGTTTAACGTTCCACTTGTATTAGCCTTTTCCAAGCAATCCTCGTTCTTTACTCTGGCCTCCAAGGTGCTCACAACATTCATCCCAGAATGCACATCTCTGCTGCCTCTAAGATCTTCTTAATTTGTTCGTTCACATTCCAAAATTTACTACCTTACCTTACAGCTGAACAGGTTCAATATAACATTTCATTAAACCTTGAAACTTTCTTTCTGATCTTCAATGAATGTGATTTATTACATAAGATACATTGTCTGAAATGCAGCTTTTGCTTGGCCTATTCTGCTCTTAATTTCTATCATATATCTTCCATCTGATGTTATAATTATCCCCAAATATTTGAATGTATTGTCATAGAATGGATTAACCCACAACGTGATTGAGATAGAGGAAGTTAAGTGTAAACCATGCATAGAGAAATCAATAAACATATGGTGAGTTATTGAATAGCTAGTTATTGAAAGAGTATTGAAAGAGTTAACTTTGCTGCACTCATATTTTCCCCATATTGTGCCAGGATCACCATGCTACTGTGTACCACATGGAGGATGTGCATACTGCCCTAAACCTCACCCGCAGAGATCTTGTGGCATTTGCCTTATTGAGTGCTGGTGACTTTACTGAAGGGGTACCTACCATCAGAGAAAAGAAATTCACCAAACTTATGGAAGAATACAAAATCAACAAAATTGAAGATGCATTAGACAGGTATGTTTAATTGTGTTGTGCTGTAACGGTGATTTTATGAGGCGGAAATTCTAAGTCAGAGAGGGAGAAGAGGACTGAAAGATGTATGTGGAAGCTTAAACAGCTGGCCAACAAATAATAAAAGCAACACCAATTTCATGAGAATATCAGATGATAGAACGTTGGAGAATCTTGATCACCTATGTTTGCTGCAGTTCAGGCTCCTGAAGAACAAGAAATGTAGTTAGTATTTATGCGGACAGTCACAGGAGACAGATATCAGTACATGCTTAATTGTTCATCGTTAGAGAAGCTTCCCATAGCAAAATTTGTATAGCATCTTATCTTAGTATGGATGTAGAAAGTAAGGGAAAACCATGACATCAATTTCTCCAAAATAAGTTCAAAGGCAGTTACAACAGTAATGTCATGTATACAAAATACATGCAAATCTTTTCGCTGAACGAACAACTTTGTAAGACATAAAGAAATGGGGCAAGCATAATAATACCTTTAGTGTTGATATGATACACAGAATCATTAAAATGTTCTTTTTTAAAATGGTTAAATTGGGTATTAGGTCTTCACTTATACTGTTTCATGACATAGTGAAAGGAGGTCATCAATTTCCTTACTCGCATACCTCCTTTCCTACCAAACAAAAAAATCTCAGGTACTCATTTTAAGAGGGTAGAAAACCTAGAAAAAGAGACCTTAAAACAAGACTGGAGTAATCAGATATTGCCACAGCTGAGAATCTTAATGTGAGGAAATATATGAAGAAAGTTAGACGTAAGAACATGACAAGAGAATTTTGCCTGGAAATGAAAAGTACTCATGAACAAATGTACTGTAAAATTAATTGGATTTAAGGAATAACTAAAATAAGGAGAGTCTTGTCAGGTGTCGCCATGCAGGGCATTATCATGTTGTTCAAAACAAAGTATTGCCTTAGTAAATGTAACCACAGAAGTCACCAAAAATATGTTGCATGATTTATTGTCTGGCAAATGCCGCTGCATCTCGTCGGGTGTATGTTGCAGAGTTATATATCATGTGAGGTGAATACATTAATAATACTATAGCTTAAACAGTTAAAACACACAGGTATTGTACACACAGATGCTCCACATTCACATTTTATAACACAGTGAAGGATAGCGAAAGATTTCATCTGATGAAAATTGTTAATGAGTGTTACAATGTAAGAGAACCTTGGCTGTACACCTTGGGTAGGAATGTAGAAGAGGAATAACAAAGAGAGACAGAAAATGCTGCAGTCAGTATTGATTTTATGATTTGATTACTCTAACAGGTTTATGTCATGGTCGTCTAACACAGATCTGGAAAATTTAGACTACAGGATCAAGATGAAAACAAAACACTGCACACAATGTTTACATGAAGGTGAGCACGTCAACCATAAGCTGAGCTTATGTTTTGAAGCACTGGATCTCTAATCTTGTCACTAATATTTTAACATGCCTAATGTAAACATTATTAGGGTGGACAGATACTTCTTTTGCATTTAATTGGATTGATTGACAAGCACGAAGATGGACACAGGATATTGTCAATACCATGGGCATAAGGCAGGAGAAGTGGTAAGAGATTAAACAACTTTTAAGCAGGCCCTAATGAGAATGAAGTTCTGCAACAAATCTGTTATGTGATAATGATGATGTTTTGATGCTCCTAGTTGTCATAGGTTTTTGAAAGATGTATTCACAAAGCCCAGATCTGTGGACTTTGTCCTTCTGGTCTCTAAGATGGAGCCTGTGATGAACAGGAGGCTCAGTATGTGGAAGTTAGGCTAAGCAGCCATGTGCAGAACATGATGATTCTTTGAGTGAGCCCAGCATAAGAGCAAAATGTATCGATTCTGCATTCATGGAACCTTCCTTAGATAGAGATGCCAAAGTTCTGCATCTACCTTTCCTTGAAGGTAGACCTACATACACTTTAATGTTATAGGTGAGACTTTTGGGTAGCATCACCTGTAGATGGAAGAGCAAAGATGATGTCAGCACTCCGAGGCCATGGAATGTTCTATAAAACTACGCCAGGAAGGTTAACCCAGTCAACAAATACAGGGAAGAAGCCAGATGTGGGGTGAAAGATGCAAATATCGCAGCTATTATGTAAACAGATACAATGCAACTAGTCCAAAACAAAAATAAAAACAAGGAGATATTCACATAGTAACATTACAGGAGAATCCATGAACAAATGCAAGTTTTACTATCAGGAGTAACAGCATGACTAATGTACCTGTCAAGATTTGTGTTTCTTTGATGCTGTTTTAAAGGAACTAAATAATACTTCTTTATGTCTCTCTTTGACGCAGAGGTCAAGGTATCCAACTTCAAAATGCATGTCTTAGGTTTTAAAGGGCAAAAGGGTTGACTTCATTTTAGCGGGTTTTATGCCATATAGCTCAGTCTCTTTCCACAGGGCGACCTGCCAAAGGCGTCACACAAAGCATGACCTCTGTAGCTTCAGTGGCGACCCCAAGAGTCTCTGAGAAAATTGCACAGAACAGAACAATGTAGGTCAGAATCAAACCCACACCATCAGAGTATGAGGCAGGCAGGGCACCACATCGCAACGGAGACTCCATTTGTCTAAGGTGTACTTTCTTAAGACCTATTTTGTCAAAAGTATCAGGCTATATCTACCTGAGGGTAAATTCCCAAACAGTTAGCCAGAGCAAATTTGTCTCTGAGCGATCTGCCAGAGAGATTTGTGTTTTCTGACCATTACAGACTGGTATAAGTGTTTTATGACTACTGCTGACTGGCATTAGTATCTGCTGACCCTTTAAGTCTGGATTTAGTGTTATCTGACCAATACAGAATGGAATTAGCATTTTCTGACCACTATAGACTGGGATTGATGTTTTCAGACTACCATTGACTGGGAATGATGTTTTCAGACTACCGTTGACTGGGATTGGTGTTTTCTGACTACTTCAGACTGAGATTGATCTTTTCTGACCACTTCAGACTGAGATTGGTGTTTTTTGACCACTTCAGTCTGGGATTGGTGTTTCCTGACCACTTCAGACTGGAACTGGTATTTTCTGACCACTATAGCACTGGGATTTTCACAACCTCATTAAATAAGTACCACAGATATTTCTGGGTGCTTTTCAGGAACTAAACAAGAACACAAACATTCTGGCTGTCAGGTCTGTCAGGTTGATTCTGAGTGCAGGCAGGGAGATGCTCCCGATCATCCCCCTTGTGTATGCGAGTATCATCTAGCAGAGGAGACCGCCAGGGCATACAAAATGGAGCTCAAGCTCCGTGAACTAGCTCTGAGAAGTAATCCAGACTTTCCAGATCGAGCAGTAAGCATTCTATTTGTCACTTAAAACTATATGACCTTATCCATTTCCGATAGTTTCTGTTTTCTGACGACATAATACGAAGTTTCATTTTCTCCACTACAGAAAAACCAATGACCAAGTCCTACAAGAAACAAATGAAAACCATAAACTGATTAAAGAAATTAGATTTAGACAGTCCAAATTTTTTTGGCACGTTATGAGAAGAAATAAATTGGAGAACTTGGTGACAACTGACAAGATTGAGGGGTAAAGAACAAGGGTAATACATAGAAGTAAATACCTGGATGTCTTTGCTACGTTGTATGGTCGAGTCAAGAACACAGCTGAACCACTACTCTGGTGATCATGTGAGATGGCGAACCATGACCAGCCACGCTTATTGGCATGGCACATGATCATGATGATTTCTCCACTATTTCATCAACCAAATTAAAAGAGACAAAATATCATAAATTAAGGTGAGTCTGAAAACCTTATGTGAGCCTCAGTGGTACAGAGACTAACATGCTTGACAGCAACCAAGGTCAGGTGTACGAATCCCTGTTGAGGCAGATGTTTTTTGTTTTACCTTGGCTCCCAGGTCGACCTATCCTAAAATGGATACTGGGAAATGCCCTGGGAGCGAATGACATTGATATAGACCACATGACCCATTGAATGTTTATTGGTCTATAAAACCAGGACAAGCACCATGTACCAAGTACACCTGAAAGTATACAAATGGGTCCTCTACTTAATTTTTACTGAATCCTTATAATTTATTCGGTCACTATTTCTACCATGAGGGGTAGAGAAGTTCCATCCTTGTCTCATAACCTAGAGGCACCATCTCCATGGAGGTTGTGCTGTATTGTGCACAGTTTCAAAACCTGCCCATCCTTCTCCAGCAATCTACAAAATCTGTAAATATTCTGTTGTGGGTAGGTTTAGTAATTGTGCCAGCACAGCGCTGAGGTATGTTAGTCAGTTTTACTTTTGGTAATGAAAATTTTAGAACAAACAGGTAATTTGCCTGTAGGAAACTATTTCCATAATGGCATTGCTGAACTCATGCTTCTTGAATGTACTTTATTATCCCTGTGTGCATTTCAAGATTTGTCAGAGATAATATAACATATAAGTAAACATTTAATTAAAGTATCCATGTACACACAATAAGAATATTGGGGTATATAGTGCTAGCCCCATATTTCTATAAACCAACTGGCAGTTGCTGAGTGACGTAGTCAGTAGCATGCCAGCTGCCTTTACTTCCCCAGACATTTGCTGGTACCCATTTTAGGCTGGGCTGGCCTGGGAACCCATATTAATTTAGGAAAAAAGCAACTTTTTACTTACAAATATTAACATGCTCAGGCAGTGTACTTTGGTAGTGGGTCAGGAGGAAAATGACTCCTATGGTACATCGCTGGAGCTATGGAGTTTGTGCTTTGTGTGACGCTTTTGGCAGGTCACTCTACGGAAATAGACCGAGCAATATGAGATAAATCCTGGTGCAGTAAGTTGATCCTCTCGACTTTTAAGACTTTGTTTTAAGATGCAAGCTCTTTTCAGAGCTCAGACAACCTAAACACCAGTGCATCAGACTTAATAATCAGAACTCGGTGACTTCCAGAAGCTTCACAACTAATCAACCAGCCAACCAACCAGCCAACCAGCCAACCCAGTCTTCTTGACTCAGAGCTAGACACTGTACCTCTGATCAACTCCACCCCATTGAAGTTCACACTCATTCGGTTTTCGAGTGCACTCCAGGGGCTTGCTGCAGAAGCTACAAGGTCCATGCTCTGTGTAATGCTTTCAATTGGCCATTCTACAGAACGAAGACTGAGCCATATAGGATAGAACCCAGTGCAGTGAAGTTTATCGTCTTGCCTTAATCCCTTTCAACTTATTAAGTGCCATGGGATGATTAATAGTATATAATAATAATAAAGTGACTTCCCGTCTCTGCAGTAGCCTTATATACAGTAGTTTTCCCTAGGCAACACTCTTTAATCTGACATATAATAATAATACAACATGTCTGCTACCATATTAACCACTTTTAAGTCATAACTGTGACACACCCCTACTTCAATTTTCCGCCATCCAATTTTGTTTAGTCCAAACCTACTGAATCAGTTAACTCCTGTTTAATGCAATGAGTTGTTATTGCTAGCTGTATATGTCTAATACTACTACTAATACTACACAAGTGTGTGAGTGTTGGTGGGTGGGAGGTTGTGAGTTGGTGGGTGGGTAATGTGTATGTGGGTGTGGGGTGTGTTGATTGGTGGGGGTGTGAGTGGGTGGGGGATGAGTGTTTGGCTGGATGGTTGCAGGTGTGGATATGGGTGTGTGTGTGTGTGTGGCCTGGTGGATGGGTGTGTTTGTGGGGAGATGTGTGTGTGGGAGGGATTGTGTTAATAGGGAAGAGTGGGTGGGTGGAGTGTATGTGGGAGGGTGGGGGTGTGTGTTGGTGGATGGAGGGTGTGTGTGTATGGATGGAAGGTGTGTGTGTGTATGGGTGGGTGATATGTGTGGGTGAGTGAGGTGTGTTTGGGTGGGTGGGTGGCGGTTGTGTGTGGGTGGGTGGGTGGGGGATGTGTAGGTGGGGGAGGGATGTGTCTCAAAACATTGTAATATGTATTGCTTATGTTTACAACATTCATTTGACAATGTATTTTCCTATGTGAATGTATCATGCACTATTAATGAATGAAAGATGAGTGATTGGAAGGGCCGAATGTAAGACGTGCCTGTGTGCCCAATTTGTAACCCTTTTAAAATAAAGTTGAATTGAATTGAATTGAATTAATATCTTATACCCATGATCTGACATAGGTTATACAAGAGTACCTGGATCCCTTGTCTCAGATGTTGGATGACGTGGACCTCTGTGTGCAGATGCCCAACTTCCAAGAAGTGTGTAGTATCATACACGAGCGCCTGCATTACCCTCCTCAGAAGACTATGTCATATCTGGTACCTGCCACAATCAAAATGGCTTTGCATGGAGTCTTACCAGACCTGGCTGTCGCACCGCTCAAGTGTGTATATGTGTCTGTTTATAACTATTTATTATGATACTAGATCTGGTTATCACACTGCTAAGATGTGTACATCTTTCCATCTATAATTCATTTATAATACCAGACCCAGTTATCACATCAATCAGGTGTGTACAAGTTTATGTTTGTAATTGTTATTTATGCTACTGGACCTGGTTATCACAGCTCTGTGTGTACATGTTTTAGTTTATAACTTATTTATGACACAATACCTGGCTTTTCACACCACTGTGGTGCATACATGTTTCTGTTTATAACTTATTTATGATACAGTTATTGTGTTGCATATATGTTTCTACAAGTTATAACTTATTTGTGTTATGAGACCAAGTTTCCACACCACTGTGGTGCATAAATTTTTTTGTTTATAACTTTTTTTATGATACTAGACCCGGTTATCACACTACTTATGCTGTACATGTTTCAGCTTATAAATGTTATTTGTGATACAAGACCTGATTATCATACCACCTAGGTGTGTAAATATTCTGAAGAAAATGCAAAGAATACCATGGGTAGACAGAAAAAAGAAAATTAAACAAGCCTGCAAGAAGCAGATGAAAACAGGAAATTGCTTATAGAAATGAGATGTAAAAAGTTCATATTTGTGGAAATATTATTGGGAGCAGTAATCTTAAAAACTTAGGGACAACTGGTCCTTAACGGGCAATGTGTAAGAAGAAGACAAAGAGATAAATACCTAGATGGTTTGGTCAAATGACATCATGACAACAACACAGAACTGATCTGAGACTGATGATCATGTCAGAGGACAACAACACAGAACTGACCTGAGACTGGTGATCATGTCAGATGGCAAATACTAACATACACAGGAAGTTTACTTTCATACTAGGTCAAGAGAAACGTCTGTACACCAAGCTCATTCCGATAGATAAAGCCTTTTTCAGAGTTCAGACAACTGAACACCGGGCATTATCAGCATGGCTCATGATGATGATATTAAGTAGCTGTCACTATAAATTAATGAATATTTTCATCTGAAGAAGTTCAACATATTAAAACTATAATAAATATATATATTATATATAAAAATAAAGAAGCAATGGGACGCAGAGGTGTTTCCAAGGCACCAGAGCCGGGTTATATACTGGCCAAGACCTATTGACATGTCCTCGTCGAGCATCCTGGGCAACAGGTCGCTTCGGGGTCCTGGCTAAAGTCAGTAGGATCGCCGATTCCTCCGAAGTCGGAGAGTGTCTGCCTGTACGGCGAGGAACCACCAGTCTGCACATCAATAAGCCAGACATGGGAGAACGGATACTCACGCAAACCTCAGGTCCTGTATGACATCACACTGATGTTGGACAACAGGATGCCTTCATCCGACATACAGGATTTCGTGTTGGAGCTCAAGCCAACGAACACAAGCAAGCAAGAAGCAATTCACATAGTTTGTTAATATATCAACTAAATTGGACTAAAGTAAAAGTATGGAAAGTAAGAACAGTCAAGGATTCCTTTTACTCCAATAAGCATATTGTATAGACATGTTCAAGCCCCCCATAATTTTCTGCCAGTCGGCACTCGATGAGTGATGTGGTCGACATCAGGCCAGCCAACTTAACTTCCCAGGAGATTTCCTGGCACCCATTTTAGGCTGTCCTGACCTGGGAGCACATGTCAGCGAACAAATTCCTACCTCAGTGGGGATCCGAACACATGACTACTGGGACTGCAGATGAGCATGCTAGCCACTGTACTACTCTGTTCCCCAAGTATGAAGTAACCAGTAGATATATCACAAGTTGCCTGCTGCATAACTGAGTTTAACCATGTACAATTTTGTGTCTTGCACAAGCTAAATACTTGTGTGGAAATCAACATAGTCATGACAAATAACAGTTGCTAGTGGAGGTCATCTTGGCTGAATGGATGAAATCGCTCATTGTTAAACTCCCGGTGTTATGATGTTGAGGTAGCAGGTTCAACCCCTACACCAATCAATTGGACTAAAATGTTGACTTCTCATCTTGATTTGGGGACATAAATTACAAGTACTTTTGAAGTCAGAGCGGGTTCAGCTGATGGTGAGGGACACTCGTAATACTGAAAGCTATTCCACACACAAAAATCAGTCCGGTGCACTAGAAGTAGTAGCGTGTGTATGGACTATGCTTTAGTTCAAGGAGAGCAAGTGCAAATGCCAAAAAACAAAAAACAAAAAAATTGCTAGCACAGCAGTTACTTTCCAAGGAGTATTTCAAGGTGTTTCTGTGTTTCTCTCAATTTCAGCATCATCAAAACCTGCAAAGTCAACTTTCAGAACTGTTTTATGATCAGATGGCAAAGGCTAGGTAAGTGTCATGGAAATTTGTCTAGTTTTTTAATGATCAAATCTGGTTTTGACCAAGACTATAGGCAATAAGGATTGAATTGACTTGAATTGTAAATGATTATCATCTTTCATAGATGGTGTCATATATTTTTGAAGGGAGTGGGAGATCACTGTAGTGCATGCCCCATCTCTAACAAAAGATGTAGAGCCCCATCCTCTTCTATCTTCAATAACCCCAGAATATGAACCTTGAGTTATCTGCAGGCCTCGTTCTATTAAGTATTGTCTAGGAGATATAGATTATGGCCCTGGTAAGAATGGTAATTTACTAACTGGGAATCTGCCCCTTCTCCAATGATTCTGATAGCTCTGGAGCCCCCTTTTAGTTTATCAAATCTGAGGAAAGTCTGGAGAATTTTCTCAGCCTGATTTAGATGAAGAAAACATGGATGTTGAGCAGTTGATAGATCTAGAGTCTTTTTATTTCCCCATTCAGTAAGTCATTATGAGTTAATTTATCTTTAAACCATCAAACACATAAACAATCACATCAGAATTTGACAACATGATGTACAAAGAAGTTGTTGGTACAGATAGGTTTGAACTTGACAAATTAACAGAAGGTCAATTCATGTTAATCATTTATTGACTGGCCTGAGCCTTCTGGTCAGTACATACATCTCTATTGTGATTTACACAAAGTAATAGAACAGTTGCACATTGGACCATTGTCCCAGACAAGCAATAATAAGCATCAATATATGAGATGTCAACAAGTGTGAAAACATAGTAAACATTTTGATGTTGTACATAGTAAGTATGATAGTGTTGTCTCAACCATAAACATATCAGTGTTCCTGTAATTGGGTGTGTTTTCAACCTATGAGAAAAGTAACCTGGTGACTGGAGGATTAGGTAAGCCAGGGTCCATTGACTGATGGATCCACTTCAGGTCTGCCCGTATAGCTCCTCTGAAGGCCTCCCCATGCTCTGCTCATAGCGAAGTCATCCTCCATCTCACTTGTGGTTCATCTCTTTCTCTCGGCTTCCCTCCCTCAGGTCTGATTTAGGTGGTTAATTTGCTGATGTGTTGGGTGGTTGTTGGTATGTAGCCACCAAGATCACTGATGAATATTCGCATAAATATATACATTCCTACCAATACAATAATAAGAAGTAGGTCGGAAGAATCTAAATTCCTGAAGTAGGAACTAGTTCCCCTCCCCTCCTTTTCTCTCTAAGCTAGTGTTGGGTTAAGTTGGGGTGGTCAGAGATTATCACACGGTGTACGCCTTGTATCAACTTGTTCCTGCTGTATGTAAATTCTCATTTGACCGGGGTCAGTGAACGTGTACAGTAAGACATTGACAAGAGTGAGAAGGTGTCAAGATGCATGTAAATAAATGACATACATTTAGAACCTTTCTTCCACTAAATGGTGTTTACAATGTGTATAAATAATTCTCTGTGTTTTCCCAATTAACTACTTCTTCTTCTTGTGTCTAATACTTTCTTCCATTACCTGTTGTTGTTGTGATGTTGAGTGTTGGGTTGTGTGGTGATGAGTGGTGTGGAGTGGTGTTGTGTTTTAAGTTATGTTGAGTAATGAGTTAAGCTCACTTCGCGTGATGGTGTTCCGCGAAGCACAACTTTCTCATGTGTTGCAGTTCATAAGTGCTCTTATCTAATTAAATTTGACATAAATATAAATATTTATTTCGCCAAACCCTATTAATTCTATAGATAAAGGAGAAAGGAAAGATTGATTTCACTTTCAGCTTTCTAGATTGTAAATAGGCATAGATAAGTCTGTTTTAGAACAAGGCACTTATTCTAGTACACGAACTGTCTTTTCAGCTGTAGATAGTGGTGCATCTTTAACAATGTTTCTGGTGAAATGCACAAGATTGCTTTAGAATCATCACTTCTCACAGTTGTTTAGAATAGAATATAGTAGTGGAATGCACTTCTTAAAGTTAATAATTATCTCTAAGAATATCAGAGATTGTAGTTTCATCGAAGAGAATATTCCGCCCGGGAATGGCTTTGCGTCGTTAGAATCTACAGTCGAGCATTTTTACATTTCAGAGGTTTTAATTAATAATCATACATTTCAATTGACATCACAAACATGGGTTTACTTTACTTGGTACTTGATACATCGGGTTCTTAGTCTAATCAAGGGCCAACAAACGTACCTCGGATCCAGACTTTTGCCTTGCCCATTGAATTTTTGGTCACACACTCTTCTCACATCCGTCCATGGAGCGAGTTCAGACAAAAGTGCGGGCTTATTAACATTTCTGATGAAATAGTAATATATGTTAATTTATGCACTGGCGCGAAGGCGGTCATGTGGTTTTCCTATCCAATGGTTTTCTGAGCTTGGTCTGATGAAATCTTTCCAAGAATCCACGTCATTTGTCACTTGTTCAGTTCCAGTTTTGATGTTAAGTTTTAAGTCCCAATCTCCAATTGCGTTTGTGAAGTCAATTTCTTTTAATGTTGTTTCCTCTTTTTGCGGCATGAGTTGATGAATGAATAATGTTGGCTGCGTTATGCCACAGATGGGTACTTGTATAAATGAAGCAGTGCCCTCCCATGAGTCACACAAGGAGAGGCTGAACACACCACACAAACTCTGTAGCATTGGCGAGGATCCAGATTTGTGTCTGTGCTGTGTACCTCCCAAACATGCTGATACAAAATATGCTTTAGCCAGAAATGATTAGCACTGTTAGAGAACATTAGATAACGATGTCAACATATGACACGACATGTATTGTTTAGTGACATAAACAGGTAATTGGAAGCGAGTTTTCACCAGAGGCCAAGGGGTAAACTACATGTTCGGCTAACTAGTAAAAAGTAAAGGACCATTTTACTTGCCTTAACTGCATTGGGTATATAGTGCTAGGCCCATATATTTATAGATCAATTAGCGCTGGGTCAGTGATGTGGTCTGTTTCACTTACTGCAACAACACAAAACATAAAGGAGACACCCTAACCCTTGAGGTCTATTGGGTTAAAGGGATTTCAACACATACCATTTAACCAGTAGGTAAGCATGGTAGCTAGTGCACATTTACTGATTCCCAGTTACTGCACGGGAGTCTCCGTGGCAAAGTGCTCAAGCCGTCTGACTTGGGCTCCGAAGGCTGTGGGTTCAATTCCGGGCCACGTCCTTCATTTCATGAGTGCATTTTTTCTGAGACTCCTGAGGGTCGTTGCTGGAGCTACGGGGTTCATGCTTTGTGTGACGCTTTCCGCGCTGCAGAAAGAGACTGAGCCATATGGGATAAAAACCTGGTGCAATGAAGTCGACCTTGTCGACTTTTAAGCAACTTTTTTTTACCGCACTGGGAAATATATATTACTGCTTTTGCAGGGAAAGAACTCCGTTTATATGAATGCAAGTTAAAATAGTGCAAAAATATGACCAAGTTATAATTAGTGCACAAATGTTGTCAACAACCTAAATGAATGTACCCTATAAGGGAATAACACAAGAACTGACTATTATTCACTAGTTGTCAAGCGAACTGTTAGAGGACAGAATAATAATTGACTATCACATACATCATTTGTTAGAAATGACATAGGGAGATTGACAGTACGCACCCAAAGAACAAAAGCAGTTCCTCGACCCCTCTCTTGGTCTCTGTTGTGGAGTGTGGTCCTCACTATGGCATGAAGCTTGGACTTTGGCCAACATTTACTTGACTTGGTGAATGCTACCATGTGGCGATGTTCCTTCACTGAACAGTCCCATTCTCAGATGCACAGAGCATTATCGTTGACTGCATCATTGTGAATTTCAAATAGTTGTGGAAGCCTGATCTATGCTTGGTAGTCTGTGACCATTATGTCTGAAGTATGGCCAGTTAACAGTTTGTGGTGATTTGGTTTACTTTACCAGACTGACCTCTTGCCCCTATCAGCCTAGATTCAATAACTAGCCCACAATCCTTCACTGCTTTTTTTGGGCAATATAAAACCCCAAATGCCTGTAAAACATGACTTGAGTTCCCAGGCTCCTCTAGTGCTGATTGGTTTATAAAAATATGGACTTATACCATGTGACCAATGGACCTCATGACATGCATGGAGATCCTTTACTATACTTACTTAAATCTTGAGTCATAAGTATGCGGATGGTATACCAGAATCGCACGAACTGTAATGGTGGTCACATGTTCAAGTCTGCAACAAGGCACGTTTTTAAAAAATTGGCCTGGATACTCAGGTCGAATAAACCAAAAATTGGTGGCAGAAAATGGCAGGAAGTCAAGGTAGTCAGTGTAAAGTTGACCACTTGACCCATTGAGTGTTGGTTGGTCTACTACTATGAATTGAATTGAATTGAATACCCAATACATCTGAAGGCATGTAAAATTATTCTCAACTTTTTTTTTGAAATTTTACTCAAGCTATAAATAATTCTTTTTGTTGAGTCATTTTCTAATTTTTTAAAATATAATCTGGAAAATGAGCTATTAATTCTTAGCTTTTCAATTATAATTGGTTCCAGGGGATTTTTTTCCCCAGTCTTACACATCCATTTGTTGAATTAGCAAACGATGCGTGTACACTTTCAGTACAACAATCAAGCCAGAATCATCTAAAATGAAGGTTCATTCAAGCTTTTTACATCGTTGTACAACTTGAAAATTTGTCCTTTTTTTTGCCACTATCCAAGAAAGCTAGGCATTGTTTGAAATTTTTCTTTAGTAGTATACGATTCTGCTAGAAAACCCAGTATTCTTGTATGTTTTTTAAAGTTTGTTATGCTATTCTGAAATTGAGTCCACAAATATTTACGCTGTCTGATACATTCTATTAAGTCAAACTTAACTCGTTCAACTGTCTTCATTCATTTGATCTTCTCCCTTATTCACTCATGTCCTGTAACTCATTCAACCAGATGTCTTCACTGATTGAATCACATGGGATGCAGAGGTGTTTCCTAGGCACTAGGGCCAGGTATTATACTGGCCAAGACCAACTAACACGTCCTAGTCGTGCATCCTGGGCAACAGATCCCTTCAGGGTCCTTGCTAACGTAGTAGGATAGTATCCAGTCTGCACACCAATAAGCCAGACATGGGACAACGGATACTCACGCAAACCTCAGTCCGGTATGACATCACACTGATGTTGGACAACAGGATGTCTTCATCCAACATACAGGACTTCACGCTGGAGTTCACAGCCAGCAAACGCAAGCAAGCAAGCAGCATTGAATCACATCACGTCACTCATCCAGCCTTTCCCTTAACTCATTTAACCATTTGTCTACATTCATTTGAATCCTATTCCTAAACTCATATAGTCCTATCTCTTAACTCATTCAATAAAACTCTTTAACTCATCCAATCTTATCCCTTAACGTACCCAGTTCTGTCCCTTAACTCACCCAATCACATCCCCAACTTATTCAGTTTTGTCCGTTAATTCATCCAATTACATCCTTTAACTCAGTCATTTCTATCCCTTAATTAATTCAGTCAGATCCCTTAACTCATCCAGTCTGCCATGTTATTATTATTATTAGGCTCGTTTTGTAATTTAAATAATACATGGCAGTGTTAGTAAAGACACAGCTGAGATGAAATGACTGCACAACGCCTGCGTCCCAAATCCACATCTATCAGTTATTACAGAACAACGTTGAACAAATTCCGACGCACCACCAACCTCAGTCACAGATTGTTATTGTGTATTTGTGCACAGCCATTTGTACGAAGTCAAAAATCAATAGACTATGGCCTTGTCGTCAAGGGCACGAAACGCCATTCTCTACTTGTCTTTACAAAAATGTCTATAACTTAACGCAAGCACTACTTGCAGGTCCTGACACACTGAACACTAGATACACATTCACCATTGTTAACGTTCCTTTTGTCGATCGATAGAATGTTGACAAAATTAGTCGACTACAGACTAGTTGACAGGACTTTCAGTCATATTCGGGTTTGGCAACGTTGCTTGTTGACAGAGTTGATCCATCTTCATTTATTCTTTAATATTGGTTCAAAATAAACACAAGACTTTATGTTCACAAATATCTACATTAAGTTAACTGCTTTAGCGGAGGTGTTGTTGCTAATAAATCTTCTCGGCTGAATGCCTTACACACCGTCTCGTCCTCAAAGTCGCATGATTGTCCTTGACCTTGCTTTGTGCGAGTTGATTTCTATTCATAGTAATATCCTGATTAAATCTCTCATGAGCTGATTCTCAGTCACTAACTGATACTTCTTATTTATTCTGTCTGATTTTGTAATTTTGTCTTATCACTGTCGTTTCCTTTTGACAATCACTCATAACTCTTTACAGAGCTATTTTTGGATCATGGCACAGTCACATCCCTCCAATCATCCAGTCACATTCCATAACTCATTCATTATTGTCCCTTAACTCTTCCAATCATATCCCTTAACCCATCCAGTTCTGTCATTCAACTCATCTAATCACATCCCTTAACTCATTCATTCATGTCCGTTAGTTCATCCAATCCCATTTCTTCATTCATTCATTCTTGTCCCTTAGTTCATCCAATCCCATTCCTTAACACATTCATTCTTGTCCCATTTCTTATTCATTGAATCCCAACAGCAGTGTATATCCAGGTTCCTTCACTAATATTCATGGTAATATTGATGACAATGTTTAAGATAATGATGACATTGAGTATCATTATGATAATGATGAATCTGATATAGGCCACAAGAATCTAATCTTTAATGATAAGCTTTGAACTAGTGAATGATTTAAGTCTGTGTGTATTGCAAGCTGTTTGTTTTATCTGTGTCATTTCATATTACATGCAGTTTAACGTTAACCTTGGGCACAAACAATCTATATGGAAACAACATGTAAGATCGAGATCTTTGACATTTAATTATACATTTTGGTTTAGTTTTCCTTTTTAATTTCCATATTATTTTCATACATGTTATGCAATGAGTTTCTGAAGTGTTCTTTCAGATTTCTTGAGTTACCTCTCTGTTTGGGTTTGGTTTTATGTTATTAGAACTGTTGTATTTAATGTGATATACTAAATTTGGGTTAGCGGGCTTGATGTCTAATGGAAATGACGTTATACTGGCGTCAGCATTGTCGGAGAAGGCTTCAGTATCAGTTCTGGCTGTTTACAACGGGAGGGCAAGAGCTACTGACTCCTCTGTATCAGTTCTGGCTGTTTACAACGGGAGGGCAAGAGCTACCGACTCCTCTGTATCAGTTCTGGCTGTTTACAACGGGAGGGCAAGAGCTACCGACTCCTCTGTATCAGTTCTGGCTGTTTACAACGGGAGGGCAAGAGCTACCGACTCCTCTGTATCAGTTCTGGCTGTTTACAACGGGAGGGCAAGAGCTACCGACTCCTCTGTATCAGTTCTGGCTGTTTACAACGGGAGGGCAAGAGCTACCGACTCCTCTGTATCAGTTCTGGCTGTTTACAACGGGAGGGCAAGAGCTACCGACTCCTCTGTATCAGTTCTGGCTGTTTACAACGGGAGGGCAAGAGCTACCGACTCCTCTGTGCACTCTGGCTGACAACATGAGGTGGTCCCCACATAGACACTGCAGGTTCCTGTTATGTGGCTGGTTTATTATTGTATTTTCCAGTTTGTGTTACAAGATGTACTTGGTACACTGAAGCATGTTGCCATTCTTCTGTTCAATCAGAGGTCAGCTTGGCTGAATGGATAAGAGCACACACTCTAAATTTGTCAGTGTGTGATGGAGAGGTAGCAGATTCAACCCCTACAACAGTCAGTTGGACTAAAATTTTGTCTTCTTGTTTATGACTTGTGGATGTAAATTACAAGTACCTCCCCAATGAGTACAATAAGTCCCCTGAAGAAATTAAGTACTTAAATAGTTGAATAGAGGATCAGAAGTAATGTTGTTGAATTCAGAAGTAAAAGTAATCTTGTGGCAGATATCACATTAAGAGTGTGATTTTTGGGGGCTTCTTATATACTAGGTCACTGAAGTACTAGATGACGTGATCAGATTCCTATTTTGGATGCCTTTCATTCCTAGATGCTTATTTGATGAGGTTAGGTTTATCCTATAGTTGTATGCTGCTGCTTCTTCTGTCTCATTGCAAAATCAAACCCATGATCACCAGGCCGACTGACAGCATGCTAGTCACTGTGCTACCTCAGCTCCCTAAATAAACCAAGTACTGGTTGCAGACGTCGAAGGCAGACTAACAAGTGTGATGATAATATAAAGTGATAGACAGACAGAAGTCTGTTGGAATGCACCACTAAAGCCAGACCAGTGATACTAGTGTGCTGATAATATCAAGTGATGGACAGACATAAGTCTGTTGGAATGCACCACTAAAGCCAGAGTTGTGATACACGCGTGCTGATAATATCGAGTGATGGACAGACAGAAGTCTGTTGGAATGCACCACTAAAGCCAGAGTTGTGATACAAGTGTGCTGATAATATCACCATCAAAGCCAGAGATAAGAATATTAATTTTGGAGATCCATTGTAGTCAACCTTCACCATGGAGGTGACACTTGATTGATTGTGCTGAACCATTAGTGAAATATAATTTGAACCATTAGTGAAATATAATTTGTATGTGCAATGTTTAACTCATTCTATGCAAAACAACTCCTCATACATTATTTAATTCACCATCAAGTGTTACCTCCACAAAGAAGGTTGGCTGTAATAACTCCAAAATCCTCTGTCTGTGTATTAGCAGTGCCCACATACAGCCTTCTGCCAGTCCATCTCCTGGTATTGTCTACCTATATGTAACGCTGGCTGTCTCTTGTATGCTTGCCCTCCATTTTTCACTCCAGCACATACTTTAATAATTATCTGTTTCTTTTTATAGCCAAAGTACCTTAATTGTCTGACATTGATTTCATTCTGTAATGTTTTATTCAATCCTAGTTTTTGTTTTACATTGTTGTTTGTTGCCTTCTCCTGCCATGATAGTCCTCCTATCCATCTAAATAACACTTTTTCTAAAGCCTAATTTTAACTGCATATTGTTTATTCATTGTCCATGATTCTGTACCAAACATTAATGAAGAGTGCATTTTACATTTGATCACTCTTACTTTTAATTCATAGCATAGCTGTTTAGACACTAGAAGCTGTTTCATATTGATGAATATTGATTCACCCATTTCTATTCTCTTATTATTCTGGCTTTTGCTTGCTATCATTATTTATCATCTGTTATTAATTGTCTTAGATATGAACAATGAAAACATTCCTGGAAGCTTTGGAGATGTGGTTTTATAGAAGAAAGCTGAAAATTCCATGGACAGTACAAATGAGTAATCTGGACATTTCGAGGGAGGTTAAGTCACAAACACAACTTATAACAAACATCAGAAAGAGGCAGTCATCATTTGGTTGGCCCCTTTATGAGAAAACAAAAACTGAAACATGTTGGGACAACTCAAAGATTTGTGGAAAGGGAGATAGAAGAAGGCAGCGGCAGAAAATTCTTGACAGTCTTGTGTTATAGCTTGGAGGGAATTCAACATACAACAAATTGAAGCATGCCATTGGAGATCGCAAGTTGAGGAGAAACATGATTGCCCATGACAGTCGGTATGGTACTTGTTGATGATCATCCCGCTGCAATTGAAATCTTTCTCATTTGTTCAGATAGTCTAATCTTTGGCCTTGCTATCCACCATGCTGGAGAGCATCACCATAACACTTTAACCACAAAATCTACCAGCTCACACGTGTAACTAGGCCCTTCCACTGACTGTCTCCATGCGGCAATCTCAGTTTCTCAATTTCACATTCATGCAAGCCATAGCTAGGAACTGTGCACACAATGAATTCTATATAAAAATGACCTCTCGTGGCTAGTCCACTTGTGTTACACAAATTATCAGCGTACACTGTTTCACCTCCTGCATGCTGCACGTTATAAGTTTCATGAGTAGCATTTGCTTGAGATAGGGGAAATTGTCAAAACAATGACAAGAATTTGTAAACTTTCAAGTCACACACTAATGTCAACAACTAATGTCAGTCTGCTGTGTCATTGACAGGTCTTCATTGTTCCACTGGGTAGATCGAGGAGTCCATCACTCCTTTTCCTTTCTTTGTTCGAAATGGGTCTTTTGAATGAACTAAGCTAATCAGCCATCTTTCTGTTCCTTCATAAAAGCGCTGAATAAATGTCCATCTTCCCTTCTAGCCTCATGCAATTACTTCCATCATGTAATGCATGATCTAATCTGGGGTTGCCGGTCTCTCTGGCCGAGGGGTTACAACACTTTCTCTGTAATCCCGTTTATCACGCAGTCTCTCGAAGCAGGGCAAGAGCTGGGAGCGGTTGGACCCCCGCTGGTGACTTGCGGGATAACTGAGCCAGCCGCTCAGAAAGCAATGGCAAACTACTGAGCGTAATCTTGCCAAGAAATCAACATACAGCTGAAAGATGCTGATGTTGACAGCGATGTCCTGTAAAGGATATGCCAAAAAAAAAAAAAAAAAAAAAATCTGGGGTTATCTCACCCTTTGTATTCCATTGCCAGCACTCCCCAATTCTTTTACAATGTCCTATATCTTCCAGCTGCTGCTTGGAAGGGAATGGCTCTTTGGAATGGAAGTGTTTTAGTTTTGTATAATGTGTTTACCTTCAGCCATGCTGTACTATTGGTTGTTATTATCAGCCCCTCATCATTTATTATGTTTGGGGAGTAAGAAGTAATGCGGTAAAATGTTCAACGAAGCTGGGTTTTCAGAATCCGGGTTGGTTTCATGACACAAAATAAACTGTAAGTTCAAATTTTGTTACATTAGTGCATGGTGACATATCTCTGGAGGAATCTTCTCGATTATCAGTGTTTGAGGAATGGAGTATGTAGCAGGTGGGAATAACTGAGTGCTTATGGATTTGTCCTTAGTGCAATGATGTTGATTCTTCATCATAATCATAATCTTGTGTTTTTCAGATCAAGATGAATTTTCAGATGAAAGCAATTACGCTTTTCATTTGTCCCAAGATCTGTTTGGTTCCAAGTACCCAGACATGGTAGAAGAGTTTTTGGGTGCATCAGGATGTAAGCTTGTTTACAGTGTTTGTATTATAATGTGCTCTTTTCGTGTAGCTTGATTACAGTTATACTTTTGTTTCCTATATGCTTATGTATGTAAGTGAACATTTTCATGCCATGATGCCTGTTGGTAAATAGTACCTTTTCTATAGGCATTGGTAGTACCTTTGGTAAGGATGACTGGCATTCCCCACTGGTCCAAGCCTGACATGCAGCTCACGCCTGTGGCTCCTAGTAGCTGTCAGCATGCGACAGTGGCCACCCCCCGGACAACAGCGGTGACAGGCTGGCTAAACCAGGCGTCGGTAACCGATTTGGTGTCAAACCAATCTGTGAACTAGGGTATGCCTACCCAGCATGTGAAGACAGGATTCGGCAGACTGTGTGGAAGAAATCATTGATGTTTCAACGGGCAAGACAGTGTATGCCTGCAAAGCGTCGTGGAACGTAATGAGCACGGCAAGGCACTTAAAGCGCTCTGGGTCATCCACTGCACCTGTATTTGTCTCCAGTCTTCTTGACTTGTCTTGCCACTGGACTCAGATGGACTCAGGTGAGAAAGTAAGGTCAATGAATTGCGCAACTTTTCCTCACTTTAATCCAATTCATCGCGCAAGTCATTCTTCATCCTAATTCATATATCATCTTCAAGCCCTGTAACGATGGACGAGCGGCGAAACGGCAGGCGTGGGCACGCTGGCAGTCGTAGTCGCAGACCTGCACACAGACGACTCAAGCTATATGGTCGTCTTCCACTGACCGGAGCAGCAGTCGGATTCGGCAGCCCCCTGAGCAACTGAGCAGCCCTCTATAGGAAAGCACTGCTCACCTCCATAGCATGAGGAAGGGGCTAGAAAAGGTGCCCTAAACATTGTCTGCTCCATCATTACCTAACCAGCTAGCTGCGGTTGGTGGGTACCCTATACTGCGGTTGACATACTGTTTATCAGCGACACGCTAGGAAATTTAACCACTTCCAGACAGTCTGCCTTAGGAAGTTATTGAAGATTTAATGGCAAGACAAGATTCCAGACACTGAAGTCCTAGAAAGAGCGTCCATGCCCAGTATCCATACTCTACTAATGAAGAATCAGATTTTCTGGTCTGGTCACTTGACTCGCATGCCAGATCACAGGCTCCCTAAACAAATTTTTTATGGTAAACGCTCCCAAGGCGGCCAGAGGAAATGCTTTAAAGAAACTCTGAAGATCTCACTAAAAGCTTTTGGAATTCATCATGACACTTGGGAGACTGCTGCCAAAGACTGAAATTCGTGGTGTACATCATTACGCAAGGGTGCAATCACTTGTGAAGCAACCAGGACTGCAAGAGCTGTGAAGAAAAGGCTGGACAGAAAAACCACTGCAGGAGATCCTCCTCCTGGAAAGTCAAGGATTCTTTGCCCACATTGTCAAAGAACATTTCAAGCCAAAATAGGCCTTATCAGCCATCTTAGAACTCACGGCTCCATACTTTCAACCCCACTGGATGAAATGAATGGTCATCATCATTCTTGATGGACAAACAACACACTTTTTCTATGTTCAAAATATGTTTTTTTTTAATGAGCTAAGTTAAAAGCTATCTTTTTGTTCCTTCATGAAAGCCTCATGTGATTAGTTTCTGTTATGTGATGCTTGTGTAAGTCCCCTTTAGTATTACATTGTACATATAGTCCAAGTCTCATAATGTATAGTGTAGTGTAGTGTAGTGTACTAGTACATAGTATAGTATTGTCATAACTGTCACTGTCATTACTGCCAACCTTGCAGTGTATGGCAGGGGGTCTTTGAACCTGAGGAATTAAGGCCGCCTGGCTAATGCAGTCGCCGCGAACTGTGCAGGTTAGGATTTTCTTTTTATCCCCAGCAGAAACAAATCCCACACCTTACCGAGGGATCAAACCCGGGTCTCCCGAAGGAGAGTCCGGCATAGTCTCATATGTTTAGACCAATCAGAAAGCACAAGTTAGACAAAAGCAGCAAACAAACAAAAAACATGTAAAAATGTGAGACTAAACAGGAAGTTGTGTAAGTTTTAATCAATATAAATACTTGGTGTCATATGAGAAATAATTCCTACATGAATCTGTTGATGTAATGAGGTAAAACTATACTGTAATAATATGTTTTTCAGATGCTTGCAAGAGAAAATACAGTAAAGTTACACAGTCAAAGATGACATCTCACTTTAAGACAGTCAAATGTGCAATACCGCCAGCTAAACGGGAAGAATGGAGTTATAGACG
The DNA here is from genome assembly GCA_963921405.1 of Cepaea hortensis. NCBI lineage: Eukaryota > Metazoa > Mollusca > Gastropoda > Stylommatophora > Helicidae > Cepaea > Cepaea hortensis. The sequence continues at coordinate 20,112,719 of OY992877.1, read as the reverse complement.
GGCAGTGTCCATTTCTCACAAGGTAGACCAGACTCGTAAGCTTCCTGATCCTCATGTTGAACAGATAGGGCAACACTATGAACAGGCAGATCACCAGGAGCAGCACACAGAGCACCAATTTAATCAAACAGTTCTTCACTTTGAGGCAGGGCAGCACACGGAGCACCAGTTTAATCAAACATTACAACACTTTGAGGCAGGGCAGCAGTTTGACCAGGCAGAGCACTCATTTGAACAGGCAGAATTTAAGTGTAGGCAGGTAGTGATCCAGCTGGAGAATATAGACCACCAGATTGGGAACACAGAGCACCGGATTGGGAATACAGAGCACCTAATAGAGCAGACAGAACCAGATTGGGTAGACAGAGCTGCAGACACAGTTTAGGCATATCCTGTACAGGACATAGCAGTCAACTCCAGCATTGTTTGGCTGTTTTTGATTCCAGGGCAAGTTTATGTTCAGTAGTTTGTCATTGCTTTCTGAATAACCAGCACTCATGACATTGTATGGAAACCAACACAAACGGTCTGCTTCCAAATTGTCAGCAGCTGGGTTTCAAATGTGGTGTTTGGAATTACGAATTGCATTCGTAACCCCTTTGCCACAGAGCGGGCACAATTGTTTCATATAAGAAAACTTGTGAGAAATTATTTCTCATGTTGCTGGCAAAAATTGAAAGCTCAAAGTAAAATACAACAGGCATACAAGCTTTGTTTTTGTTCTGCTGCCCATCTCATGTGCCACAAAGTGCTCTGTATTGATTAGATTGTTGTTCTACTGCCCATCTCATTTACCAAGAAGTGTTCTGTGTTGATTAGATTGTTGTTCTAGTACCCATCTCATTTGCCACTAAGTGTTATGTATTGATTAGATTGTTGTTCTACTGCCCATCTCATGTGCCACAAAGTGTTCTGTATTGATTAGATTGTTGTTCTACTGCCCATTTCATGTGCCACAAAGTGTTCTGTATTGATTAGATTGTTGTTCTACTGCCCATCTCATGTGCCACAAAGTGTTCTGTATTGATTAGATTGTTGTTCTACTGCCCATCTCATGTGCCACTAAGTGTTCTGTATTGATTAGATTGTTGTTCTACTGCCCATTTCATGTGCCACTAAGTGTTCTATGTTGATTAGATTGTTGTTCTACTGCCCATCTCATGTGCCACTAAGTGTTCTGTATTGATTAGATTGTTGTTCTACTGCGCATCTGGTGTGCCACTAAGTGTTCTGTATTGATTAGATTGTTGTTCTACTGCCCATCTCATGTGCCACTAAGTGTTCTGTATTGATTAGATTGTTGTTCTACTGCCCATCTGATGTGCCACTAAGTGTTCTGTATTGATTAAATTGTTGATCTACTGCCCATCTCATGTGCCACAAAGTGTTCAGTATTTATTAGATTGAAACATTTGCATCACTGCAGTCAATTATTTGTCCTCAATTGTCATTTATAAGATATGTGTTCTTGCTGATAGCACTGCACTCACATATACTAGAGGAGCTAGTGTGTAAGGCAAGCTAAATTTGTGGCAAAAATTCCAGGGACGCCACTAGTCATTCATTCCATGTATATTGTAGTCGTCCATGTTGGGAGTTGCGGTAATATAGTGTCTAGACATGTGGCTGTCAGACTGGTGGTCGTGTGTTCAAATCCATATCTGGGTTAGTTAGTTACAGGACATAGCAGTCAACCCCAGCATATTTTGGCTGTTTGTGATTTCTAGGCAAGTTTACGTTCAGTAGTTTGCCATTGATTTCAGAACCACCGGCACACATACCATTATATGGAAATCAATGCTAGGCGGTCTGTTTCCAAATCGCCCACAGCTGTGTTTCGAACACAGTATGCAGGATTACGAAGTGCATTCGTAACGCCTTGGCCACTGAGCCGGTTACGTTTGGGTAGATTGTTTACATCAACCTGTGCTGTCAGGATAGCCCAGCCTAAAATGGGTACCAAAACATGTTTTGGGAAGTAAATACGGCTTGCGTGACAATGACCACATCATCGGCTGTGTGTTGATTGGTCTAGAAAAAATGACCACATCATCGGCTGAGTGCTGATTGGTCTAGAAAAAATGACCACATCATCGGCTGAGTGCTGATTGGTCTAGAAAAATATGGGTCTGACATTATGCCCAATGCACCTTAAGGTGTGCAATAATGCACTTTGCTTACTGCTATGGCAGGGATACGATAGCTTGGAGGGTGAGCGAATGAGTGGTCCATTTTGGAGACCCTCATGTTGTTTGTTCAGCAGCGGGCGATTTGGCAGCAGACTGCCTTGAGTTTAGTTTTTTTTTATAAAATGGTATAAGTGCCGGTCATTTAGATAGCAGTGGCAAATTACTGAACATCAACTTGCCAAGAGATCACGGATAGCTAAAAAAAATGCCTGGGTTGACTGAAACATCCTGTAAAGGATATGCAATTAATTTTTTTAACATAAAGAAAAGTCGCTTAAAAGTCGACTGGGTCGACTTCATTGCACTAGGTTTTATCCCATATGGCTCAGTCTCTTTCCGCAGCAGGGAAAGCGTTGCACAAAGTGCAAACTCCATAGCTCCAGCGACAACTCCCATGAATCTAAAAAAATGCACTCGTAAACCAAAGGACGCGGCCCGGAATCGAACCTACAACCTTCAGAGCCCGAGTCAGACGGCTTGACCACTTCGCCACGGAGACTGCGAACTTTTTAAATATGTTATTTGTTAGTAACAGGTACGAGTCCCGGTGTGGCCATGCTGTATCTGTACATGTTTATATTGTCTAGTGTGAGTATGATCTTGCTTCTATCCTTTACTTCAATGAGTGCCAGTCACTGCATGCAGATTTTTATTTCTCATGCTATACTTATGTATTTATATGTTCCGATACTGTATAATGCTTCTGTTTACCGTCACAATTCTACATTTTTTTTTGTTAATAACAAAATATATTGCTACCCTCCTGTGTGTGGTAGTGCCGTAGTTAGCACACTTTCCTGCTGGCCTGGTGGTCATTTGTTCACATCCCCATAGATGGCGGGGATTTTATGTATCCCACATAGATGTATTTGTTCAAATCCCCATAGATAGCAGGGATGTAATGGAAATTTTATGTATCCCCATAGATGTTTTTGTTCAAATCCCCATAGATGGCAGGGATTTAATGGGGATTTTATGTATCCCCATAGATGTACTTGTTCAAGCCCCCCATAGATGGCGGGGATTTTATGTATCCCCAAAGATGGTGGGGATTTTTTTTAAAACTGTCCTGGGCTTCCAGGTCCGCCCAGCCTAAAATGGGTAGTAGGAAATTTGCTGGGAAGTCAAGGCAACCGTCGTGATATTGACCATATCAGCCACTGAGTGCCGATTAGTCTATACAAATATGGAGCTAGCACCATATACCCAGTATAGCTCAAGGTGTTTAAAAAGGTAAAATAAATGGAGTGTGTGTAAATGAGGGTATGGCATGATTTTATCAATGCTATGATTTAAGTTTTGCATGGAGTGTAAGGAGTTACAGAAATCAGTGCAGCTTTTTTGCCATTATTTAAGTTGAAAACAATATTACATAACACTTTTTTACTTCATTGAATTTGATGAGAAAAATAATCAATAGCCTTCAATTAGATCCAGCCATGCTTACAAGCTACCAGCCATCAGTGAAACTGAAAACAATATCTATCGTCTATTTGCTGTCAGTTGATAACAACAAAATACAAATCATATTTCATTGGCATTTGCCATAACAGGTGATGGGTTATATAGAGCAAATCATATACGAGGGCTACTCCAAAATTAACCGCCGATTGGCTGGTAAAATTAAACCTGTTGCCATAGTGACACCCTTTATTGCTTGCATCATTCAGTAGTCTTTTAGCTCACTACACATAAACCTACAGTCATATTTCTTCAGTGGTTAATGAATCACGAACAAATAAACATGCACACTGTTATTGCCTTTCCCACCAGCTGTGAACTTCGTGATGTGATTTGTTTTCTTCAAGTAGAAGGTAAAAATGTGGCTGAGATTCATCGTCAATTGTGTTGTGTGTACGGTGATAACGTTATGAGTGACAGTTCTGTGAGGGATTGTTGCAGGAAATTCAGAGATGGGTTTAAAGATGTGTTGATGAGGGTGGACAAGGAAAACATTCTTGTGTGACAGATGAGCTCATTCAAAATGTTGATAGGGTCATAGTGGAAAAGTGCCATTTCACAATTTCAGATCTTTCTATAGAATTTCCACACATTTCTAGAACTAGCCTATTTAGAATTGTCACAGAGAGATTAGGTTACTACAAATTCTGTTTACGGTGGGTACCAAGGCAACTGACTGACATTTCCAAAGCTCAAAGAATGGGCTCAGCTTTGATGTTCCTTCTGCACTACTCTGACGAGGGGGATGCATTTCTCGACAGAATAGTGACTGAGGACAAGACATGGGTTCACTTTGTGAATACAGAGACGAAGGAACAGTCAAAACAGTGGATGCACATTCATTCAACAAACAAGCCCAAAAAATTCAAGCAAACATTTTTGCAACAAAAAATGATGGTTACAGTGTTCTGGGACTGAATTTTCTTGACACTAGGGACCACAATAATGTCAGAAGTTTAGTGTGAAACACTGAAAAAGCTTTATCGGTTGATCCATGATAAAAGGCGTGGGATGGTCACCAGTGGCATCATTATCCTGCACGACAACGTGTTGCCCCACTCTGCTGTTTGCACAAAGGCCTTGCTTGAGCAGTGTAAGTGGGACATTTTGAGCCCCCCCTTACAGCCCGGATTTGGCAACAAACAATTATCATCTCTTCGGCAAGATGAAGGTCTGGCTGGCTACCCAGCGCTTCGACACCACCAAGGAGGTCATGGATGGAGTCAACAACTGGCTAAGTACCCTAGTGGCACCATTCCTTGATGAGGGGTTACAAAATACGTGTGCCATGTTACGACAAGTGCCTGAATTTAGGTGGTAACTATGTGGAAAAGTAATGCAGCGATGTATGTAACTTTTATGTTTATTTAGATGTTATTGTTGATTTGTTTAAATTGTTACCATCCAGTCGGCAGTTGATTTTCGAATAGCTCTTGTACAAGTATGAAAACCTATATTCTTAAAACTATTTTATAATATTCTCAACTCTTAAACGAGGTGATGGTGTGTACACAATTTTCTCTAAGATTGTTCATTTACTGCTAAAGATTGAAGGCTAATCGTTTATATATGATCTTCAAACTATCACCATCAAGTGCCATGGCAATCAACGTGGGCGGTCGTGGTTAGCTATCTCACATGATCATCAGTCTTAAGTTAGGTTTCTGTTCTCGTCCCAGTTATGCCGTGTCAAGTCATTTATCTCTGTCTTCCCCTGACTCTTTTCCCATCAGGTTTGCCAGTTGTCACTAAGCTATCAAGTTTATTTCTCTTGACAACATGTTAAAGAAGTCTTGAATGTCTACATCTAATTTCTCTAATTAATTTATGGATTTTATTTGTTTCTTGCAGGACTGTCTTTTTCTGTGTTCATCCATGGTATTCTTTGCATTTTCTGTGATTATTCATGATATACTTTGCATTTTCTCTGCTTATCCATGGCATTCTTTGCATTTTCTCTGTTCATCCATTGTATCTTTTGCATTTTCAGAAGAAACAACATTTCCACTGCTTTGGGATGTTTCTCCATTTGTCTGTTTGCTGTCAATATTTCAGATGCACACAACATTATGTGTTCTATATAGCAGTTCAACAATTATTTTCTAACTGTAAATGACAGCCTTTTATTGGTGAATATGTTTTCCATCTTGGAAAAGGATACTTTCACCATGACATTTCTGTTCTAATCTTTCAAGGCATCTTCCATTAGATGTTATGACTGTTCCAAGGTAGTTGTACCAGTTCAGTTGTTTGAGAATGTTCCCACTTACTTGGGTGTTACATGGTGGTATTTCTTTCTTCTTGGAGATGAAAACAATCTTTGTTTGTTTACAGTGTAATTCTAACTTTAGTTGCTCACTGTTTACAATAACAGTAATAACCCTAAATGGAATCACTACTGTATCATCTGTATACCTTACACTGTTGATACATTGTCAGTATATCTTATACTGTTTAGGTTGTGTCCTCTGATGTTGATTCCTAGATTCACGTTATATATGGCATATTGCAGATCCTAACTTCTTGTGTCTTTCTCCACATCGCGTTATAAATTGGAGATCCTGTCTTCTTGTGTCTTTCTCCACATCATGTTATAAATTGGAGATCCAAACTTCTTGTGTCTTTCTCCATATCACTTTATAAATTGGTGATCCTGACTTCTTGTGTCTTTCTCCACATCGCATTATAAATTGGTGATCCTGACTTTGTGTGTCTTTCTCCACATCACGTTATAAATTGGAGATCCTGTCTTCTTGTGTCTTTCTCCACATCATGTTATAAATTGGAGATCCAAACTTCTTGTGTCTTTCTCCATATCACTTTATAAATTGGTGATCCTGACTTCTTGTGTCTTTCTCCACATCGCATTATAAATTGGTGATCCTGACTTATTGCATCTTTCTCCACATCATGTTATGTGTCGTGTGTGTAAAGAATGAATGTCGTAGTAGTTATTTGCTCTTCTTTACCACTTTAGTGTCGTCCCTGGAGTGAGGGGAATCAACACCCACATTTCTTTTAATTCAATATCACTATCCTGGAGATATCCAGCAGACTCCGTCCACAACACTCCCTCAATCTTAAGACACCTTCTTCTCACTCTTACTCACCCCTGGATCATGCCCCCTCTCATTCTTCCCCAACATAACATACTTGACAACTCTTGCTTCAACAAATAAAAACAAGAAATTTATTAAAGCAAAGAGTATATGTAGGAGAAGTGTGTGTGTGTGTATAAAGTGTAGAATGTGTGACGTGTACTCTAAAGTGTCTGTAGACTCAGATCAGTGTTCAGGAGTATAGTCATTCACATCACTGTGCTGAGAACACTAGCACCATTCAGTCCAGACAAGCAACCTCACCAAGGTGATGCTCCTCCGGTCACGTGAAGACTTCCTCCGTTGTCTCTTGAACCACTAGGATGCTTGGACACCCATGACAAACACTGTCTAATGAGAGTCTTCAATCTGTTTTACACTATGAATTTCCTCTGTTATTTAACCGAATGTTAATTAGAAAATTCTAACACTATTGTCACTGTTACTGGGGAAATCTTACTTGATCTAGTGTCACTGGTTTTAAAGATTCCCCATATTAACAACACAATCTGAATGTTCCAGGTATCAGTATAATATTTATATGACTGTTTCTGGTAGCAGTGTTGTATATGTAGAATATATAATGTTCTGACTGTTCAGTGATACACCTATCACTTGCTAAAACATAAGTATCATCAACATATCCTGCTCAGCAGAAGTCAGGTTCCCGCAAACCAACTTGGGTATAAGCCCAATGTAGCGGCTTCTCAGCAACTTCTGTCTTCAAATTCTGAGCCATCATCTTCTAAAATGTGTTAACTTCACTGGTGAAAATCATAGCACACATACGTGGACCTGTAAATGGAACCTGTAGAATAGAGAATACCATGGTGAGGGCAACTCAATCCTGGCCGGAATTAGGTGAGTGTAGGCCAAGAGCAGCACTCAGATCTATAACAGAGATCCGATCTCTGTCATACGGCCAAATAACTCATCATATGATCTGAGACATGGCAACACCAGAAAAGAATAAAGGAACGGGTAGAAACCCAGCAGATGCCCTACTGGAAGATCCTACCATTTCACATTCCTCTCCTCCCTCTCAACCACCCTTAATCTCTCTAATTATTATTCCACTACATTGTCCTCAACTCCCTGAGTAAAATGATATATCACACAAGCTAGTTGAAGCCACACAATAGAATACTAGTGCCGACGCTCCTATGATACTTTCTAGCACCGCACTTATAAAACAATACATTATATCACCACACCTATAATACATTATATCACCGCACCTATAATACATTATATCACCGCACAGTACTGTACTCTATTCCTAATCATACTCTAAGTTAGATATGATTAATAGCCCACCATATGCCTATTCCAGTTGCTAATCGAAACTAGGCGATCACAGACTGGATCTATGTCCGCCGATAACTATCAACACTTTGACACCCCTAGTTTCTTTTATGTAACACAACTCGGAATACTGCATCGCTCTTTCCAACTTCAGAAATCTGGTCAACTCACTCCTCTTGTTTACTGCAACGCTTTTTATATTGGGCTGTGAGTGACGTCACCAAAAAGTCCAGACGCTTACCAGTCCAGAGTCTGGTTCCTCCTCCTGTTCTAGACTAACTGGAGTCAACCTGCGGTCAAATTTGCTTTCATTTGGGGAAATTCCAGTCTGTCCGGGAACCAGAGAATTCCCCACATCAGAGAATCCAACCCGCCTGTTTTCCAGACTCTCCGTCTGGCACTTCAAATGCCGTCTCCCGCCTCGCATACAAATGACGCCGTTGTTCGTCTAGAGCAACAATTTTGTTAACAAAATGCCGACCGGTGTAGACATTGTAACGTGACGTATTTGTTCCGAACAATCCACATCATACAGATTCGCCGACCAGAGGTAGACATTTTGACGCGATGTATTTTGTTTCCTAGTTAGAAATGCCGACTGTGTAGACAGTTTTAACGACGTATTTTTCTCAGTCTGGACAACATCAAAGAGTCAGTGGTTTTTTCAGACTTATGTTGGGTCTTGTTTGTCATTGATCGAATCTCAAGTTTATTTATGTGACATTATGTATGAATGTGTGTGTGTGTGTGTGTGTGTTTATACTTGTGTCGCTCTCTCTGTGTCTCTCTATTTCAGCCTGTCACAAAAAATGGTAATATACATTGTTTATGTTCACGGCATAACATTTTTTTTCTATGTGATTGTAACATTCTCAACAGACATTTGATGTACGGAAAATGAGTGGTTGGAAGGGCCGAATTTAAGCCCAGTTTGTGATCCTGTGAAAATAAATTTTGTTAATTTTGTTCTTTCTCTGTCTGTCTGTCTCTGTTCCATGTCTCTCACCCCCTCATGTGTGTGAGAATGTACACACACAATTACACATACACACAAATGCACACAGTCTTGCAGCAACACAGAAACTATATTCAGGTGTTATAGGTATCGGCCAATCTATATAAGTTTGTTTTCTAAACACTGATCAGCTGTACTTGTGACTTTGAGACATTTATGTATGTTTCTTACTGAGCCGTGGTTGGGCTGATACTAGCATGCTTGCCCACAGGCCTGGTCGTGATGGGCTTGAATCCATGTCAACGTGGGTCTTTCATAATAGACCAATATAATATATGTATAATGTGTTTATATGCAGCAAAATTTGTATTGAGTTGCTTACAGTAGTCTAATTTTGTAAGGTTTATGTACAGATTAATGTAATACTTTAAGGTTCATTTGAATTATGTGAGGTTTGTAAATATTTTTTATATGGATCATGTGATTTCAAAGAGAATACGATACACACACACATCGTGATTGTAACTGACTCAGAAAGCATGCTGAGGAAGGTGAGGACAGGCATGCTTCGTGCAGAGTGACTTGCTTCGCTTCGGAGTTCACAGGTGGCAAGCATCATGTGGATCTTTTCTCCGGGGCATGCCGGTGTGCTAGGGAATGAACAGGCGGGCAGATTGGCTGGCTCGGCAAAACTTGGTAGAGTATTGATGCATGACAAGGCAGACGTGGTAGCGGCCTTGTGGGAGCATGTGTACACCTCGGAGGAGCAAATGGATCATCATGGTCTGGCAAGAATGAGGCAGCGAGGTGTGACGAGGGGATCCGGCCGACGCTCGATGCTCAGAGGAAAGGCGAGACGGACATATAATCAGATTGCTACTGGTACTATTGGTGTTGGAGCTCTTCACTGGCTGATGAGAATGGGGACGGAGCACCTATGGGAATGCCCCGAATGTTGTGATGTCGGTTCCTAGATCAGTCAATCAATCAGTCAATCAATCAATCATAATAGACCACTGTTCCCGGGTCGGCCCAGCCTAACATGGGTAATAGGAAATGACCTGGGAAGTCAAAGAGGTCGGCATCATATTGACCTCATCATCCATCAGTTTGGTCTATACAACCATGGCACTAGCACCATATACCCGGTACACCTTATATACCCACTGGAAACTGGTGCATGATTGTATTTGTTGACTTATATACACTGATGATTTGTTTAAGACTTGTACAAGACATTGTTTTATAAGGTGTTTATATGCAGCAAGATTTGTATTGAGTTGCTTACAGTAGTCTAATTTTGTAAGGTTTATGTACATATTAATGTAATACTATAAGATTCATTTGAATTATGTGAATTTTGTAAATATTTTTTATTTGGATCATGTGATTTCAAAGATTTATTTGTATTAATATTTATATATATATATATATATATATATATATATATATATATTGTGTCTCTTCAATAGATGGCTATGAGGAATGGAACACCACCTCATAATATCACTATGTATATGTTTTTTGTTTTGTTTTTCATATCCTATTTACAGGACATCACTGTCAACACCAGCACTGCTGTTGTTGATGTCTTGGCAAGTTTACGTTCAGTAGATTGCCATTGCTTTCTGAACGACCGGCTCCCATACCATCAGGTTAAAACCCAGCGTGACACGGTCTGCTGCCAAATCGGTCACAACGGTGTTTCGAACACAGGTTAGTGGCATTACAAACCGCATCCATAACGCCTTTGCCACGGAGACCAGCATGTATATGTTAACAATATGAAATAACACAAAGTAATGCAGCTTTACAGATCATAATTACTGAAAACACTCTAATATCACAGCCTGGGATTGTGAGATAAGTAACAACATTGTTTTCAAATTTTCATTGTCTTTTCATTGTTCCCATTCGTTATCCTTTCATTCTTCTCATCCCGTTTTTATTACTTTGTGTTATTTTGTATTGTTTACATTTCCACAGCTTTACTGCAGTTCCACTATTTTTATTGATACTTTAACTGTATATATGTTAAATCCAGATCTCACCTGGGTTTGCAGTTAACTGAACATTTTTATATAACATTAGAGGATTTTTGTATATGCAGTTTAGTTAGTTGCATATCCTTTACAGGACATCACTGTCAACACCAGCACTGCTGTTGTTGATGTCTTGGCAAGTTTACGTTCAGTAGTTTGCCATTGCTTTCTGAACGACCGGCTCCCATACCATCAGGTTAAAACCCAGCGTGACACGGTCTGCTGCCAAATCGGTCACAACGGTGTTTCGAACACAGGTTAGTGGCATTACAAACCGCATCCATAACGCCTTTGCCACGGAGACCAGCATGTATATGTTAACAATATGAAATAACACAAAGTAATGCAGCTTTACAGATCATAATTACTGAAAACACTCTAGTATCACAGCCTGGGATTGTGAGATAAGTAACAACATTGTTTTCAAATTTTCATTGTCTTTTCATTGTTCCCATTCGTTATCCTTTCATTCTTCTCATCCCGTTTTTATTACTTTGTGTTATTTTGTATTGTTTACATTTCCACAGCTTTACTGCAGTTCCACTATTTTTATTGATACTTTAACTGTATATATGTTAAATCCAGATCTCACCTGGGTTTGCAGTTAACTGAACATTTTTATATAACATTAGAGGATTTTTGTATATGCAGTTTAGTTAGTTGCATATCCTTTACAGGACGTTTACAGTCAAACACCAGCATTTTTTGCTGTTGTTGATGTCTTGGCAAGTTTACGTTCAGTAGTTTGCCATTGCTTTCTGAACGACCGGCACCATCCATACTATTTACATAATAAACCAGCACAACGCGGTCTGCTGCCAAATTGCGCGCAGCTGTGTTTCAAACGCGGGTATACGGGATCACGAACCGCATCCTTAAGCCCTTTGCCAATTATACAGTTTGATTGTTTTTATTAAGACATCCCATCAAAGAGAAACAGCGAATGAATCACACACAAACCAAGAAGTAGATGGTAAGAGTTACTAGAACACCATCACAAGTAACAAAATGGACATTGCGGCCAAAGCCTTCATCAACACACAGACAACAAACACACACCGATACAACTACATATAAAACACTATATATATATATATATATATATATATATATATATATATATATATATATATATATATATAAATGTTACTCATCTATTTCATTGTTTTGTACCGGACACACTTGTGGTATAATACACTTGTATGATTATAACAAAGCAGCTAAACCATCAGAGAAATATAGTGTTCAGTCTACATATGTATACAGTTTATGTGTTTTAATTATGACATCCCATCAGAGAAATATAGTGTTCAGTCTACATATGTATACAGTTTATGTGTTTTAATTGTGACATCCCATCAGAGAAGTAAAGTTTTCAGTCTACACACACACATACGAGCGCTCACACACACACACAGATATATAAAGTTTGTATATTTTCATTTTGACAGAATGATTGCTGGTGTGTCCCGGAAGATTTGTGAAGGATGTTGACAAAAATATAATTTTGCTACTTTCAGGAATTGAACACTCTGAATAACAATATTGGGCAGTGGACGCTCTAATCATCACTCTACTATTGCATATTAATATAGAACCGTGACCTCCTTTAAGAAAACATTGATATTTCACCACATGACAGGATTGTGTTGATCATTCATTGTGATGTTTATGAGGGTTTTATCAACTTGTAAATCCTTAATGTATTTATCATTCATTGTGACATAAAGTAAAAGGTAAGCAGCTGTTCTACATTTCTCGCCTCTGACGACATATGGCAGGTTACAGTGTTAGTGTTCTTTGCTTCTCCTGAGGGTATCAGTAACATACGGGTGAACCTCTTTAGTTGCCTCTTACAGTGTTAGTGTTCTTTGCTTCTCCTGAAGGTATGGGTAACATACGGGCGAACCTCTTTAGTTGCCTCTTACAGTGTAAGTGTTCTTTGCTTCACCTGAGGGTATCAGTAACATACAGGCGAACCTCTTTACTTGCCTCTTACAGTGTTTGTGTTCTTTGCTTCTCCTGAGGGTATCGGTAACATAGGGTGAACCTCTTTAGTTGCCTCTTACAGTGTTAGTGTTCTTTGCTTCTCCTGAGGGTATGGGTAACATAGGGTGAACCTCTTTAGTTGCCTCTTACAGTGTTAGTGTTCTTTGCTTCTCCTGAGGGTATGGGTAACATACGGGCGAACCTCTTTAGTTGCCTCTTACAGTGTAAGTGTTCTTTGCTTCACCTGAGGGTATCAGTAACATACGGGCGAACCTCTTTAGTTGCCTCTTACAGTGTTAGTGTTCCTTGCTTCTCCAGAGGGTATCAGTAACATTGGGTGAACCTCTTTAATTGCCTCTTACAGTGTTAGTGTTCTTTGCTTCTCCTGAGGGTATCAGTATCATAGGGCGAACCTCTTTAGTTGAGGGGATACCTGAGGGTATGGGTAATATATGGTGAACCTCTTTAGTTGCCTCTTACAGTGTTAGTGTTCTTTGCTTCACCTGAGGGTATCAGTAACATACGGGCGAACCTCTTTAGTTGCCTCTTACAGTGTTAGTGTTCTTTGCTTCTCCTGAGGGTATGGGTAACATAGGGTGAACCTCTTTAGTTGCCTCTTACAGTGTTAGTGTTCTTTGCTTCTCCTGAGGGTATCAGTAACATAGGGTGAACCTCTTTAGTTGCCTCTTACAATGTTAGTGTTCTGTGCTTCACCTGAGGGTATCAGTAACATACGGGCGAACCTCTTTAGTTGCCTCTTACAGTGTTAGTGTTCTTTGCTTCTCCTGAGGGTATGGGTAACATAGGATGAACCTCTTTAGTTGCCTCTTACAGTGTTAGTGTTCTTTGCTTCTCCTGAGGGTATGGGTAATATATGGTGAACCTCTTTAGTTGCCTCTTACAGTGTTAGTGTTCTTTGCTTCTCCTGAGGGTATCGGTAACATAGGGTGAACCTCTTTAATTGCCTCTTACAGTGTTAGTGTTCTTTGCTTCTCCTGAGGGTATCAGTAACATACGGGTGAATCTCTTTAGTTGCCTCTTACAGTGTTAATGTTCTTTGCTTCTCCTGAGGGTATCAGTAACATACGGGCGAACCTCTTTAGTTGCCTCTTACAGTGTTAGTGTTCTTTGCTTCTCCTGAGGGTATGGGTAACATAGGGTGAACCTCTTTAATTGTCTCTTACAGTGTTAGTGTTCTTTGCTTCTCCTGAGGGTATGGGTAACATAGGGTGAACCTCTTTAGTTGCCTCTTACAGTGTTAGTGTTCTTTGCTTCTCCTGAGGGTATGGGTAACATACGGGCGAACCTCTTTAGTTGCCTCTTACAGTGTAAGTGTTCTTTGCTTCACCTGAGGGTATCAGTAACATACGGGCGAACCTCTTTAGTTGCCTCTTACAGTGTTAGTGTTCTTTGCTTCTCCTGAGGGTATGGGTAACATAGGGTGAACCTCTTTAATTGTCTCTTACAGTGTTAGTGTTCTTTGCTTCTCCTGAGGGTATAAGTAACATAGGGTGAACCTCTTTAGTTGCCTCTTACAGTGTTAGTGTTCTTTGCTTCTCCTGAGGGTATGGGTAACATAGGGTGAACCTCTTTAATTGTCTCTTACAGTGTTAGTGTTCTTTGCTTCTCCTGAGGGTATCAGTAACATACGGGCGAACCTCTTTAGTTGCCTCTTACAGTGTTACTATTATTTGCTAACCCTTGGGGGGGGGGGGGGGATTACTAACCATTATTCATAAACTACAAACATTCATTGATTAGCACATGCACAAAATAGAAGAAAATAGTTACTTAGTTGCATATCCTTCACAGGACGTAGTCAACCCCAGCATTTTTTTTGGGGGGGGGGGGGGGGGGGCTGTTCGTGATTCCTGGGCAAGATTACGATCAGTAGTTTGTCATTGCTTTCTTTACGACCGGCACCCATACCATTTCATTAAATAAAACAACGTAAGGTGGTCTGCTGCCAAATCGCCCACAGCTGTGTTTTGAATTCGGTATGCGGGATTACGAACTGTTTCTGTAAATCCTTCACCGTGGAGCTGGCCAAAATAGGACTATTTGACTATATAGTATGGAAGAATTAGGAATGTGGAAGTCATGTAGAGAACTAGACAAACAATTACCAGTGAACTAAGAGGTGGAAACAAGACGCTGGTTCTGGAGAGGACATATAATTCATACATGCAGACACCCTCACAATAGTACAACTAGAAAGTTCTTTATCTGCAACGCACAGAGCAAAAGAAAAAGAGACATATTTAAAAGCATACGTTGAGGAGACCTTCAAGCCGGAAGGGGATCTTCATACTGCTCGTAGAAAATCTAAGGAAGTAGAGTTTAGAGGACGCACTAGACAACATAAAATTTGAAAGCTATAGTTACCGACCGGGATTCGAACCTGTCACCTCCAACTGACGACGGCGCTTCGCTGCAGGAACAAGTGTACTTCGACGCATACATGACCAACTTTATGTTTTCTAGTGCGTCCTCTAATCTCTACTTCCTTCTTCTCCTTCTGTGAGCGCCAAACAATACTGTGTGTGTTTATTTATGAACTGTCTTAGTGGCCTCAAAGGGTTCCCCAATTGATTTTCTGTAGAAAAACTAAGAAGTATAAATGGACTGACCCAAATGTATATAGACTGGCAATGTTAATGGAGATCAGATCAGAAATGAAGGAATCAGGACTAAAGTGGGGGTTATAGCAGCGCTAGATTTTATTAGAATGCAGCAAATCAAATGGTTTGGCCGTGCAAGTAGATTACCAACTAATATTATATCACAACAAGCAATGATCAATGATGTACAAACCAGATGGAAGCAGAGGAGGAGGCCGACCACGTAAACGATGGGCGGAGGGAATAGCAGTCCATGGGAATATTGATACATGAAGCCCATAAGCGGGCACTCTCCCACTGTTTATCCTACACCTCAAGGTACAAGAGGAACATGATAAAATGAGATGAGATGTAGAGGAGAAGTAGAGACAGAAATGAATACTATGAGGACATGGACGGAGCTGCATGGGATAGCTAAGTATAGGGGGCGCTTGGGGTGGGTTCGTTGAGGGTCTGTGTTTCAAGGAGGAATACAGGCAAAAGGAAACGAAAACCGCTCACTGAAAGGCCTGATGTTATATGTTTTTCTGCATATCTGTCAAGCCTGGCCAGAGGGTGATACATTAGCGAATCTGATGGCAGTGGATGTGTGGTTTTTAGAAGAAGGCTGAAAGTATCGTCGGCAGAGATGAATTCAACCGCTGAGGTATTGAATGCTGCATGTGTTACTGATCACTGATCATTTAATTTAAAAGTCGCAGTCAACCCCAGCATGTTTTGGCTGTTTGTTATTTCTTGGCAAGTTTACGTTCAGTAGTTTGCCATTGATTTCTGTACCACCGGCACACATACCCTTGTATGGAAACCAGCGCAATGCTGTCTGCTACCAAATCGCCCGCAGCTGTGGTTTGAACGCGGTGTGTGGGATTTTGAATTGTGTTCGTAACCAGTTCACCACAGCATCGTCTACATCATTATCATAAGGGAAATACAAACAGCATTTTAGGGGCAGAAAAGGTGGAATATGGAAATATAAATAGCACTTAAGGGACAGGAAAAGGTGGAATATGGAAATATAAACAGCATTTAAGGGACATGAAAAGGTGGAATATGGAAATATAAATAGCACTTAAGGGGCAGGAAAAGGTGGAATATGGAAATTTAAATAGCACTTAAGGGGCAGGAAAAGGTGGAATATGGAAATACAAATAGCATTTAAGGGACAGGTAAAGGTGGAATATGGAAATACAAATAGCATTTAAGGTACAGGTAAAGGTGGAATATGGAAATACAAATAGCATTTAAGGTGCAGGTAAAGGTGGAATATGGAAATACAAATAGCATTTAAGGGACAGGTAAAAGTGGAATATGAAAATACAAATAGCATTTAAGGGACAGGTAAAGGTGGAATATGGAAATACAAATAGCATTTAAGGGACAGGTAAAGGTGGAATATGGAAATACAAGTAGCATTTAAGGGACAGGTAAAGGTGGAATATGGAAATACCAACAGCATTTAAGGGACATGAAAAGGTGTAATATGGACGTACAAACAGCATTTAAGGTACATGAAAAAGTGGAATCTGGAAATACAAATAGAATATTAGGGACATGAAAAGGTGGAATACAGAAATATAAATAGCATTTAAGGGACATTAAAAGATGGAATGTGGAAATAAAAATAGGATTTAAGGGACATGAAAAGGTGGAATATGGAAATACAAACAGCATTTAAGGGACATGAAAAGGTGGAATATGGAAATATAAATAGCATTTAAGGGTCATGAAAAGGTGGAATATGGAAATACAAATAGAATTTAAGGGACATAAAAAGGTGGAATATGGAAATACAATTAAAAAATTAGGGCCATAAAAAGGTGGAATATGGAAATACAAATAGAATTTAAGGTTCATGAAAAGGTGGAATATGAAATACAAATAGTATTTAAAGGACATGAAAAGGTGGAATATGGAAATATAAATAGCACTTAAGGGACAGGAAAAGGTGGAATATGGAAAAACAAATAGAATTTAAGGGGCATGAAGAGGTGGAATATAGAAATGCAAATAGAATGTAAGGGAAATGAAAATATGGAATATGTAAATAAGCCTTACGTGGAAGGTGGCAAGGGGATTCAAAGCAAGAGAAGCAAAGAAAGATGAAAGTGGAAAGCTCGTTAGTAGCAAAAGAACACGGAGTTTGTATTACATACTACTCCCCCCACCCGGCATATCCTATTACAGGACATCGCTGTCAACACCAGCATTTTACCGCTGTTCTTGATTTCTTGGCAAGATTACGCTCAGTAGTTTGCCATTGCTTTCTGAGGGGCCGGCTCACATATCCCGTAAGTAACGGGCACGGCGAGAACCGCTACCGATTCTCGCGCAGCTGCGTTTGCTCACGTAGATAAACGGGATTACGGAGAAAGTCGCCTAGGCCAGGGAGACCGGCATTACATACTACTACTACTACCACGAAATCCTGGAACTTGATTGTAGTTTAAAAGATTATAAGCTGGCGAAAAGGGAAACAATGAAAAGCAAGATATTTTTGTGAGGGTTATCTCTGTGTTTATGGTTCTGAAAGACAAGCGGCAACTTTGAACTGTAAGACGCATACGCCAAAAGATACAGTTAGAGAACTGAGGAAGCCTTTACTTCATCATTATCATCATCTTCTACTTTTGCCGTCAAGCGTCGTGGAGAGGTTTATTTGACGTTTCAGCGCCCGATGTGTGGCACTAGATGGTGTCATTCCGTGTGATGTCAGATGTCGCCAATCCAGTTTCTTCTCGGGAGTCCTAGTGCTGTCGTATCAGATTGGATGTAGCGCCATGGCTGGTAGTTGATGGTGTTGCATTTTAACGAGATGGCCGAACCATTTGATCTTCTGCCTTACAATATATGTGGCACACGGTATTGATCCCTGTCTGGCAACATCATTTCTTACTCGGCCAAACCAGGCGTAAGCTCTTCAAGCATCTCATCTCGCAAGTGTTGATTTTGCGTAAGTTTGGTTTGTACAATGGGAGCATAGGATTGATGTGAATATGCTGTTTATTATCTGTCGTATTTACTTGAAAGTCAGGAAATTAAAATATTTATATATAGAGAGAAAGCCCACATTTCAGCTTACAGTTGTGAACACTGTTTCACAAACCCGTCATACCGGGTTCACTGTAAGCCTCAGACGAATTGGGAGCAGATCCTTGTACGTTGGTGTTCACAGTGGCGTGAGCGTCGGCCGTTCAGAAAGCAATGGCAGATTTCTTCTTATAGTCCGTGCAGTGTGATGTTGGTGACCATCTGTCCACAGTCTTCTGTCTCTTGTACTGCCAGTCATTACTGATACTGATGTAACTCTATGACTTGGTGTCAAATTATCTAGCATCTGCTTGTGAAATGGTGCCGTTACTTTGTCTACTCAACATGTAATGTCTTTAATACTGTATTACGGAAGTTAAATGTAGAGTAGATCACGATGCATTAAATTAACTGATTCAGCGCCATATGTGACCTCCCATTTGGACAGAAGGACGGTATATCGCCGTACTAGCGTCATCTTCTTATTTGTTTGGTTTCATGGCATTTTCCTCAATTTCATGCTCAGTGTATTGAAATTTACATTATAATATCATCAAATGGCAAATCAGAAGACGAGATCGAAAATAGGCAAACCAACTCATTGGACAAATGGCACCAATACTGAAGAACAAACATGTATCAATAACTACTAAGAAAGCACTTTACAACACCATCTTCCTACCAACTCTATGTTTCCAATGCTAAACCTGGACAATGACAGAAAAAGAGAAAAGAAAAATCACTACAGAAATAAGATTCCTGATGAGAATACTCAATGTATCAAGAAGAGATAAGATCAGAAATGAAGAAATCAGGACTAAAGTGGGGGTTATAGCTGCACTAGATTTTATTAGAAGGCAGCAAGTCAAATGGTTTGGCCATGCAAGTAGGTTGCCAACTAACAATATACCACAATAAGCAATGATGTATAGGCTAGAGGGGAAACAGAGGAAGAGGCCGACCACGTAAACAATGGACGCAGGGAATAACAGAGTCCATGGGAATATCGATACATGAAGCCCATAAGCGGGCACTCTCCCGCTGTTTATACTTCACCTCGACACCGCAAGGTACAAGAGGAACATGATGAGATGAGATGAGATGATTATAATACCTGTCCGTGTCATTGTGCAATATCTTTGTTCCAAACCTACTTTTTTTCTTTGGCAGTGAATCCATTAAATACACCTTCCTTCTGCTGTTATTAAAGTAACCACATGCTTCAGTGTAGGTTTGCATGCTTGTTTCAGACTAGTTCCATTCACTTTGATATTACATTTGGGTATGCACTTTTTCTTTGTATTAACCATTACTTTTGTTTTTCTGTTTCTCAGACTAAGTCCTTTTCTTTTGACATTTTGTTGCGGTTATATTTATCATTTCTTGTAACTGCTTTTCATTTTCGGCCACCACAACCATGCCATCAACATAACGCAGGTTTTTTATATTATGACCACCAGCCGATATTTCTGCTGTGCCAAGCATGGATCTCACTATTATTTCGCTGTACAATCTGAATAGATCGGGTGATAATACACAATTCTGCAAAAAAAAAAAACCTTGTTTAATGTGTTGTAAAGTTGTACTACAACAACGGTTACTACGGTGATGACTATTACTATTACAGCGATTACAATTACGATGACTAAAACTGGCAAACTACTGGACATAAAATTACCTAGAAAATTACAACTGTTGGGGCTTATTTTGACGTCCTGTAAAGGATATTAAACTAAATTAAATATAAAGACACATTGTTCCTTAAATATTGAGCACAACCCACTAATGGCAACGCCGATCGCATTCTGGTATGAACCTAAGGCCTATCCACGTCAATATGGAAAAATTCCATATTGACGTGGATAGGCCTTAGGTTCATACCAGAATGCGATCGGCGTTGCCAGTAGTGGGTTGTGCTCAATATTTAAATTTCAAATCCCGAAACAACCACATAATCAACATTGTTCCTTGTTGAAGGATGTTCTAGGTGGAAAAGCGGAGGGGAAGTGTGCTTCAGGAAGACGAAATTTCATATTGCCAAACAATAAGGCATTAGAAAAATCGTGCGACTGGAAAGATCAGTGGGGAAGGAGGCAGAACGAGAGAGATGATACTGTCTAGACTGAGACGGTGGCAAGAGAAATATCATCAGCAGAGTTGATCCAGACCACCAGTTACCGAGATGTGTGGAGAGACATGAAAGTCTATGCCAGGTGGCTGGGCGCATGATGATGATAATAATGAAACAGAACACAGCAAGAGATCAACTGGAAGAAGCCTGTATGTGTGATCTCTGAAGAACAGAGGCTGTCGAAGACTTATTATCACCTATGGCGTGGAGATGGCACTTTACGGCGTTAACACATGTGTAATGTCAAGTCTCGACTGCGTTCAGTGTTTGTTAACTTCTGACAGCCCATTTCGCCTTTATTGGGTTTTGCCGCTCAAATATCACCATCTGGTGACATATGCATATCGATTCTCACACTGTAAACACGGATTATCTATTTAGCGACAGCTGACACCAGACAGAACTGAAACGTGTGCTTTCCGAACTTCTGGAATGCCGATGACGAGGTAGTGGTTTCATGCCTACACCGGTTAGTTGGACTAAAATGTTAACTTCTCGTCTTTGACTTGGGGGGGGGGGGGGGGGGGTTGTTAAATTACAAGTACTTCAGAAGTCGGAGTGGATTCTCCAGATGGCAAGGGACCCGGTAATAAGGAAAGCTAATCCCTACTAGAAGTAGTAATATGTCTATGGACTTCGCTTGAATTCAAAACGCCTGCGCGCGCGCACGCACGCACACACAAAATGTTGCCATTATGTTTTCGAATTGCGCAGTGGTTCCCAAAGTGCCACGATTCACGGCCGCCTGTGTGAAGAAGGTTTGTTTGTTTTCCTTCACTGGTTATAGCCCCCGGTCTACCACAGGGGTAAGCAATTTCACCTGTGCTTTTCAATGTGTATACGAGCAAGATTGCAAGCCTCGAAGCATTAAGGGCTGGAAAGATACAAGTACTAACATTTGCAGATGATGTTCTCGCATACAGGCAGGGGAGGGACATAAATCAAACAGCTCAGGGGCTGCAGGCGACACTGAATAAAGTGACGATTTGGTGCACGGAGATTAATGATGTCATTACCCAGAAAAGGCATCTGTCTTATGGTGCTCTCTGGACTATAGACCTGTTAAAGTCGACCTCCCAAGCCTCAAATAAATGATAGAACTGTGAATAGAGAAAGCAGACTGAAGTACCTGCCAATCACTTTTGATAGAAGCCAGTCCTTTAGGTATCACGATGAAGTGGTGGTTACAAAGTGTCAGAAGGGACTCAGTGCACTGAAGCGTATGGCGCCAAGGGACATGGAGCAGAAAATGCTATTCACATCTTCTCAGCACTTGATCATTTCAAATGTAGAGTATGTTCTAGGAATGCTCACTGTCTCAAAGAGTCAGCGAGTGAAACTAGAGCGCATAAAGAATGAGGCCTTGAGGGTGATCCTGGGTTGTACAAGGGACACCCCAATAGTGTGTATGCGATACGTCCTGGCGCTACCGATCATTGCAGACAGACTCAGGCTGTTGTAGGCAAGGTCATACCTCAAGGTAGCTGCGGAAAAACGACATCTGCATGTTTCCCTGGATACAGTCAAGGGCCACAACTGTTAAGGGGAAGACCATGAATGGCTCAGGCAGAAGATATCATCATGGAGTTGTGCCCACTTGAGAAGATTGGCAGAGACGATGAGTGGGTCAGAGTGCCGAATAGAAATTCAGAATTGTGCTTGGCGATAATCACATTGGGATATGAGTGTAGGGAATGGCCAGCTGGCGCTATGGGGTTAGAAATTCCACAATTAATTCAGGGTTACTCTCTTCCTGGCGATGTGATTATCTATACCGGGGGCCCCTAAGAGACAAGAACGTACCTGGGGATTCACAGCAAAGGCCAGTGGCCAATGTTTAGTAAAGGAGAGCTTGGCATATAAGACCACAATATCAAGTCTGAGAATGGAAGTGAAGGCGGTTACTGCAGCTTTCCACTAGTTTGAGAACAAACTGTAAACGCATGTTGTTGATTGTGAGTGATTCACAAAGCATGTTGACAAAGGTGAAGACTGGTATGCTTCGTGCTGAATGGTGTGCATCAATTCAGAGGTCGCGGGTTGTGAGCATTCGCTGGCTCTTTTCTCCGGGGCACTCTGGTGTAGTTAGAAATGAACAAGCAGACTGGTGCTGCACCATTGAGGGTGATTTGATGCATGATTGTGTACATGTAGTGAAGGCCCTCTGGGAGCGAGTGTATAATCGAGAAGAACATATGGACTATCATGGTCTAGAGAGAATGCAGCAGCAGGAGGGGTCAGAGGTCGTTACTCAGAGGTAAAGCAAGACGGACATATAATCAGATTGTAAAGGGCACCGTTCGTATTTTAACTCTTCGCTGATTGTTGAAGATATTGACAGAGCTTATGGGAATGCCCCGAGTGAAGTGATGTTGGTTCTTGACTCGACTCAACTCAACTCAACTTCATTCAACACTTCACTGGTCATAGTTTGAAGTTATATCCAAAACAGTGTCATTGACTCATTAGCTGCTTGCAGGCACATTAATCAGTAATGTATTCAGCTCTATGGAGATTTCTGCAAGTGTAAATTGGCTGCTGCTTTCTTTGGATTTACTAATATGACACCCAATATGTACATAGAAGAAGACAAACGCCGAGGTGTGGACATCCATAGGCATTACTGGATCAAAACTATAAGGAGAAGGCTTGTTATATATGGTCTTTCTCTTCTTCTCTTCCTCCATTTACCTCTGTGAAGTGTTGGGAGGAAATGTGACGATCTTTCATGCGCTTTTTCTAATACTCTTTGTAAGTTAGTGTTCATTTCTGTAAGATTTTTCTTGATGTCATCACTTCATCTTTTACGTGGTCTTCCAATTGTTCTGTACCCATTATATTTCTTCAATGTGGATCTTTGTGGCAGATAGTACCAGGACTTTCTTGTGAGGTGGCTAAACCATTTCATCTGTTGTTCTTAAATGAACTGAATGACTGGCTTCAGAACTAATCTTCTAATTTCCCGATTTCTAATTTTATCTGTCACGGTTACTTCCGCAGCCCTTTCTAAGGCATCTCATTGCTAAGAGTTTGCTCTCACTATTTACAGGAAGCTTTAGTAGATATCTTTCTATGCGATAGAAGTTGCGCTAGTTGTCCCAGTACCTGATTTGTCTTTGCACAACGTGTTGATTTCGCTATTCATTCTCCCATCGGAAGTGAAAACACCCTAGATAATTAAATTCCGGGTAGCGGGGTAGGGGTATCCCCTATCAAAGGAGAAGTAAGGCGCCTCCTTCCCTCCGCTAGCCTACGGGACACCCTTGGGCAAGGTGGAGTACCCGTTTAGCCCCCCGATCAGGGTTACGTGAAGCCATGGGTGCAGGTGGTGGATGAAGATGTAGAGCAGCCGACAGATAGTTGTAGGTTATGGTCTACACCTTCACGACGGTAGGCAGAGGATCTCCTTTTTTGAGGAGACAATGGCTACGGTCACTGACCAGTATGGTCACTGCTGGGAAGGAAAGCAATGGCAAACTACCTTCTTTACACATGCCAAGAAAATCATGTTGTGTTCACTTATCGATAATCAGAGAAACGGCGTAAATGGGTGCTCCATAGGAGCAGCCTCGCCCGGTAGGGATAGTCATGCGCACCAGGTGACTCCAGACCGTCAACAGGCTACTAGGTGTAAAAGATTAATATCATTGAAAGTAGGAACTTGGAATGTTAGAACAATGAATGCAGATGGAAAGTTGGAGGACATCAAAAAAGAAATGGAGAGAGAGAAGATTAACATATTAGGAATATCGGAAACGAGATGGAGAGGAGCAGGGATAAGGACAGGAGAGGATTGTAAGATTATTTACTCGGGGGGAGAAGAACAGCAAAGAGGTGTAGCCATTATATTAGATAAGCAAACATCAAATTCTGTCAAAGGATATTGGGCTGTGTCAGACAGAGTTCTATTAGTAAAATTAAACGGAAGACCTTTTAAAATAAATGTAATTCAAGTATATGCCCCAACAAGTGAAAGCAGTGAAGAAAGTATAGAGGCATTTTATAATGACATGGAGTCTGCTTTGAAGAACTGTAAAAAATCAGAAATAAATATCATAATGGGTGATTTCAACGCAAAAATAGGAAAGCAAAGCGATGGATACAGTGTAGGCAACCATGGTTTGGGAGAGAGAAATGAAAGAGGTTACAGACTTGTAGAATGGGCAAAAGAACAAGAATTGGTTGTAGGAAACACCTGGTTTAAACAACATCCTAGAAGATTATGGACATGGAGGAGTCCAGACAGCAGGATTAAAAACCAGATAGATTACATCCTGATGAGCAAAAGGTTTCGAAATGCATTAACAGTTGTAAAAACAGTTCCAAATGCAGACTGTTACAGTGATCACAGATTAATTACTGGCACATTGAGGGTAAAGTTAAAGAAAGTCAAGTATACAGCAGGAAACCCTAAATATGACTTGTGCAAATTGAAAACTGACAAAGAAATACAAGATAATTTTAACATAGAAGTAAAGAACAAATTTGATTTATTGTCTGATCTAGAGATCCTATTTCAAGATGTAGATGATCAATGGGAAATGCTGAAGAATTCAATCAGTTGTGCAGCAGAAAAAACTATTCCAAAAGTAAAGAAAGTTGGCCGTAAGACATGGATGACTGAAGAAATTTTACAACTAATGGAAACAAGAAGACAGAACAAAAATAATCCTGCCAAATATGAAGAAATTCACAGAAAAGTCAGAACCTTATGTAAGGAGGCTAAAGAAACATGGCTTGAGAAAAATTGCAGAGAAATTGAAAAACAACACAACAGTAAAAATGCGAAACTAATGCACAAAAGAATTCAGGAGATTACTAATCAAAGAACACGTACATCAGCAGGCTGCCTAAAGACAAAAGATGGAAGAGTCATAATAGAAAAAGATCAGATTTTACATGTATGGTCAGATTACGTGAAAAACCTTTATGACGATAGCAGAGACGAACAATATATTGTTCAAAATAACAATGAAGGGCCAGCAATTTTGAAGATGGAGGTTCAGAATGCTCTTAATCATATGAAATCTGGCAAAACCCCCGGTCCAGACAGCGTCACAACAGAAATGATTAATGCTTTAGAAGAATATGGAATAGATAAAGTTACCAGTCTGCTTAATACAATATATGATACTGGAAACATACCTCATGAGTTATGTAATTCTGTATTTATTGCAATCCCAAAGAAATCAGAAGCCTTGGAATGTGATCAACATCGAACAATTAGTATAATGAGTCACATCACGAAGATTTTGCTAAGAATTATCATGCAAAGAGTTAGGAGGAAAATACAACCTGAAATAGGAGAAGAACAATGTGGGTTTGTAGTAGGCAAGGGTACAGTAAATGCTGTGTATATACTGAGAACCGTAATCGAACGTTCTATAGAAGTAAACAAAGATCTACACCTTTGCTTCATTGACTACACAAAGGCTTTTGATAAAGTGAGACATGTCAACATGATAAGGATGCTTAAAGATCTACAAATTGATGGGAAAGACCTTAGACTTGTAAAAAACATATATTGGAAACAACAAGCTGCCATAAGAGTTGATAATGAAGTAAGCCAATATCAGCCTATTAAGAGAGGTGTGAGACAGGGATGTGTAATGTCTCCAGATCTGTTTTCCCTGTACAGTGAAAATATTTTCAGAAATATTGAAAATATGGAAGGAATCAACATTGGGGGACGATGCATCAATAACATTAGATATGCAGATGATACAGTCTTGATTGCAGACAATGAACAGGACCTGCAAAATTTAGTAGATGCGGTTGTTACACATAGTGAACAACAAGGGTTAGAATTAAATTGTAAAAAGACACAGATTATGGTCGTCACTAAGAAGAACGAAATACCACAGTGTAATATACAAGTAAATGGGAATACTCTTCAACAAGTGAATAGGTACAATTACCTCGGAACAGTAATAACATCTGATGGGAGATGCCTTGAAGAGATTAGAACAAGAATCGCCATGGCAAAAGTAGCCTTTAGCAAGATGAAAAACATACTGATTAATAAAAAGATGTCAATTGAAACGAGAAAAAGAGTGTTGAGATGCTACATAGAACCTGTACTTTTATATGGATGTGAAGCTTGGACAATGAGCAGCCAGGCTGAAAAATATCTGATGGCTGTAGAAATGTGGTTTCTGAGGAAAATGCAAAGAATACCATGGACAGCCAGAAAGACCAATGAACAAGTCCTTCAAGAAACAAATGAAGATCGTAAACTGATCAGAGACATTAGACGTAGACAGTCACAATTTTTTGGGCATGTTATGAGAAGAAATGATTTGGAGAACTTGGTGACAACTGGTAAGATCGAGGGGAACAGACCAAGGGGAAGACCTAGAAACAAGTATCTGGATGGCTTGGCCTTGTGGCATGGTCGAGACAAAAACACGGAACTGATCCACGACTCTGTTGATCGAGTGAGATGGCAGAACATGACCGCCCACGCTTACCGGCATGGCACATGATGGATGGATGGATTTAAATTCGCTGCGTTTTTTTTTTGGTTTTTTTTTTAAATTTCTTTATTGTTATTGACAAAATCTCCCTACCTATTTCCTCATTTTTTTTTCAGTGTATATTTTCATATTATATTCCCCACACTTGAATTGACTTGATTTAGATGTTTCTTGAGACTCTCTTCGTCTTCTGCTATTAACACTTGGTCGTCCACCAATAATAATCTTGAAATGTCATCTTCTTATTCGCCATCTGCTTCTTAGCACATATTGTCCATGTATGCTATAATTTGTGACAGTACCTCCCAATGCAATTGGCCAATAATTGCCATAGTTTCGGCGGCTGCATGAGGTTTCGCGTTGTCTTTCTAACAAATGACAAATTCGCTGGCTCTGCCTCAATGATTCACGTTCATCATTAATGCGGTTACATCATTCACATAACGATGAACGTGCTAGAGTCTGCTCTCCAAACACATTTGACAGTCAACGATAATTTTAGCTGGTTTTGCGCCTTCTGTTACCAAACGTCACCACAGCACACTGTTCCTGCACTGGCATTAACTTATCCAACTATATTTTCACCCCCCCCCCCCCAAACAAAAAGTGCGGGAAAACTGCTACTACGTGTCCATTCAACCAGCAAATATCGGATATACATTGTTTACTTTAGAGTGGTTACTAAACTTGATAATCTTTGTCTGTGGGTTATCCTCACAAAATCCGAATATCTACTGGATGACCCTCGTAATAAGTACTTGTGTCAAAATCAGTAGATATAACAATTTAAAAACAGTTTCATCAGTTAAACGGCACCTCTGTAATCAAAACAACATAAAATCAACAATAATAATTATTCAACAATAATATTAATAAAATTCAACAATAATATTATTCCAATGAGATCACACAAAGACACCGTCTCGCACGAAGTTGAAAACCGAAGCTCTCATACAGAAAATGTAGTAAAAATGTTAAATGTCGAGTAGCCCCAGCAACGGCAGCATTTCATAAGACGAAGACTATTCTCTACAACTCATCTTTGTCAATGTAAAAGTTATATTTTGCCAGTACTGATGTATGGAAGTGAGTAATGGACAGTTAGCATATAAGTGAGAAATTATGTGGAGGCTGCGAAAATGTGATTTTATAGAAGAATGGTGTGAATACCATGGACGGATATGAGGAGCAATGAAGATGTTTTGAAAGAAGTAAATTCACACAAAAAAATCTGGTTACTCGCATTAAAAGAAAACAGTCCACATTCTCTGGGCATGTCATGAGAAAGGGAAAGTTGGAGTATGTCGTCATAACGGGAAGGTTGGAGCGGTAAAGAGGCAGGGCGAGAAGATGCTGGATATTTCCACATATGGCATGGAGTAACATCGGTATCAGAAATGATTGTCAGCACAAGAGACAGAAAGCTTTGGACAGACATGACCACCAAAGCTACGTGGCAATGGCTATAAGAAGAAGCAGAACGTATATTACAAGACTGGAGAACTTATAGATATTTTCGTGTGCAATGAACATGATCTGTGGCTAAAACAAGACCAATGCCGAAACCCAATGCATCGATATCTCTTTGATGTATGTGGAAGAAATATCTTTCACAACGAGGTGAATTTATTTCTCATTCGTTGTAAATTGCCTTGTTGCCTTCCCCTGTGATTGATCCTTCTGTGCAGCTCGCTTTTCTTAATCCTATTATATAGAAAACTACATCTTTCCATTGTTCTGAAAAAAAAAATCAATAACAGTCACAGGATTTAGCGGGGCTACTCAATAATGTGATATTCGTGCATCTTTCTATTTCGTATAACAGCTCACTGCCGTACACAATTTTGAGATTTGTGGTCTTTCCCTCTTCTATCCGTACTTTAGTTCAAGTATTGTGTTTTGTAAGATTTTACTAATCTGTGTAGTTTGATATTTTTGCAAGTCTATTTTAGGCTGTTTTTCCCACTCTAAACGTTGAGTAGGCACCATAGGCTCAATCCTTCACCAATCAGGTAAGTTAATATTTAAGAAAAATTAAAACAGTGAAAGATCTTGTTACGCGTTGTGGTATAATAAAACGTCCTTACCCTTTCCTATTTATGGACTCCCTTAAAAATAAACAAACCCTTACAATTACTTTTTAAGTAACTTACTTAATGTAGGAGAAAATAAAACAGCGATAGACTGACCGTGGCACAGCTAAATTTATTTTGGCTTGTTTTCTCTCCCGTATCTGGCCAATCCTGGCGAGGGGGAAAACAAAGACTGAAGCGGCCATTTCTAGTCAAGACACCACGCAAGAAAGTCGACCTTTCCCTTCGGGGAGAAGGTATTTTGCCTTAAAAACATGATTCTCTTCAAGCTATTGGTATGTTATCTACATTATTAAGATATATTTATGTATTACATTGACCAGTATGTTTAATTAAGAATTAGTTACAATTCTCTTAAACCAGGCTGGATGATGTTTACTAAGGAAACACAGGTGGGCGCCACGCTGTAATTTTTCCTATGTCTTCAAATCCCTATGTTAATATCTTTTATAGGCATTATGAACTTATATCTAACTAAATAGTGTTTATAACCTATGAATAGTATGTGTACTGTAGTACATAGAGTATCAACTCTCATGTCAGAAACTCTTTTCAATTTAGGAAAGACTCCTGATTCATACTTCAGAGAAGAAAACTCGTTTCTGCCAATTTCATAGTCCTATGAAAAATAACTTCTATGCAATGGAACTATATATCCCTATCAATGCTTAGAAATCTGCAAATAATTTATGTACTGTAGAGATTGGACTTTAAAGAAACATTTTCTCAATGTAGGAGCAGACTCTTGATTTCATACTGCACAAGTAGAGAACTGGTGTCTGCCACCTTCAAATATCCTATGTAGTGTAAATGCACTGGTAAGGATGTCTCTGAACTTGTTTTATCCATGCGGGGACATACAAATGATTACGCATATTCCTGACTCTTACTTAGTCAGGGGATAAAATATTTTGCCACATTATAATCTGTAACTTGGAAATATAGTGCTAAATTTTAGTACCATTCTTTTGTTAACAGATTAGTAACCACTCCATATGAGGGTGAACATATAATCATTTCATAAAATAGTGTTAGGGACAGGCCATGTTTGAATATAAATTCATGAACAATTAAACGCGTGATTTAAATGCATGTTCGGATAGGATTCACTCCGCATCACCTCACTGTAGTAGGAACAGAAGCGAAGATTGATGTGAATAAATTGCTTGAATAATAGCAGTCCTTGACAAAATATATCACAGCGACTACTATCCTCATCTGCTGTACGCAGTGGGGGAAAACAATGTATGTTTTAGTTATGGATTAACCCATGAGAAAATCCAAAAACAAAGGCTCCCTGCATCAGCATTATGATTAATTATTATGTAGGATTATCATGTACTTGATATCAGAAAAATGTACATGTATGTTTTTTTTTCTGGTATGAGAACTTTCTCTGTTCTGATTGTTACTTTTTCCTGTGGGAATATACATTTTAATGTTGCACCTTGGGATTAGAGGATGTTGATAGAAGAATTCATGTGTATGTCAGTACTTAAAAAGGCAATGGTGAATAGTCTTGACCTAGTGATGATTATAGTGCCGAAATGAAGACGCGGCATTAGAAACCACAGGGATTCTGTATAGGCTATTCTCTTCAAGTAATGAGAGAGACAATATCAACATGTTGGATGGACAGAATGACTTCACCCATCCAATAGTCCCAGTAACAACAGAACCAAATATAAGTGAGAAAATACCTTACTCACTAGGAAGGGTCAGAATGGCTCTACTCAGCAATGAGGGACAGTGGAACATGGACACCCACTCCTTTCCCCTTCTCCCCTTGTTGTTTTGTATTTGTGTTTGTAATTGTGTTGTAAACCTTTTACCATAACACAGTAGGTTAATGCTAGTGTTGTATTCTTGTCATCCCTTTTCTATAGAAGAGAAGCAGGTGGTGGTTGAATTTGGTGGGACTATATCACTAACACTGGATCCTGGGTCAACAGCCATAAAGTGAATGTCCAAACCATAGTCTGGATCTAGCAATACCACAATGTTTACTGCGGCACTCAATAGCTCCATAGCGAGCAACAGATAAATTAGAAGACAACTGACTGGGTGAGTGATTAAGTCCTATTTTAGTAGGAATATCCAGGATGGACTTCAAGATCTAATAATCTACAAAGATGAAGATCATCAGAGTACTGACAACAGTGTATCGTTTGCGGTACTTCTGAGAAGTATCACCAATGGCCTCATCATTCAACCAAGTCAGTGAAACTGGGACAATCCTTCTTCAAGTTACTAAAACTAACAACAGTGAGTAACCTTCAACTGTTGGTTGGATTACCAAGTTAATATCCACAATGGATAAGTCTTCGAAAGACCATCTCACAGCTGCAACAGTCAAAAATAAGGTTCCAGCCATGCAACACCAAAGTCTAGAATACTAGACACCAACTCAACCAAATGGGAAGAGACACTGAAACAACATTATAGCCAATACAAACAAATGTACCAACTTCAGAACATCTGAACCATAACTACACCAGATTACCTCAAGGTCCAAAACCTGAACACCATCAAAAGAACCATATGAAAGCAGCTAGATGAGTAAATGCCTTTACGCCTGCAACCAAAGGAATCACCTGATGGCTTGCAAACCTGGATATGTGGTGGAGTAATATTCTTCAGTTACATGCCTGCAGCAGAATCTTCAGATGAAACCAAATGAATGATT
Source organism: Cepaea hortensis (assembly GCA_963921405.1). Lineage (NCBI taxonomy): Eukaryota > Metazoa > Mollusca > Gastropoda > Stylommatophora > Helicidae > Cepaea > Cepaea hortensis. The sequence continues at coordinate 20,080,646 of OY992877.1, read as the reverse complement.
CACCACTGTATGTTCTACACAGAAATGGAATGAATGAGAACTCTATGCTGGTCCCATGTCAGCCTAACTGCCCATCATCAAGTGTGGGATGGCCTATCAACATGAACCGGGTGTGTGACAAAGCCTTTTGAACTAAATTGGGAAACGGTTAACATAAACCGAGCTGTTGGACAGTCGTCATCTTTTCATCGATAAGATGATATAGGGAAGAACCTTCTGCAGAGCTTAAGTTGCATCTCCTGAAAGTATGACAGACCTAGGCATCAATTTCAATTGGAACACAACCCAAATGGCAACCGAGTATTCTTAAATTCAGTCTCATGGAGAGAATATGTGCTTATGTATAATTCTATTCTTGGATTATGGATTAGAAACATTCGCCAGCCAACTTCGGTGGACATACTGTGAGTAGAAAATGACTGTGAGTATAATTCTGCACGGATAATTATGGACATTAACTGCTTTGCACTGGAGAAGAATGCCCATCCGCAACGCCTAAATGAACACTATAATTAATTAATTTAATTATTAGTATCAACTGTTTTCATGAGTGTGGTTTTCTTCAATGACAGGAAAAGGGTAAAGATTGTTTTACATGGTAATGGTGTACACCTAAAGGGTTATGTTATGACATATATGTATAATATTTTGACACCCACTCATTATTTTTAAATATGAGAATTGTACATGGTGTCAGAAATAAATGTATGTATGTTGGGTTTCTGCACCTAGACCAATGTGATTTTATCTAGGTACAATGAGTCAAGTTAGCAGAACCAATTTGTGGTTGTTGTGTTGTTTGTAATAAAGTTGTTTTTTTCTGGGGTCACTGGGTACTATGTTGTAATACTGCATATCATTCCCATGCCTGTCTGAAAATGCATAGTGTTTATTACACATCTATATATGTAATTGCAGATCTTGAGTTAATACCTGAACTGTTTGTCCAAAAGTGTTGTGTACATCAAGTAAATGTGGTGTCCAATAAGTGGTTGTTTATATATTGTGAGCAATCAATATCCTTCTAGCATCTATAGTTAATTTAAAGGGTGATGAAGTGGGAAGGGAAACCTACACACAGATGCCATTGTTTCAAGGATTGAACTCTTTTCTCCTGAGATTTGTGGTAAATATCCCTGATCACCCTGCATTCTGACCAGTGACCAGAGAATCAATAATACCCCCTAGACATTTTAACGAATTATTCTTAGGAATTAAAATCCACATCCCACATGTGTGGTCCCGCCCGGTACGGACTTCACCTAGTAGTGGAGTAGTCCGTGAATTTAAAACTCATGGTAAACATCACAATTGGTGTATTATGGTGAGTATATGAATTCAGGGAAAACCTCTCGCAGGTAAACCAAGTCACTTCAGAATGTTATAGTGTTAGTAACAGACCTAATCACTCATTAGTATGAGCTGAGTCAAGTGTTATATGAACCCATAATGGCTCAGATAAATATAGGTTTTTTTTGGTACAAAACTGTTCACAGGTAATATCTTGATTCTGGCAGATGCATCAGGTAGTTGGTTGTTGGGTATGAGATTTTGTTTTAAAAACTCATATTTTATATCTTATTGATGGTAAACTCACATAAGATAGGTAATTCAGTGAATGTTTAGAATTCATAGTCATTCCCATTTGATGTTTGAGGTATGGTTCTGCTACTCTGGTATTCTCTTTAAATGGTTTAAAAGTGGTGTACTCATGAACACACTACTATATTATGTATCCATAAGGTTTATGTTCCTACATATGAATCATGTGTTAATTAATTATTTTGTCATTGATTATCATTGTATTTTCATGCTTGATCTGCTTGTAATATGTAATATTGAAAAGTTACCAAGGCAGCAGAGAGTGATAGACAATTTTATAGATAATTAGGACAGTAAGTTAAAAATCCAATACATTTTTTTTTAAGGGAAAAATTTAATCAACAAATGATGATTCAGTAGGAAAGTAAATAATACCTGAGAGATGAATTAAACCAGGGGAAAATAGCAGTAACTAAAGTAAATGAACTAATGGTAAGGCCAAAACCACCACTTGCAAAAATGTAGACATAGTTAATGGAAGGGAAGGAATATTGTAAGAATTTGCAGTATTTAGGGGCACCCTAATTTAATCCTTTTTTTCACATGACATAACATGTTCTACAACACCGGTAGTAAAGTAAAGTGAATAAATGATGGAAACTTAGGAAGAAAAGCCATACCGACACTTATTCTACTCCACCGGTGATATGAGTAGTTATTAATAACTAACTCAGATGGCCCATATGTTAATGAGGGTCAAAACCAAAATATTCACCTGGTGATGTAAGTGAAACTGATCAACTCACTTACTGACCCAACAGAATATAAGGTATTTCTTTAAATTATCCACCCCGATTCCATTATTAATGGTAGAGGAAACAGACCGTATAGGTATGTAAAAGGTATAATTAAAGAATTAACTATATAAATTGGAATTTCAAATGAACTTCAGGAGATACCGGAAAAAATCTGTGCTAGTCTCTAGTAAGAGACTAAACATTTCAGAAAATTGGCTCCTTAGCTTTGAAATTTACAGTTTAATCTCATTAAGTGAAATGTTCACTATGAGAAGTCCTCATCAAAAAGAGGAGTGAAACAACTTTTTAGTTAGCGATTAGCTTACGTAAAGTTATTTCAATAATTGCCTAACTAACATTCATATTCTCATAAGGGAAGAATTAAATAGGGCAAAATAAGTGGTACAATAGAGGCGAGCGACTCAATTGTATTTTCTTTAAAACTAACCGAGTAACTAAATTCTAGATAATGCTCGAAGCCTACTAAAAGGTAGATTAATCAGAAATCAGTCGCAAGACGAAACAGATTTCTACATCTCAGTTCTGACTAGGATTATATGCCAGTATTAAATATGTGAAAGCAGATCCAGACTAACAGAGATTAGCTTAAATAACTGATACGAATCAGTAAAAGCAACAATTAAATAAACAACTCTTAAAATAGATGCTGTTTATAGATAGGACGAACCCTTTGACGTAAAGACAGAGGAAACGCCTAAAACTTATACAGTGAACCCATGCTAGAAAAATGGAATATAGCTGTGTAAAAACCAAGCAAATTGGAGCAGATAGCTGAAGAATTGCTTGATATTTACTAGATTAGGAATTTCAATCAGGAATCCAGCTAGTAAATTATATAACAGTTCAAAGATAGACCTTAGTCAATCTAAATAAATCCAGAGCTTCCACGTATTAAACGGAGGAAAACAAAACTGGAGAGAAACATTAAGAGTACCTTACCTGTTATCCTGAGGACACAACTGAGGAGACGCCAGTATGAGAGGGATATACATATGTAACAGTAATTTTACTAAGACTAGTAATCCACATCCATAACTGGAAAGTGAACCAGCAACTTGATTGTCTGGAAGACTATCAAAGGAATCACAAAAATGGGCTTTTAACTTCTCACTGAACTGATTATATATGGTAGGAGACAATACGTCTGAACCTACATAACAATGTATGTTGCTAAGTTGAAAATAGTCCTAAAACCTGGAGGGAGGTAGACGACGATCAATGTACGCCAAGCGACGCAAAATTGCTCGTAATTCAACACCAAAGCAACAAATACAGAGTGAAACTCGAACACATCAAGTTAGAATTACTAATAAGGATTCTAGCGTAAAATAGATCTAGGTTAGAAGGAAAAGCAGAGAAAGTAAGCTAAGAATTACTTCATGTCTGATAGATTCAGGTTCGCCGGGGAATAGTCGGTTCAGAACGGAAATCTAGAAAAGTTGGACCTTGTTTACATGTTAGACGAGATTCTCCGGGAAAACCCACAAGAGAAAGGGACACCACTCTAATCAGTAGTTATCAAAACTGATCGGAAAATCCCATAACTCGACTTATAACCCAAACACATGATGTGTTGGATGAAAATGTATTTCAACAGGAACCATCTTTAGCTTCCTTTAAATATCAGATCTATAGTTAAAACAAACGTCTAACTTACAGGGAGACGGGCGAGTTTAATATGCTATCAGTAGACGCAGAATTAACCGTCGGTTTTAACATAATCTCAAGATTAATAATCTAATGAGAGAGAAATCAAGCTTAATGATGATATTTCAATTGCTTCAAAAAGTCTGTTTGATGCAAACTAGTACTTGAAAGTAACAAATTATCAGATAACCACTCATATTTCAAACAATAGCTGACAACAGTGGAGAGGGTGCTACACTCTTTCACTAAAAGAGAAATAATCCATTAGGGTTATGCCAGTTGTCGTGGCTAGAAGAAAATGGGCGTGGCTCTGGTAGATTTTAATATAGGAAAGAAATGTAGTAAAGTAATAAGGGATGGATACTAGGGGAGTCAATGTAAAGACGGAAATTGTAGAGTACTACTCGACCATTTAATTTCTGAAAGAAATAAATGTCTTAAATTGGGGAGGCGTGTGGTATAATAAAACGTCCTTACCCTTTCCTATTTATGGACTCCCTTAAAAATAAACAAACCCTTACAATTACTTTTTAAGTAACTTACTTAATGTAGGAGAAAATAAAACAGCGATAGACTGACCGTGGCACAGCTAAATTTATTTTGGCTTGTTTTCTCTCCCGTATCTGGCCAATCCTGGCGAGGGGGAAAACAAAGACTGAAGCGGCCATTTCTAGTCAAGACACCACGCAAGAAAGTCGACCTTTCCCTTCGGGGAGAAGGTATTTTGCCTTAAAAACATGATTCTCTTCAAGCTATTGGTATGTTATCTACATTATTAAGATATATTTATGTATTACATTGACCAGTATGTTTAATTAAGAATTAGTTACAATTCTCTTAAACCAGGCTGGATGATGTTTACTAAGGAAACACAGGTGGGCGCCACGCTGTAATTTTTCCTATGTCTTCAAATCCCTATGTTAATATCTTTTATAGGCATTATGAACTTATATCTAACTAAATAGTGTTTATAACCTATGAATAGTATGTGTACTGTAGTACATAGAGTATCAACTCTCATGTCAGAAACTCTTTTCAATTTAGGAAAGACTCCTGATTCATACTTCAGAGAAGAAAACTCGTTTCTGCCAATTTCATAGTCCTATGAAAAATAACTTCTATGCAATGGAACTATATATCCCTATCAATGCTTAGAAATCTGCAAATAATTTATGTACTGTAGAGATTGGACTTTAAAGAAACATTTTCTCAATGTAGGAGCAGACTCTTGATTTCATACTGCACAAGTAGAGAACTGGTGTCTGCCACCTTCAAATATCCTATGTAGTGTAAATGCACTGGTAAGGATGTCTCTGAACTTGTTTTATCCATGCGGGGACATACAAATGATTACGCATATTCCTGACTCTTACTTAGTCAGGGGATAAAATATTTTGCCACATTATAATCTGTAACTTGGAAATATAGTGCTAAATTTTAGTACCATTCTTTTGTTAACAGATTAGTAACCACTCCATATGAGGGTGAACATATAATCATTTCATAAAATAGTGTTAGGGACAGGCCATGTTTGAATATAAATTCATGAACAATTAAACGCGTGATGTAAATGCATGTTCGGATAGGATTCACTCCGCATCACCTCACTGTAGTAGGAACAGAAGCGAAGATTGATGTGAATAAATTGCTTGAATAATAGCAGTCCTTGACAAAATATATCACAGCGACTACTATCCTCATCTGCTGTACGCAGTGGGGGAAAACAATGTATGTTTTAGTTATGGATTAACCCATGAGAAAATCCAAAAACAAAGGCTCCCTGCATCAGCATTATGATTAATTATTATGTAGGATTATCATGTACTTGATATCAGAAAAATGTACATGTATGTTTTTTTTTCTGGTATGAGAACTTTCTCTGTTCTGATTGTTACTTTTTCCTGTGGGAATATACATTTTAATGTTGCACCTTGGGATTAGAGGATGTTGATAGAAGAATTCATGTGTATGTCAGTACTTAAAAAGGCAATGGTGAATAGTCTTGACCTAGTGATGATTATAGTGCCGAAATGAAGACGCGGCATTAGAAACCACAGGGATTCTGTATAGGCTATTCTCTTCAAGTAATGAGAGAGACAATATCAACATGTTGGATGGACAGAATGACTTCACCCATCCAATAGTCCCAGTAACAACAGAACCAAATATAAGTGAGAAAATACCTTACTCACTAGGAAGGGTCAGAATGGCTCTACTCAGCAATGAGGGACAGTGGAACATGGACACCCACTCCTTTCCCCTTCTCCCCTTGTTGTTTTGTATTTGTGTTTGTAATTGTGTTGTAAACCTTTTACCATAACACAGTAGGTTAATGCTAGTGTTGTATTCTTGTCATCCCTTTTCTATAGAAGAGAAGCAGGTGGTGGTTGAATTTGGTGGGACTATATCACTAACACTGGATCCTGGGTCAACAGCCATAAAGTGAATGTCCAAACCATAGTCTGGATCTAGCAATACCACAATGTTTACTGCGGCACTCAATAGCTCCATAGCGAGCAACAGATAAATTAGAAGACAACTGACTGGGTGAGTGATTAAGTCCTATTTTAGTAGGAATATCCAGGATGGACTTCAAGATCTAATAATCTACAAAGATGAAGATCATCAGAGTACTGACAACAGTGTATCGTTTGCGGTACTTCTGAGAAGTATCACCAATGGCCTCATCATTCAACCAAGTCAGTGAAACTGGGACAGTCCTTCTTCAAGTTACTAAAACTAACAACAGTGAGTAACCTTCAACTGTTGGTTGGATTACCAAGTTAATATCCACAATGGATAAGTCTTCGAAAGACCATCTCACAGCTGCAACAGTCAAAAATAAGGTTCCAGCCATGCAACACCAAAGTCTAGAATACTAGACACCAACTCAACCAAATGGGAAGAGACACTGAAACAACATTATAGCCAATACAAACAAATGTACCAACTTCAGAACATCTGAACCATAACTACACCAGATTACCTCAAGGTCCAAAACCTGAACACCATCAAAAGAACCATATGAAAGCAGCTAGATGAGTAAATGCCTTTACGCCTGCAACCAAAGGAATCACCTGATGGCTTGCTCACCTGATGGCTTGCAAACCTGGATATGTGGTGGAGTAATATTCTTCAGTTACATGCCTGCAGCAGAATCTTCAGATGAAACCAAATGAATGATTCACCACTGTATGTTCTACACAGAAATGGAATGAATGAGAACTCTATGCTGGTCCCATGTCAGCCTAACTGCCCATCATCAAGTGTGGGATGGCCTATCAACATGAACCGGGTGTGTGACAAAGCCTTTTGAACTAAATTGGGAAACGGTTAACATAAACCGAGCTGTTGGACAGTCGTCATCTTTTCATCGATAAGATGATATAGGGAAGAACCTTCTGCAGAGCTTAAGTTGCATCTCCTGAAAGTATGACAGACCTAGGCATCAATTTCAATTGGAACACAACCCAAATGGCAACCGAGTATTCTTAAATTCAGTCTCATGGAGAGAATATGTGCTTATGTATAATTCTATTCTTGGATTATGGATTAGAAACATTCGCCAGCCAACTTCGGTGGACATACTGTGAGTAGAAAATGACTGTGAGTATAATTCTGCACGGATAATTATGGACATTAACTGCTTTGCACTGGAGAAGAATGCCCATCCGCAACGCCTAAATGAACACTATAATTAATTAATTTAATTATTAGTATCAACTGTTTTCATGAGTGTGGTTTTCTTCAATGACAGGAAAAGGGTAAAGATTGTTTTACATGGTAATGGTGTACACCTAAAGGGTTATGTTATGACATATATGTATAATATTTTGACACCCACTCATTATTTTTAAATATGAGAATTGTACATGGTGTCAGAAATAAATGTATGTATGTTGGGTTTCTGCACCTAGACCAATGTGATTTTATCTAGGTACAATGAGTCAAGTTAGCAGAACCAATTTGTGGTTGTTGTGTTGTTTGTAATAACCTTGTTTTTTTTCTGGGGTCACTGGGTACTATGTTGTAATACTGCATATCATTCCCATGCCTGTCTGAAAATGCATAGTGTTTATTACACATCTATATATGTAATTGCAGATCTTGAGTTAATACCTGAACTGTTTGTCCAAAAGTGTTGTGTACATCAAGTAAATGTGGTGTCCAATAAGTGGTTGTTTATATATTGTGAGCAATCAATATCCTTCTAGCATCTATAGTTAATTTAAAGGGTGATGAAGTGGGAAGGGAAACCTACACACAGATGCCATTGTTTCAAGGATTGAACTCTTTTCTCCTGAGATTTGTGGTAAATATCCCTGATCACCCTGCATTCTGACCAGTGACCAGAGAATCAATAATACCCCCTAGACATTTTAACGAATTATTCTTAGGAATTAAAATCCACATCCCACACGCGTCAAAGCATGTCTAAGATGCTTATTTTGCCGCATATTGTTTGAGATTCATATTTCAGAGACTAGTCAACACTCGGTCGCTAACACCACTTCCTAAAACATTTCGTAATACCTACTTTAGTATCTGTGGCGAAGGGGTTTCAGATGCAATTCGTAATCCAGAAACAGACCGCATGGCGTTGATTTTCATACAATAGTATGGGTGCCGGCCGTTCAGAAAACAAAGGCAAACTACTGAACATAAATATGCCAAAAAAATCACAAACAGCCAAAAATATGCCTGGGTTGACTGCTACGTCCTGTAAAGGATATGCAACTAACTTTCTTTTAACGTTAGGTTGGGAACTCAGGTCAATTTTAAAAATTCTTTTCAATGGGATTCAAACCCATGACCACTAGCCCTGTAAGCGATCCTTTAGCCACTACGCTATCACGACTCCCCAATCAGTGAATTTTGTTAAGAGAATTGGTGTTGGACTTTAGCCGTTTCTTTACCGATTCCGATGTGCAGAAGAAAAAACACTTTCCACCTCGTTCAACCAGCCTCAGTGGCGTTGGTTATAGTTGTGGTGGTTCAGCGTGGAGGTTTACTTTCTCTCGTCTTCCATGTCAGCGTTAGATGACTTATTGATTTCGCAGAATTCATACCCATGGCGTCAGCTGGGGGTTTGGCTGGCGAGTTCTCATTTGTGTCCGTTTCTTCCTGCAGTTCCTTTTCTCAGTGTTGGCTTCTGGCTCGTCTGGTTTGACAGGATGCAGTCTTTATGAGGACTCATCCGTTGGTTTATTTGCTTTTGTGATTTTTTTGTCTGTAGTAGACCCGTGAGCAAGTTGGCGGCCTTCTCAATATCTTCCTCGGTTCATTCAGCCATCTTGTATTTGTGTTATTTGTAGTTTCTACCGAATAAAAAAACTGGGTTGCTGTTGACTTTATTCGTCATTATTAAGAATGGGATGTTGGCTTAAGATTGATAGAAGAGTATCCCAGGAGTGGTAGGCCCTAGTATCAAGTAGAAGGTGGGTCCATCAGGTTGATATAAGAGTACACACAGGAGTGGTAGAGCCTTGTGACAAGTAGAAGATGGGTGGATCAGGTTGATAGAAGAGTATACATGGGAGTGATAGAGCCTAGTAGCAAGCAGAAGATGGGTGGATCGGGTTGATATACGAGTACACACATTAGAGCCTAGTGTCCAGTAGAAGATGGGTGGATCAGGTTGATAGAAGAGTATACGCAAGCGTGGTAGAGCTTAGTGTCACATAGAAGATGGGTGGATCAGGTTGATAGAAGAGTATACATGGGAGTGATAGATCCCAGTAGCAAGCAGACGATGGGTGGATCGGTTTGATATACGAGTACACACATTAGAGCCTAGTGTCCAGTAGAAGATGGGTTGATCAGGTTGATAGAAGAGTACACCCAAGAGTGGTAGAGCCTAGTATCATTTAGAAGACGGGTCCATTGGGTTGATAGAAGAGTACACCCAGAAGTGGTAGAGCCTAATGTACAGTAGAAGATGGGTGAATCAAGTTGATAGAAGAGTATACGCAGGCGTGGTAGAGCCAGTTGTCATGGACCTACTTATCTTAAGTCTTAAGCACTCGTTCAGTAAGTGTAAGTTTAGTGAGCCCAAAACAGGCAACTAATAATTATGCTCACGAATACACTCTACTCCAAAATCGGTAAATAATACAGTGTACGTTATGTGTCATAAAAGGGTATATGAGAGTGAACCCGTTTAGTACGAGGGGGAGTGAATAAGTAGGTCACAAATGGCTGTAGAAAAATAACTAAAAATGATAACAACTTGAAACCAGTTTAATTTTATACAAACATTGTTCCTTTATTTCTCGACATAATTTATGTAAAACATTGATGCACTTATCCGATTGTTTTATCACTCCTCCCAAACTGTCCGCATAGAACTGCGTGCTCTGTTTTCTCAACCACGTTTTCACTTCACATTCAAATTCGGCATCATTCGCTAAATGTCTCCCGCCAAAGATGGGTTTTCAGTGGACCAAAAAGTTGGAAATCGCTAGGGGCTAAGTCGGGGCTGTAAGGTGGATGTTCAGAACTTCCCACCTTAGTTGGTTAATTTTCACCTGAGTTAATCGAGCCGTATGTGGTCTGGCATTGTCATGAAGAAGCAACACTTCTCTAATCAGCAGTCCTGGACATTTTCTTCGAATTGCATCATGAAGCATCATTAGAACTTCACAGTACGATTCAGAATTCACATTGTCACCTTTCTTCTTGAAATTGGTTTAAAGCACTCCTTGACAATTCCAAAACACTGTCAGCTTAACCTAACCCTGCTGATAGCATAACCTTGAATTTTTGGACACAAGGCGAAGAAGGATGTGTCCATTGCATTGTGGCACGCTTTGATTTGGGCTTGTAGTGATGCACCCATGATTCGTCCCCAGTAACAATCCTGTTCAGTGTGTCTTCCCCTTCTTCTTCGTATCGACAGAGATGATGCAAGGACAGGCTAAATCGGTTAATTTTGTGTTCCTCCTTCAATTATCTGAGTACCGACCTTGAGCACTTTCTTAACTTCCAATCGATCATGCATTATGCTGTATGCTGAACCGTGTGAGCACCCTATTGCAGATGCTACAGACTCTATCGTTACTCGCCTGTCACCTCTAATCATCTCCTCCACCCGCTGCATGGATGCTTCTGTTGCAATCTCAACAGGACGACCAGATCGGATTTCATCAACAGTTTTAGAGCGTCCTTGAGAAATTTTTTCTTTTTGCACCGCTTTACGGGACAAACATTTGTCAGCATAAACAGGAAGCAGTTCCTTATGAATGTCCTTTGCAGCCAGTCCTTTTACCCACAGAAAACGCACAACAGCATGTTGCGCTTTGGTTGTACACTCTGTAAGTACAGTCGCTATTTTATTTATGCGCTGCGCATGAGCATGAGACACCTAGCGCCACCTGACGAGCGGGAATATAAAGTTCGATGTTGCGGTCACCTAATGACACCTGTAGAAAACACCAACTACATTTACCTGCCATCCCACAGAACTGTGTGACTTACTTGCTTGCTAGTGTTCGTTGGCTTGAGCTCCAACGCGAAGTCCTGTATATCGGATGAAGACATCCTGTTGTCCAACATCAGCGTGATGTCATACAGGACCTGAGGTCTGCGTGAGTATCCGTTGTCCCATGTCTGGCTTATTGGTGTGCAGACTGGTGGTTCCTCGCCATTCAGGCAGACACTCTCCGACTTTGGAGGAATCGCCGATCCTACTGACTTCAGCCAGGACCCCGAAGGGACCTGTTGCCCAGGACGCTCGGCAAGGACGCGTCAATAGGTCTTGGCCAGTATATAACCCGGCCTTGAAAACACCTCTGCATCCATGTGACTTACTTATTGACTAGCCCTCGTATATAGGCGGGGTTAGCCAAAAACTCGCACTCAACTTTCTTACTGTCAAAATACTGTTTTTACAATAAACCCAGTTAATGCGCGGGGTTAGCCAAATACTCGCACTCAAATCTCCCACCGTCAACATACGATATTACAGTCAACATTACCGACCTGATTTATGGTCAATCAATAAATTAAGTTAACCCTTATCCGCACATACAGTTAGGTCGCTATCGTGCATTCACAATCTCACATTCCTATCTCTCTCAGTCAAAACGTCCTAAAAACACGCACTCCTCTGTCTGATGTCGAACACGCACTCCCTTAGTTACCCGACTTTCTGTCCTTTTTCGCTCCCCTATTTCCCCTGTCCACGGGTCTCTGGCAAGAGATATGTTCACTCACACATCTCGTCTTGTCATGAGTTGTTGTTTGCCATGACAATATTTTGGGCATGTTATGAGAAGAAATGAATTGGAGAACTTGGTGACAACTGGCAAGATTGAAGGGAAGAGACCAAGGAGAAGACAGAGAAGTAAATACCTGGATGGTTTGGCCACATGGCATGGTCGAGGCAATAACACGGAGCTAATTCACGACTCTGGTGATCGAGTGAGATGGCAAAACATGACAGCCCACGCTTATCGGCATGGCAAATGATGGATGGATGAATACCAGTCTGTGTCCTTGATCTCGGTCGCGTCGGTCTGTCTTACTCTGAGATGTCGTCAGTCTGTATTATATGCTCTATTACCTCTGTCTGTCCTATTCTAGACTATCATCGGTATACATTACATGCTTTGTTTAATTCTGCCTGTCCTATTCTAGACTATCGTTGGTATACATTACATGCTTTGTTTAATTCTGCCTGTCCTATTCTAGACTATCGTTGGTATACATTACATGCTTTGTTTAATTCTGCCTGTCCTATTCTAAACTGTTGTCGGTATATATAATATAGGACTTTGACACTGGTGTCAAATTGCAGTTGAAAGTTGAAAGTCGAAATGTTCTTGAAGTAATTGATTATACAGTTGAATAGAAATTCAAATGGTTGCCATGGTCAACGCTTGATCCCAATCGGCAGTCTCCGCTCCTAATTAATAGCCAGCAATCAGAATCATCACTCACCTGGATGCACGCAACTGAACATGCAATAGGTAAAAAAAAAAAAAAAAAATTATGAATACGCTAACTTGCTGGCAAATAATGAAATCATAAAAACCGGAAGAAGCATGGACAAGGTTGGTATAATCAAAGCCATTCGGACTCTGTTGGGGGGATCCTGGCCGGACTTACGATAGCTTGACCACGCATGGCTGAGAGTGAAATCTGGTCAAGCTGGTCATTGACGGTTTCCAGGTAAAGAGAATGCGCTATGATAACTAGCTCTTTGTTGGAGCAGTGAGAATAACACATTTTAGGATATTTGGAAACATATCGCTTTGTGGCTCGCCAGGAGGGACGGACTCCCCTTGGTCAGATTTTTCTCTCCGTGGCCTAAGGCTTGCGAATGGGGTTCGTGGGCTGCTTACCAGGCGTTCGAAACGCAGCTGTGACCGATCTGGCAACAGGCCGTGTCGTGTTGTGTTATAACGTGTTGGTATGGGAGCCGGTCGTTCAGAAATCAATGGCAAACTATTGAACGTCAAACTTGCCAAGACATGAACAACAGCAGTGCTGGTGTTGACAGCGATGTCCTGTAAATAGAATATGAAAAAAAAAAAAACCTGCTACTGGCCTAGCAAGCCGGCAAGGGATTTTCATACTGCTCTCAAAAGAAAATTCAGAAGCATAATCGGTGTGACCTCGACACCGCAAGGTACAAGAGGAACAAGATGAGATGGGGTGAAATAGCTTTGTGTTAATTTCGATAGTGTGAGGCCATTCAGAAAGCAATGAAATAAAATTGAACATAAAATTGCTTGCTATAAATGCTGGCGTTTAAAGCATAAAAAACAAGAAACTAGCACTAACACTGAACAACCACGGGCACGGTGTGACGAACTCAACACATCTTGCCTTGTAAGCTTAGGCTCTTGCTTCCTACACTTTCTCGTAACGGCAGGTGAACAATAGGAAAAGTGACATGTTTACCTAGGACTACTGACTAGCCAGCCAGACAAGAAGTGCAAGTGACCCAAACATTTTGCTAACGCTTAAAACAGCTTTTCATACAATCTAACAGATGGTTATCAGCAATCATTGTCATAAGCATTGATAAAATACGCTTCGTTTTTCAGAATTTCCAAAAACAAAAACAACGCACCAATAAAGAGCCAGAATGCATCAAAGAAAGCTGGCTTGTTATGTAATTGTCCTGGCGTTGGCGACTACGATGTTTGAAATCTCGTTAACTGAAGTGTACACATCCTCCAAGAAAATTGAGGATATGGTTTTACAAGAGCAGCAGATTTTGAGTAAATTACACGAAGCTGTGGCAGAAACGGGGAACGAAACGGCGGCATTGTTATTCTCACAGTAAGTTGTCACATTCATAAACATAAACTATATAATTTTCCAGTGACGACACCTTGCCTTCCACAAGCATCTGTGAAGTGACTGGATGGATTACTGAAGCTGAAATATAAACTGGTATGGCTGATGTGTAGATATGTTGTTTTTTTATTTTTTTTTTTTGGTTCGCATATCCTTTACATGACATCGCTGTCAACATCAACATCTTTCAGCTGATTGTTGATTTCTTGGCAAGATTACGCTCAGTAGTTTGATGTGTAGATTACAGTTTCTTAACTAATTCAGTATCAAACAGAAAGGAAGTTTGGAGAAGCCGGTCTCCCTGGCGAAGTAGTTAACGACTTTCTCCGTAATCCGTATATCCACCTGGGTAACGCAGCTGCGCGAGATCAGGTAGCGGATCGCGTCGCGTTAGTTACTTACGGGGGTTTGTGAGCCGTTCGCTCTGAAATAAATGGCAAACTACTGAGCGAAATCTTTCCAAGACATCAACAACAGGTGAGAAATGCTGGTGTTGACTGCAATGTCCTATAAAGGATATGCGGGGGGGGGGGGAGGTTTGGAGAAAACATGGTAGACAATCACGTGAACAAATATTATAACGTGAATTTCCGTTCAGGTAGCATTGAAATTGCGGAAAATACCACAATATAAAAGATATAACACGATGGCTGTAGTATGACGATATATCGTCCGTCTGTTTAAATGGAAGGACACATTTTGCACTGAATTGGTTAAAGAATGCCTCACACCAGGAAGATTTCATTAACAGTTATTTTTGATCCCTGTGAGCTGATATAATCTGACCTACAACCAGAAACCTAAGACGATTAAATTGCCGTGGGGATAACAGATGTTCCACATTCGAACAATACCTGTGACTAAGTGTTTTAAGTTTTCCATTTTATTATTCAAGTATTCAGTTCATATGATATATAACACCGCAGTATGCACCTGACGAGATGCAGCGAAATATGTATGTCAATAAATCGTGCAATATAGTGTTTGTGTGTTTGTGTTTAAAATAATTTACGTAAGTCGATGAACATGTCTGGCTACTATACGGTAATACCGGACACTACATCAGATGGTCAACTAATTCAGCACATACCGTTCTTTTACAGCTGCATGTTTCACCATCTGTGTACATAATGTTCATTAAAGGACTACTGGTTTTGTTGTTGTTTTTTCGAATAAATTAGCTATATCACTTGCAGTTTGAAGCAGTTTATCAACCTTTATTGGATTGCGGATCGGTTTTAAAACAGCTAAATAATGTGTGCCCACTTATCCCTTTCTGACCTGTCACATTTGCCTTAGCAGTATTTGAATATGATAACAAATAGGCTTGAAATATTATATTTTGCCAATATATTATTATTTACGTGCATTGGCAACACATGGTCTCTACATTTCAACCCAGGCTTTGTGCTATGGAGTGGTATGACTCTGTCCCTGACCTTATGCCTTTTCTAAAGGACGTGTAGCAAACTATCGTCTGTCAAGAGAATAAAGCGCCAGTCAGTCAATTATTTAAGTAGGTTTGGACCAAACATTGCACACAATCAAATGAACAATGTAAATTTCCATTCACTGAGTATTGAAATTGTCGAAGATACCACGAATTTTCATTCATTTATTCATTCAGTAGCATGTCCTTTGCAGAACCTCGCTCCCATAACAACCTTCCGGAAAACTTCTCGGTCATAAGCAAGGGGTCCTGCGTCCGATACACCCAGGAAGACCGTAGTTGGCGATATATCATCCTTCTGTCCAAATAGGAGATAACAATTGGCGATACATTATCCTTCGACAGTGAATCAGTTAAATAAAGTAATGGATCCTCTTACATTGTTCGTAGAGATGTATTGGGTGTATAGTGCTAGCCACATATTGTGATAGACCAATCAGCGCTCGGTGCGTGACATGGTCAGCATTCATTACGCCTGCCGCCTTAACGCTCCAAGGAGGAT